>JAVXUO010001091.1:432500-440572 GCA_033065855.1 Escallonia rubra | reverse complement strand
CACACAACACTCACACAAAACACATTATCCATGTCATGGCTTTAGTTCTTCATTTCCTCAATTAAATGAGTGCTGGGGGGTGACAAGTAGGCCCTCTAAAACATTCTTATGGAACCAAATTAGGTGACGATCAAGTAGGGAAATTCTTATGGCTTTAGTTCTTCATTTGGAAAAGGAAGATGACGATCAAGTAGGGAAATTCTTCATGTGGGGTTGCATATTTTTGTGCTCATGTTTGTTAGGCCAAATTGGACATCTATATGCTAAAAGTTATCTACCACAAACTAAAGGGGAGGGGCGTATTCGGGGGTGGGTGGGTGTGTGTTTGTGTGTGTGTGTGTGTGTCATAGCCTTTAGAAAATTTGTGCTTGTGTGCGCGCGAGCGTATGTGACAATATGTGTTGCTGGGGGAGATGGGGGAGGGGGCGTGGCAATGGGTGTTGTGTGTGTGTGCACGAGCATGTGTAACAGTGTGTTACTTGTTGGGAGGGGGGGAGAAGGTGTGACAATGGGTGTCCTGGCTTTAGTTCTTCACTTTCTCAGACAAATGGGTGCTGGGGGGTGACAAGTAGGCCCTCTAAAACTTTCATATGGTACCAAATGGTTATACTTAATTCTAGAAAAGGAAGATAAGGATCATGTTGGGTAATTCTTCAAGTGGAATTGCCTATTTCCGTGCTTATGTTTATACGGCCAAATTGGACATCTATATGCTAAAAGTTGTCTACCACAAATTGGGGGGGGAGGAAGGGAGGTATGTGTGTCTCATAGCCTTTACAAAATGTGTGTGCTTGTATGTGCATGAGTGTATGTGACAATGTGTATTGCGGGGGGAGGAAAGTGTGACAATAGGTGTTGTGTGTGCGTGCACGTGCGTGTTTGTAACAATGTGTGTTACGTGTTGGGGGGAGAGGGTGTGACCATGGTTATTGTGTGTGTGCGCACGTGTGCTTGCGCTTTGGGTTGGTCATGGAACCGTTGTGTGGTGGCATCATGGTGGTGGTGGTGGTGTTGGACTTTGGAGAAGAAAAAAAGAAGAAGGAGAATCTGGGGAGAAGAAGAAAGTAGAACGGAAAATAGGGAATAGATCTACCCCTAGATTAACAGACTTGTATTGACATAAGCTAATGGAGTGACCCGATTTTGAAATGGATTTAAGAATTTAATGGTCATTTTGACACAAATACATGTCCAGTGTCCAAAGTTGAATTTGTCTAATACTACAGTGGTCAACTAATTAGTTAACTTTCAAAAAAATAAAAAAAAGCTCGTTTAGGGGTGCATGGCGGTAGTTTGCAAGGCAAAACACTTTTCTCCATTTGTATACTCCAATTTGGTGGAATTTGATCCTTAATTGCATAGGATAGAGAACCCCAAAGGTGCATAAAGTGGTAGAGTCCCTTGAGGATCTACCTCTTTAGAAATAACTTCAAGGTCCCGAGTTCGAATCCTCATCCGATGGGCAATATAAATTGTAATTCTGATTATGTCAGAAAAAAATACATAAGAATTTAAGATATAATTGGTTTGTACTTTAATTTTTTTTTCTTTATATTTTTCCTCTCTTCTATTTTCTATTTTTTCTCTCTAATCTTTTATTTCATTTTTCAATATTTGAGAGCTTCTTCTGAGTTCTTATGTTCAACAACCAGAAACGCCCCCACCAGGACCAACACATCTCTTATGCCATTGTCCAACTATTGCTATGGTAGTAACACACTACCTTGCAAATTAGGGCTTCATTGGTTTGATTGGGTGAATGGTTTGATTAGTTTAGAATTTACCTACGCAAATCGGAGATAGTAGGACTAATCGATGAATAAAATCTTTTGGTGGTGTTTGTTGTAGGGACAATGGTGGTCGGTATGATGGTGACTTGGATATAGATGAGTGGTCATGCCGTGGTGGTGATCGAATTTAGGGGTTTGGTGTTCGACAGTATTGGTCTTATCAGTCGCTATGATGGTTGGCAGTGTTCGTGGGTGTTGGTCACTGGTGGTGGCGGCGACGGTCAATGGCTATGGTGGCTGGCAGTGTTGGCAAGTTTGATGTTTGGGTGCGTTGATCAGTTGTGGTGATAGATCAGTGGTCAATGGTTGTGGTGTTGGGCAGTGTTTGTAGTTTGGTATTCTGGTGCGTTGATCAGTGGTGGTGATAGATCATCGGTCAATGGTTGTGGTGTTGGGTAGTGTTTGTAGTTTGGTGTTCGGGGGTATTGGTCATTGGTGGTGGAGGTGGCAGTCAATGAGTATGGTGGTTGACAATGTTGGTAGTTTGGTATTCTTGTTGGATGATAGGTATTGGTGATAAAAATTGAAGGAAGACGAGGCATAAAATGTTTCCAAGAAAAGTTGAAGGTAGATCTTAAAAAAAAATGGAGTTTTAAAAAACAACTCCATTTTTGAAAATTGGTTTTATAAAACTGAAGAGAAAAAGAAAAGAAACTAAAATTGTCTGTAAAACGACAATATATGTGTTTTCAGTTTCCAAAACAGAACAATGAACTAAAAATAACAATTGTTTCACTACTTTAATGATTCTGGGGGTAATTTGTTTTGGATTATAAGTTTATGTATTTTTTTGGAAATTAACGACAAATTATTAATTATAAGAAAATTTCAGGCTGCAACTTCTTATAAAGCAACAACTAATTATCACTAACTATTGTTATTAATGATATTTAACTAGTGATGCTAAGGATGTGTTACTAGAACAGATGATATTTTTGCAAAATGTCACCAATCATATATAGCAACTATTGCGTGTCGCTATATCTAGGTTGTAACAGATTGTTTAACATCGGAAGCGTGGTACCAATTTGATGGTCCTCCAACGGTTCTTGTATAGATATTGAACAACACCTACAAAGAAGAAATAAATAGTACCGCACTTTGAACGTACAGTGAAACTTGAGAGTACTGGTCCTTAAACACTTAAAGTGTTCCAACAAGTCCCCATAAAAATTTAAAGGCAATTTTTCGTCAGTCACAACCTAGGAGGGTCAGAGGAAACTTGCTGGTTCAAAATGAAAAGTTCCGACAAGAGCAGGAGCAGTGTGTTAAGAAACTTACGAGGGCGTATACATGAGGTACTTGAGAGGGGGGAAAATGGAGAAGATCCTCTTGGGTACGAGTTCAAAGTTACAATGACCCATGTTGTTCATGAAGTCAATGTACGATATATAACCAGCGAATGAAACCACTGAGGCAGTTCCCGTATGCACAGCTGTCAACAATGGTATTGCGAAGAGAGTAAAATAGGCTATGTGCTCGGCAAATGGATGAATCACAGCTGCATGAATCACGCTTTGTCAATTCAGTGTGATATATATATGACATCATTCGTAGAAAAACAAATTCTGGGTAGAATGACAGGGTAGTAAGTAAAAAACGAGCTTTCATTATGCTACATATGTTAATAGAATTATTACATCAGACACCCTAAAGTTTATCCGCCACAGCGAATGCCACCATAAATTTATTTGAAGTAATGCGCATCGCTAAGTTTCATAAGTTTGGCGCCTAACACTCCCAATCATATTTTGGCCAAACACATCACAGGAGTGGTGACGTGGCAGAATTGTTAGAAGTATTTTTGGTAGATCAAAGGCAAACAAACAGGATTGTGCATGTTTTTATTTCCGAATTCTCATCATTTTTTGATTTCGGTTTTGAAACTTATTTTTCTTTGACTTGAACTTGGATATTTGTGTTTTGCGTGATTCCAATTGATTCTCCAAGAGCACTGAGATGTACATGGTGGCTTAGTGTGTCAAAGGAGGATGGCGGTGGGATTGGGTTAGCTCATATTCGATTATGTCGGTTAGGTGGGTTGGAGAGCCGTTGGAGGGAAGGTAATTAATGTGATGGAGGAAGTAGCAGTGTGGTTTTTGGCGTCTCGTATGGTGATTCAGGAGGGAGGTAGTGTTGAGGAGGCAGAAGAAAGGGTGAGGTCACGAAAACTTCGATCTAACCTAATATACCAAAAATACTTCTTAAAAAGGTGTCATGTCACCACTCTGACAATGATTTTGCTAGAATATGGTCCGGAGTGTTGGGTCAATCTTATGAAAATTAATGGTGGTCGTTAGCAAAATAAACTTTATGGTGACACTCGCTAGTTTTCATGGATAAAAGTGAGAGTGCCCGTTGTGATTAACCCTATGTAATACTTGAAATGTCAAATTGGTTCAAATTGAAAATTCACGTTCACTGCCAAACAGGGGCGGTACATTTGGAGTCGTGCAACATTTAAAGAGAATGATGATAGAGATTAGATCATGAATCATAAATGCCAGAGTCTAGTTCCTCTTCATTCATCTCTGTTGTTAGCACAGGCATAGTGAAAGTACAGAAGATAACACTGTGATTACCATAAAACAAGGCAACAGCTTTTGCCATGCAGCAGCCCTATCTATAGTGACAAAAAGCAATTTTCAGTTGCACTAATCGCTTCTAGTAAATCATTTTAAGACACTTAGTAAATTGTCACCAAAATTTCACTATGCAAAGTACCACTAAAAATACTAGCGGATGTTGACACTGAAAGTTGGAGCTCTAAAAGTAAATGAGGGCAAAATACAAGTAAATGCTAGACAGTTCGCGCGTGTGTGGGAGAAAAATACAAGTAAATGTTAGACCGTACGTGCGTGCGTGCGGGAGAGAGGGAGACACACATAGAGAGAGAGAGAGAGAGAGAGAGAGAAGCGTGAGCTTACATGTAATGGGCTCAGTGACAATGGAGGAATGGTGGTGAGAATGGTAGCGAGAGTAGAGAAAATGGTGGTGGAAGGCTCTATGGAGCCAGTAGTAGAGAAACTCCACCGCGCCGGTATGAAGCAAGATTGTAATGATTACACCATCCGTCCTCCAAAACGGCAAGTGTGACCCTCCATTCAGTGTCAGGTTACCCAGGTAGAACAGTGTCCCATTAAACAGTATTTGATCATCCCTGCCAATTACAACGCATACCATAAGAATAAAGTTTTCCATCAACTAGAAAGTACCAAGTGGTCGCTAACATTTTTAGTGACACCTCTAAAACGATTGTCCAAGTCCAATCGACATTTTGTTGAAGTGCCGCCAAAAAATATTTAACGTGAGTTTTTAACAAGAAACTTTATCACTAACCAGTCTCTTTCTCTGTCGATCTGTTCGAATTCAATACTCTTGTCAACGATTCGGTGCTTGCCTTTGGCAGTGACGTAGCGAGAAAGCGAAATCCAAATCTGGTTATGAAGCATTCTAGTCAAGAGAAAGGGGAAGATGAGGAAGTTGGAAAGATCCCTCTCACGGTCATCCTTGGTTATGTAGGAATACATGCTATGCACCACCCAAGGGGCCAAGACCACATACTTCAACCACAAGAAAAGCCGGGCAAAAATATAAAAGTTAGTAAAAACTAGTATATGGAGCAGTAAACAATTTGGATATTTTTTTCCATTTCTTTTAATTTTCTTTAATATTAACATGTTGTGAAAGCATCTAACTCAAAAATATTTGGTGATTAATAAAGAGGTCACAATGCTTATACATATTAGATAGGTTACTATTTGTTTCTTCGTGGGATTACATAAGGCTGCAACTTGGGTTGAGATTTTATGGGGGTAACCAAAGCAATACCAAAACACATGAGCTTTTACTTAATCCAACCTACTTAGTTACAAAGTGGGATAGGATGATGGGTTGAGCCAATATTATATTGCGTTGGAAATAATCAGAGAGAAATTAGTATTACTACCAATTTCGTGATCTTAAGTTGGTCTTTTAAAACTCATTTATGCAAGAACTCATATTTTGTTAATAACTTCCAGAAGAAAAAGAGAGAGAGAGAGAGAGAGAGAGAAAGAGAGAGAGAGAGAGCCCCCAACACCTGCCGTCAGACCGCTATCCGCCACCACGTGTCACTGCCAGGGACTACCATCGGCCGCTACTTCACTTGTCGTGGGCGTTGCATGTCGCCGCCCCCACTGGTTGTCAAACTCTGCCTCCGTTGTCGACCGCCGGCCGCCACCACTTCCAGCCATCGTCAGCCAACGCCACCCTATTTTTTGTTAAATAGGTAAATTCTTACTTTGTTTTAAGTACCAATATTCAAACCCAACCCAACCTAATAATTAATTTTTTTTTCGGGTTAAAGCTCGTGCTTGGATTTTCTTGGATTAGGTAGAAACTCAATCTAACCAACTCAAGTTGCACCCTTGCTCACATGTAGCTAGAGTTCTTCTGAGCGGACATAATACATATGGACGAATCAAAGCGGGCGACGATGAATATTTATTCAAGTTGTCTGTTAGACCGTGCATCATCTCGCTTTGATGCCATGTGAAGCATCTAGCTGAAGAGGCTAATAGAACTTCTATGTTGAATTGTTCATATTTGTTTCTGAACGTGGGATTACGCCCTTTTTAAATCCTCACTGTGCATACTTCTTCGGTTGTTAACATGCGAAAGCAAGTTAGACACAGAAGGTACAAGTGCTAAAAAAGATGAATTGACCACATTTGATCCGCCTATTACGGGGCCATTAGTTACCAGAAAAGATGTTTGAGTTGAAGCTGGATCAGCAAGAATTACACCTTCACAAGTATCAAATTCATCTACTTATCCAAAACGTATGTGCACAAGAGATACAGTAATACAAATCCAGTTCGTAGATCCAAATGACTTAGTTCCGGTCGGGTCTTATTATGAGCGGCACAAGTGATCAAGCAAGCATATGCCAAAAATACTTCACGGTTTCCACTCCATGAGACTCGAACGACCTCGCACCCAGGAAAGAGCAAGGCCTTGTTCGTCGTAAAGTTTCGCAACTTAGTTTTGCTAGTACAATGGTTGTACCAGAGATGCTACAACCTTCTTCAGTAACAAATTACCGTTCCAATTATTGTAAATGATATTTTTTTAGACTGAATTTTGTCATCAATCATGTTTATCGACCTTTAATTGTCACAAGCATCAATTATCTCTAAATGGAGAGTTTTAGCCTCTTAAGTACATACATGGTGGTAGCAAAGAAAATGGAGACTATAACCATGTTTTGACTCCAATTGTCGTGACATACTATGAGTGAGCCAAATACTTGGAAACACTCAGACGTTAAATTTTTTTTTTTAACATGCACAAACAGGGATTTTCGTAATATATGTACGTATCTTAAAGTCAAAACATGGATGGAAACATGGAAAGGTCGTGGCATGCAATCTAAAGAGAAGAGAATTCACAAAATCACGAGCACCCCCTCACATATACATTCTATTTGATAGGTTTCTGATTAACCGTTTGAAAAAGAAAGCATACATTAAATCCAGTAAGAATTGTGTGCGCGCGTGCGTGCGCGCATGTGTGTGAGGAGGTTTTGAGAGCTACCTTGAAGCTTCCAAGGCACTTCCAAGGCCAATCTGTAAGGATCCCGGGGGTCGAAGCCATACCTCAATTATTTTCTTTCTCGCCTATTCCTCCTTGTGGGGGAAAGCATTAATATAGATGGACATTCGCAAAAGATTGCCCAAGATTTCTATTTTGTAATATAATAATAATAATAATAGTGTCGATGAGGAAAGATGCATGGTCACCAGAGATCAAACGACACGTGGCCCTCTCCGTGCATGCCGACCCTTTAACTATATAGTACGTAGTGTGGTTGAAGTCTTGGTTGGGCGTTAGTAAGTACATAATAGTAGCAGTATCAGTAACATCAGATGCATGTGCCATTTGTACTCTCTTTTCCGTGACTTCAACGTCAAAATGACAGGCTCGAATGACTTCTGCCTTGGAAGCTTCAACCGGATCCCAAAGGCAGTCTTGGTCACATATGGATCTGATGTTACTGATACTGCTACTCTCTTCTCTCTTTTTCTCATTTTCACTCTTCTCTCTTTTTCTCTTGCCTTCTGCCCCATCACCAGTAAACAGTAGCAACCGGATCCCAAAGGCAGTCTTGGTCACATATGGATCACACGCTCGCAATAAGCAAACCACCGGTAAGGACAAATTATTATGTGCACATCCTGTGACACAGATCACCATTAGCAATCTGGAATTGTTATGTGCTTCTCCTGGGTTTAATTGTTG
>JAVXUO010001091.1:0-427500 GCA_033065855.1 Escallonia rubra | reverse complement strand
GCTCCAAGATTCGCTCTCTCCAATGTCAACCTCGCTCTCCCTCTGCCCAGCACTTTATTTCTAAGACAAACCATGTCATGCACATAAAAACATTGCAAATGTTCAATTCTATCTATGGAAAATCCCATGCCACGCATAGCAAACCATCGCCAATGTTCGGTTAACATTATTCTGCAATTACTGTTCTTTCGAAGTTGAAATTACAGGAATTACACTGGTACATGTTCATAAAGACAGCCCTTCATCCACTGGTACCATGAAAATTTAGTGGTGTCCTTCAATTTTATTTAGACACACTGGATTTGTGCCTTTCTTTGATTCATTTATCTTTTTATTGCAGCAATTATTGGGACGTACATACTCGTTTGCTGAGTATGGTCCAAATAGCAACAACAAAAATGGGTAATTTCAGCTTCCAACCAGTTAATGTGAATCAGAACCCACTATTATTCAATGCCTTTCTTTGATTCATTTATCTTTTTACTGCAACAATTATTGGGACGTACATACTCGTTCGTTGAGTTTGGTCCAAATAGCCACAACAAAAATGGGGTAATTTCATCTTCAAACTGGTTAATGTGAATCAAAACCCACTATTATTCGTCATCTTCGTTTGTCTTACATCTTTCGCGCAGCAATTATTGAGAGAGACGTAGCTATTTATAAGGTTTACTTCAGTAACCCAAAAAGGGTAAGTTTGCTTTCATGTATTTTTTTACCTTTTTACGGCTTTAGTGTTTATAAAGTTACCTTGCATCCTTCATTTTTGGCTTTATCTGGGCAAGTCTACTTATCATTAGATTTTTGGACATGTTTTAACAAATACGGTAGACACTATCATGGTAATTGGTCTATGTGGACATTCTGGCAATGGTTTATCTATGTTAGCATTATGGGGATAATCAATATGATGTACACAATTACAACGGTCTAGGTGGAACATCTTGCAATTTCTGTGTGAACAGTTAGTACATCATGGGGATTGCAAGAAGTTGGTAGAAATGAGGCTGGTGATAAGTGATTAGTTGAGTAGTTCTCATGTAAAACTCAGCGTACGGATTAGAATGACTACAATCCTTGTGGCGCGAGTGGTCCGTATTTGATCCATAGTTCTTTTTACAAATAGTAGTGGTGCCTAGCATTGTTTATGTTTGGGGTGTCTTGGGCAATGCCCATTTCAGTTTCTTCAGGGCTACATTTCTGGGCTCAAAGGTGTGTTTAGAAGTCTTGTTATCGTAGCTGCTAAGCCGTTAATTTATGTCTCCAGTGGTGTCTTCGCCAAAAATGTAATGGTGCCATTTCGAGTGGCAGTCTATGCCTATTCTGCATGTGAAACAATTTTCTTTCAGGTATCAATGTTTATTGATGTTAAACGTTTGGAACAACTTTTATATGCTTTATATTAACACTTTGGGGTTCACGATCTTAATTGTTGTGTACATGGATTCCCCCTATATCTATTTTTTGCTTTTCTAATAGAGTCTTACTCAATAAAATAAAAGAATGTGTTACGAAAGTTGGAAAAGCAAAATTTGCAAGAGTGAGATCGACAGTCTAAGTCTCATTGACGACATATGAGAGGTAAGAGGTTAGACTTTATCGCCATGGACAATGATTACGGTACCAGATAGACTAAGAGAGGCGGATGTGGTTTCCTGCATTTGTAGCTAGAGAAGTTGAAAACGGAAACCTTATGTGAATGTACGTACCAACATGTTAACTTACTAACAAAACCAAGATGGGATAGTCCTTACAGTCCAATGCCACTCAGAATAAACTAAGTCTTCAAGTCATCATAAGCATCTTCGATGGTTGTAAAACCCTGAATGTACCTGCACGTGTCTGCATTGGTCTAGCAAAAGGGATTGTAACTGCTGTTACTTTATCACTAAATGGCTAGAAATGGTCACAAGAGGCACTCAAATTGTGTAGTAGACTTACAGCTAATATTTGTATCTGAATTGTGAGCCGAACTAATTATGCATGGATATCTTGTTCTTTTCCCTTTTAACCAATCATGCTTAAGTTATAGTTTAAATTTGCACATACAATTTTTGGATGAGCCATTAGTAGGTCATCTGGACTGCAAGATGATGCACTTGGTAAACATTAGGATGGGGTCAAGTGTTTGGTAGACTACATTAATCATTTGGTAGATTACTTCTTGAGAAAAATGAGATATCGTGGCTTAAAGACGCTAGAATTTCTGTGGCAGTCGAGGTATAGGAGCTCGATCGATTGATCATTTGTAAGAAATTTATGGTCCTTTGCTTCCTCGGCATTGGGGGTATCTTAGTTGATGCCAAATTGATTTCTTAATTATTTGCTTAATTTCTAGGCTCATGGGTGTGTTCAGAAGCCTAGGCATCTCAATTGTGGAACAACTCTTCTATGTCTTTGGTGGTGTCTTTGACATTGTTGCGGTATTTTCGAGTTCAGAGCTATGTTTAGAAGCCCTATTGTCACTGGTAGATTGAGGCTCCTCTATTTCTCTGCTATTGTGGTTCAGCATCTTTGTTGCATCCACATCCTCATTCTTCACACT
Source organism: Escallonia rubra (assembly GCA_033065855.1). Classification (NCBI taxonomy): domain Eukaryota; kingdom Viridiplantae; phylum Streptophyta; class Magnoliopsida; order Escalloniales; family Escalloniaceae; genus Escallonia; species Escallonia rubra. The sequence goes on along the minus strand of JAVXUO010001091.1, from coordinate 424,955 downwards.
ATTCTAGCTAATTTAGTAGAAATTTTCTGAGCAAAAAAATGGGATACCTTGCCAAACTATCAATTGACTGAGTAAACCTCCGATTGAGCCCAAACATTTTATGTTTGTTTTTCAGCTTTTGTGGTAAAATTGTTGATTTGACAAAAAGAGAACTCTTAGCTGAATAAATGATTATTATGTAGAGAGTTGCAAAAAATGCTTGTATAGACTGCTTTATAAAGAAAGTGGTGTCATTTTGGATCGAAAATGTTCGTACCCTGCGTGTGAGCGTGTGTTCATACTCGTATTCCACTGATGTTCTAATAATGTTGTGACATAATAGCCATTCTCAGCAATTCTAAAAGAGCAAATATACTCGCCACTCCTGGTTCACAGCTTGTTCAGAATATCCATGCACTTGACCAAAGGTATGCCTCTATTCCAACACCACTATACCTTTTTCCTTTCTTGTGCCTTTGCTATGAACAACTGCCAAGAAACAAAAAATGTAAGGTATGTCTTGCCAATGTGATGCCCCGTTCCCCGGTTATTATTACTTTAGCGACAGTTTCTAGGAGTGATGTTCTTTTGAGTTTTAGCGACGAACTTTTTTAGCGTTAACTTATTTCTCTTTAATGACCTTTAGCGACAATTCTAGAATCATAAGTTATAAATTACGTTAGTAATTATGAATGATATTGATTGTGGTCTTTAGTGAAGATTAGCGTTAATGACATTTTTTTTATAGTTAACGTCGATACATTATTAACAAGATTTAGCAACGAATTAGTGTAGCGGGTTAAGTATAATAACCCGTTAAATTCTTTTAATACGTAATCTTTCATAAATAACTATATTAGGCATTTTGTAACAATAAAAATTCCGGATAGAATTTAAATGGCTCATGAAATGGTAGGGGGGTTTATTGTAATTATACAAATTAGGGTTATATATATAAGACAGTCGTGGGCAACCACCCTTAGCCGTCAGACAACCTAATGCCTGATAAGAAGGAGATATCAGGAGATATAAGAGAGCTTGAAAAAGGGATTCTCCAGCAAGTTTCTGGCGATCAATAGTAAATTCGGTAAGCCTTCTCTTAGCTTTTTCTCTATTAATTAGCTTATAGAATTCAGTTTAAATTTCACTATTGTATTGCATATATGACTAAGGGTATATAAATCTGTTGGGTGTGAGAACCTGTGAAGAGGGGGGAAATTTGTTGAGTGTTTTAAAGGGGTTTAGTATTATGCCGTGAGAGTGCCGGGTAGGGTGAGTGCATGGAGGCCACGGGTGTACGGGTTGGAGCCATGAACGACCATGGCTGTGTCGGGTTTATGACTTACGGCACCGTCAAGGATCACATGAAGGTAGAAGCAAACCCAGTAGCTGCGGCCGAGATAGAGAACAGTTTGGACGTGGTGTGTGTGTATGTATACTGAGTGCGCTCGTTAGGGTGTCTGCGTGGGTACGTTCATGGTGCGAAGGGTGGTTAACGGCAAGTCACAGCCATGGTGGCTGTGACTGCACCTTGTGGGACGGGCGAATGACTGCAGATTTTGAGAGGAAGGGATTAGAAGGAGTAAATGGTCTAGGAGTGTTAGAAAATAAGATAGAAGAAGAATTAGAAAACAACTGCCGTAAAGCAGTGGGTGTGAGTTGTGTTTGTGAACATGAGGGTGTTTTGGATTGTTGTGAGTTGACAAAAATGGTGGTTGTATGTATTTAAGCTGTGAAATGCATGAGGTGGAGAGAGTGTATGTACGTAAGACCCCAAATAATATGTAACTAATTATTTTAATTTTTTTGAGCTACTTTGTAGTTTTAATAATATTTTACTCCAATACTTTTGAATAAGTAACATAACTTTAGGGATCTTTTAGGTTATTTACTAAGTTTAGAGATATAAAGACTAGTCAGTTATTTTTTTTATCGATAAATTGATTTTAGTCTTCAGAGAGATAGAAGAAAGATGAAACTAGGGTTTTGAGGTGCGATTTCTACTCACAATTGGTAAGTAATTCTAAACGACTTCGATTAAAAGGAGGATTTGGGTTAATATAGATTATCATCTAAAGATTTTCATATTAGTTGTTGATTTAATTTTTAGATTTCAAATTTCTGAAAGCTTATGCAACTTTGTAAATTGTATTGCGTGATTGAAGTAAGGATTACACATATCGCATCTGCCTCCTTTTGATTAATATAACATGCAATCGCCACGTTATCGTCAAGTGCGAACAGATTGCTCGACCAGAAAGAATTCCGTTTGTACTTTTTACGCTCTCTGACATGCTTCAGGAGTACAACACTATTTTTTTTCAAAAACTCTGCATATAGGACGCGTGCTACCTGGTTCTTCCATGTACACGTTGTTGTCTGCTTACCCACGTGTCAAGACCGTACTAATGTCCTTTGATATGATTACTTTTTCATTTTGTGTTCGTTTCGTACCTTCTCAATTTTCGAACTCATACGAACTCAGATTCATACGGTTCAACTTCCGTTGAATTCGTTATTTTGTCCTCTTCGATTTGAGCCTAAAATCGAATATTTTCTAAATTTGTTAAGCTACCTTATCTGAAATGCAAAGTTTTTGATGTTTTTGTGATTTCTATGCGTACCAGATATTTTGATGTACCTTAGATCCCTTTGTATTGACTAATACTTAGAACCTACACATGCTTAGGTTAACGTGATGCCATGACATGATATGACTATTACTACCGGTATGCAAACTTTGAACTTATAACCTTCACGTACTTAGATTAACGTGCTTTACAGTCACGTATTATGTGATTGTATCGTATATGATAATTAGTTCAATTATTCGATTGCGTTCATTTGACTTTGATTTGATATTTGATGAGTTAGATGTCCCGAAGTGAGATTATTTGCCGTGTTAAGATTTTCAATCGTTTTTGCATTTTCGTTTTCATATGCTTTGTTTAGACTCAGCTATACATTATTGGATACCAGCGTTGTACTCTGTGGGTGTGTGCGTGTGATCATTACTGGGCTTTGTGCTCACCCCCCCTTTCTCTCCCCATTTCAGGTAGTTAAGCTGAGACGGCTTAGAGAAGTTAATAGCATTATACTTAAGCTTGGAGTTGAACTTTAATTGATAACTCTCTTAGTAGCTTTGGAATAAGAACCATGTAATAGTTTTTTATTTAGAGACTTTTGAGAACCCTCAAAGTTTGGGAAGTGACTATTGTTATTAGATTTTCGTTGCAATTATTAGACTTTTGTTACCTTAATGGTTGGGAAATAATTATTGTTATCAAACTTCCGCTGTAGTTATTAGACGTTGATGAGGAACTTGAATGCCTTTGATTTCAGATATAATTTAGAACTCTGATTACCTCTTGAGGTTATGTTCTTGTTAAATGCTTGGGTATTATATTTCTGGTAAGCAGGAATATTTTGAAATAGTTTGTGTAGGTCCGCCTCCAGGTCGGGGGCGTGACAGTGTACGTGTGTCTTCTGGGTGGTATGGTGTGTGTCCAGGAGTCTAGCTTGTAAATGGTGATGAGGAGTTACAGTAATGGGTTATGGGAATTTGGGAGTAGAGGTAAAGTATAAGTGAGTCATATGAGTGTGTTGGATATGTGTGTAAGTGGTTTGAGTGTGTGTATGAAGGTGTAGATTTAGTGTGTTAATAAAGTGAATTGTAATGTGCTAGGGGTGAAAGGGAAGCTGTGTGAACAGTAGCTGTGTGTTCTGGGTTTGGACAGGAGAAGAAGATAATGAACAGTAGCTGTGTTCGGCGTGAACAGTACACTGTGCTTGCACAGTTGTACCACATGGCTGTTGGGTATGGTAAACTTGTCAAAAAATGTTGAAACTTTACAGGAAGGATCATAGGATAATAATAGAATTACTGTTAAAATTTCATATGTTTTCTGATATCATATGTATTTTTAATATTTTTGGCAAGCATAGATTTGTAAAATTCTTTTGGAGCCCTTACACCCATGAACATGTTTTGGAAAACTTAGAATAATCTTTTATGTTATAAATACATTCTAGTTGTACCAAAAAAATAAATACATTCTAGTTTAAGTTTGCTAATTTTTAGAGTTGATTTGCTATAATTTCCGTATCGCATTGATTTTAGCAAAATGAATAATTTAAAAATGGTTTTAATGCATCTTAATTTCTGATTTAAATTTATTTAATTTTTATACATATTTTAAAGCTATTTGAAAAATTATGGGACTTTATTTTCAGCTAGAAGCAATTATGGCTATTTATGGGCTTTTCTTGCATTTAGAGAAATTATTTTAATTCGAAAATATTTAAAATTTCAGAAAATTCATATTTTGACTTTTTATAATATTTTAAGCAATAAAAGTGTTTTATTGTAATTTAGTATATATTTTGAGATATCGTTACACATTAAAGAGCGTATCGGGTTCTCAGCTAGGTTGGCCGCGTGCGAGTCGTGCTTAGAGTTGAGCGATTTCGGGGTTAGAAGTGAGGATAGTTTGGGTAGTTTATATTAGGTTTATAGTATTGTAGTATAGATTGTGTTCTAACATATTCAATGCCAATCTAGGTTTATTCAGAGAATTTTGGATCGAGGAAATGTGTCACCGGCAGGTAAGTGGCCATTTGATTCAACTAGTGTTTTTATATAAAATGTATATATGTTCATCTACTGTTAAAAAAGTGAAGTTTAGCATTGACTGTTTCAATTATGTTTAGTTGTTCTGGTTTGAATTGTCAAACAAAGCTTTTAATTATTATCTCTCGTGAAAAACCGGATCAATATGTAAATGATATTTTGCTTAATTAGAAATTAAAATGGAACTCAGATTTGAAATGTTCTGGTATTTGACGTTATTGTGAGTATCGAACATTTTGATAATTATTGAAACGGTTTGAGGATGGTCTGACAATCAATTGATGAGTAATCTCATTTACGATGAACCTAAAAGGGGTTTTTAGTTTATTCGATTGTTGTGCCCCATATCCACAGGGAAAAGTTGGATTGTTGGGTCCTGATCAACGGGACGATACGTTGACGCACAGTACTGTTACTCGTGGTGCGCCCTTGCGTCCACAATAATATGTATCCCGGACGAAGGAGGGATTGTGGGCCCTAGTCAGGGGGGGCGCATACCCTGACCGAATAATATTTATCCTAGGTGGAGTAGGGATTGTGGGCCCTAATCAGGGGGGAATGTACGCTGACCGTAGCATATTGTTTGAGCTAATGTTGGGATCGAACTGGTTGTCATGATCTTGTGCAAATGATTTTATATTTCAGTTTTTGGTTCATGTACTCTATTTTGTTTCACCCGATGATTACCAATTCTATGATTTTTAGATATCTTAATGATGCTACAATATAAAGTGAGTTATTTTCTGACAAGCTATGGTCCACCTAGTTGAATGATTGGTTACTTACTGAGCATGTGGAAACTCATCCTTTACTTATCATTTCAGGTTTTGAAAGTAAGGTGATGGTGAGGAGCATAAGAAGGACAATTTGGCGCGGAGCTCCGGAGACTGCATTGAATAAGTCGCTAAGCATTTAGATTGTTGGTTTAGCCTTAGTTGTTGACAGATCGGAGTTATGAAGAGTTTTAGCATAAGTGTTGTATTCAAATGAAAATATGAAAATGTAATTGAGGTTTGTAGAAGTTTTAATTTCCACTGCAGATTATATGTTGTTTTAGCGAGTAAGGCCTAGTAGAGCCCTCAGTTCGAGTCTATTGGGTCTGCGGCCGGTCACAGATCTAACTCGCAGGCCTACCCGTGGGTTTGGGTCGTGACAGCCATGACTAGGGGTGCAATTTGGGCCGGTTTAGAGTGGGTTTTAACCAACCCAGCTCAAATATAGACAAGCTTTAGCCCATTAAACCCAACTAATTTAAAAGTGGGTTGGCTTGAGTTGGGTTAATGTTTAAATGAACTAAATTGGGCTAAACCCATTAAAACCATGCTAACCCATTCCAACCCCAATAAAAAAACCAAGTCAGCAAAGATCCCTTTCATTCTTCCGATCTCCCCTTTCCCGACAGTCGGCGAAGGCATAGAATTTGGCCTCATAAATTTTGCCCAAATGGATTTCTAGGGTTCCAAAATTCGGCCTCCTCACCGTCCTTCTCCGGCGAAGACACAGTGGACGCGTCTCTGTTTTAGCCTCAAAGCAATTGTTTACATATCTGTTGGCGTAAGCAAGTGAAGAATAAACACTCACTCTCTTCCCCATCCAAGTTCTTCTGTCTCACACTCACTCTGCATCATCATTGGACTTTTATGCAGCTCAGAAACGCAAGGAATTGTTGGTCCCAAAGTCCTTGCTCTGTGAGGCAAACTACACAAGGCTAATAGTAAGTCTCTCTCCCCCACTCGCTTGTTCATGCCTCCACAACATGAATTGTTCACGCCTCCACAACATGAACTGTTCACTGCAATGTCTACATACAGAATAACAAATGCATTGCCTATTGGAAAGACAGAATAACAAATTCATTGCCTATTAGAAAGACTGCATCTGAGTGTTGTGGCACCTGCAGACACATAAAAAAGATTGAATGAAGGTAATTAAGAGGGAAAACTAGATCAAAGTAAAAGGCAGAATATGAAACTAAGTTCTAATTTCATGAAAAACATGTACTTAGCACTAGACATATTCCTTTTTTTTTTAAAACCATACATGGGCCAATTGTCCACCTTATGAAGGCTTTGGCCTTGCCCCTCCCAATTTTATCGTGCCTTTCTATTTTGAAATAATTCCATAGGTAAAGAGCAGAGGAAGTTTTTACGATTATATTTTTCCATATTTGCTTCATTTATGTATTGGATAAAGGAATAAAGACAAAGGGGTGTTTAGTGGAGTAAGTGTAAATCTTTATGCTGCAAAATCTCTATACCATTGTTAGATCTACGCAGAGAACTTTCCGTCTCCGTTTTACCAGCTGAATTATTCACCGCTATTTACGCAGCTTGAGGTACTTGTATCGCGATTCTCTCTCACCCTGTCATGTTTTAATTTGGTGCTGATTCAATTGATCAGAGAGCTGATCTCAAATGCTCTATGCATATAGAGTACATGAAAAATGCTCCCAAGACACTCACTCTCTTTTCAGTAATTTTGTCTTTCACTCTTTTCACTCCATTGGATCTCCCATTCTCATTTCCTGAAATATATTCATAGGGAAGCTTCACACAAAATTAACTAGCATATGATACTTGCCACTGCCGTGAATGTGATCATCCCCATTCTAGCAGTGATTGTTTCTTCATTAAATAGTCACTGTCAGAGGTTACAAATACCTCAAAATGTCAATGGCAGTGACTATAGGGCTTTACACTTTTTAAATATGACACTGAAGTAGTCCTGGAAATGTTAGGTAGAAAAAATGGACCAATAAAAGTGATGCACTAGATAGGAGAAGTTCAGTAGTCTAGTAGTTTTCATGCTCTTTGCATTCTAGAAATTGCTAGGGAAAAATAGAAGTGTCGGCTCGTATTTGTTAACGCGGCCTAAATTATGCTTTTTTGGTAATGATAGATCAGGCAGATGGCTAATGATATTTCTAGTTTGTTTAGTGCATCATAGGCAACACAACAGTTAATCCTCTTTTGGGTATTTCTCATACGGTGTGAATTTTGGTGTCAAAATTCTGCATCTTATGAGTCACTCCTAATGTCTCTTGGACAGTAACGGCATATAGAGTTAGTAGCTTAGCTAGGCCGTCATATAAGCCATGCCACGCCATGCCATGCCATCATATAGTAGAACCATATGATGGTAAAAATGGAAACAAGAATATTGCAGTCAACATAATGGCACTTTAATATCTAGTATTCACCATTATAGAACACAATGTCGCATTGAGTCACGCTAGAAAAGTTGGAGAGTAAGACTGTATAGCTGTACCCCCTTTTTGCTTGTTTGTTTAAATTAGTTTTTGGTTGATTTGTTATTGTACCCTTTTAAGCGTTAATCGTCTTTTGGTTGATTTGGTTAATTGCAGTAACTAGTTAGTCGATAATTTCAAACAGGGTTTATTTCATTGTTCTGTGTTTGGCTCATAGCTTGGGGAAAATTGGAGATAGGCCAACATAATTTTTATTGAAGTATCTAATTTCTCCTTTTTTCGCAGGAGAAGGCAACAACTACCGAGTCTGTTGGCAAGGCTAGGTGTCTTCACAAAATGACTTGGGATTTTATTTCTACTTTCAAATTACTAGAACCTTTTGTTAATGACTTTTATACTTCTCACGTAGTTTAAAGACATGGATGAGTTAAAGTTGGAGGGGACCCATTGTATTAATTGTATTAAGTGTTATCGCTTATTGCTTGTTTTCCTCATCTACACATGTTGATGTCTATTTGTCATGCTGGTTTGAGGAAGGCTATAGTAATTTTTAATTGGAATGGAATTTATTACTTGTCTTTAATGATCAAGCTAAGTGTTTGTTTAGTGATTAAATCATAAACATTTTTTTTATGATATTCTAATTTATCTTTTGACTAGATAAATGAAAACTTTTCATTTATCAAAGATTAAAGGATTATCTAATAATTCAAATGCGAGTTATGATAATGAGACGCGTTGAGAAAAAATATTCAATCATAAATGAAAGACAAGATCAATTAGATGTTAGTTGGGTTGGGTTGGGTTGAAACCCAAACCATAACACTTTTAATTGGGTTGGGCTTTTTTTTGTAAAAAGTCCAAGTTGGGTCGGGTTAAGATGGGCTTTTAAAACGTTGGGTTTTCTCAGGTTGGGTTGAAACCCAGTTCAACCCATCTAAATTGCACCCCTAGCCATGACTAGGATTGTATATAAATTTTCTCTTATAGAGAAGCTTATATACTCACGTGACATAATATTGGGGTTATAATTGAGGATACTTTCTAATCATGATGCTCTCCTTTACCTTAGCTAATAAAAAGATGAAACTTGCGATTTTGATAGATTTTTGCCATCCTTTACCTTTGAAAATCTCGTCTCAGATAATAAAGTTAAAGAGCATGAGTCTCTGAGTTAGTGTGTGTTGTAAATTGTGAGTTAGCCAGTACAAGGGTGATAAGAGCTAACGTAATTCCAGATACAAGTAGGTTTATGGAGGCAGAGAAGCAAAAGATCCATTCAGATATGCTCCCCAAGTTTCAAACTCTGACAAGCTCACACAAAATAAGATAGTGTAACAGAAGATAAGTCACTTGTTGAATTGAAGATGCTCTATATTTATACTAGTGGAAGAGCCCCTCACGTGGGATAAGAGAGCTGATACTGGGTGAATGGATTAGAAAGTGTTCTATGAAGTAGTTAACCTATGGGAAGTAGCAGTTTACAACTGATATGAGATGATCTTTTCAAAGTTCATTTTCCTCTGGGGTAGAGTAAATTTGCAGAAGGCATCTTGATGGTGCTTGTGGGTTGCTCGGATGTCAATTTATGATGTCATCATGGTAGCACGTGGCCATTTTCAACATCTTATTATATTAGCAATGGGTACTTTGGCTTTTAATGTTATAGACGACAATGAAGCTGCTTTGTTTGAGACTTCCTGTTTCATTACTCTAAATATACCAGTTCCCTCTATGAGTGATCACCAAGAGAGAAAGAATACCGGGTCCTAGGTCCGACGATGAATTTGCAAAGATGAAAATGTTAGATTTGGCTAATCAACTCCTTTCAAATGAACCATCAAGGGGTTTTAAATCTTTAAAAGGGGGACTACAAAATTCTTCGCATTAGCATTGCTCTCACTAGATACATGTGATTCTGTATGGTTTGGCAAGAAAATTTTGGCAATCATAAAATGCATATCATGTGGGTGACTACAACATCCATTTCTACGATTACGTTTCCGAAACTGTCTGTTTACTCATGCTCAAAGGAATTGACTACTTGAGATTGAAAAAACTTCTATGGAACAACAAAGAAGAAGATAAGGCAAGAATGAGAGTTTCCCCTATTTCTCCTAATGATAAGTAAGGACGAGAACTTCCATTCAAAGAAGGTCCTTATTAAGCCAAAATAAAAAGGGCTTAATAGCAAAAGAAAAAAGGAAATCTCCTCATAGGGACCTCTTGTACTTAAATGTTTTTATTACTTTCTGTAGATGGCTTGGGTTCTCCTTCCTTCGAATGCTTATGTGCCTTCAAAGTTTTTTAAACACAAAATGATTTGAACATCACTCTCTGAATACCAAATTAGCTATGGAAACATGTTTCCTCTCTTGCTGATGAATTGAAAAGTCCTACAGCTCTTACTAACATAGGCATCATAAACTTGTTCGGGCTTGGCATTTCTGGTTTGAATTGTGGAGCAAATGCCAAGCATATCTCAGTTAGTTAATATGGTCTTGTGTGTTAAGTGGTTAGCTGGATGACAACATTGCCATTTTATGCTGTTGACATGTGTAATAAGCTGCTCAACATAAGTAAGGATTACAAAAGGGTTGATAACTAGCAGGCTGGTTCTAACTAGCACGATAGGTAACCGCATATGCTATGCGAAACTTTACGATCTCCATTGATGCTGTCATCTTTGTGCCTGGCTAGGTAGCGATACCTAATATCGACGAAACAACCATAATCATCTCTCAATCGAGCCCTCTCATGGAAACCTACATATCTAGCCCCTTTTCCCATTAGCAGTTGTGCTTAGTTTGGAAGTATATCCTTCTTGTATAGCATGGCACTAGAGATTGCTATCGTGATAATGGTATACTGATAGGCAGACTTGAGGTGCATTGGCTGCTGGTGTTGGAGAGAATATTGAAATGAAAAGTTTAGGATATGTATTGGGTTGTGCATTAAAACTATGCAAAGAGCATAGCAATAGACTTTGCTTTCCCCATGCATGTGATGCGCCCGTCCATGATCTACTAAGAGCAGGGGAGAAATTTATTGTTTTCTCTTAGAAATAGTTAAGCAACTTTTTACTCCTCAGTCAACGAAGACAGCACATGGTTAAGTTATTTGCATTTGAAACAGTCACCGTTTAAATTGTTCCTGCATACCTAGAGACATATCAAGTCTTCATTTTCAGATTGCTTTACAATTGACTCTAATTTGCCTTGCATATTTACAGGCCACATTCTCTTTGGAAGAATACACAATTTTGCTCTATGTGGGCAGCTATCCATGGATTTAGTCAAAGGTTTTAAACTTTAAACTTACAATTGTTGCAGCCTTTTTGAACATCTAATTTCTGGTGATCTTATAGGAATCATGTCAAAACATGTACGCAAATGAAAAAAGGGAGACAGCGTAACAATGAGATAATATTAGGTGCGCTTGACTTAGTGCTGAAGAGAGATCTTATTACGTGCTAAAGGTCTCTACTATAATAATTGAAAATCGAGGCATAAGAATAAATGAAACTGCCAACAAACCAGAAATGTAATAGATGCCCAAGGTACATCATGCAATCAATAGACGTGTAAATTACTTTAATATATTCCATCACACTTTATCTTTTTGCTAATACAGAAGCGAATGCTTGCAAGGATTTTTATTTTCTTCACTGCAGACAAATACTATTATTATAGGTTATGATACGATGATTATTATAATTTCTGCATATTTGCAAATAAAGATGTACCTAGCTCTATTTTGCTTCTTGTGATTCTCTAAAATGATATATTAACTGCTTTTCAGAGACCTTTTTATTTGCACTGAAATTTTCAGTTTGGTACACAATAATTTCATATGCACAGGCTTCTTTCCATATTTTGGCATTGTACTCCAAGTGTTTCCCCAATGGATGCTTTTAGATATCCCTTTTCCATTTATATCAAGGAGGACATGAGATTTATCAACTTTATGTGCGGATTGTTATGAGAATATTCACAAAAAACCTTACAAACTATTACGTGCAACGCACGTGTAGAATTACTAGTAACGATAAAAGCCTAACGGAATGTAAAGCCCAAAAAAGTATATAAACACCCCCTAAGAAATGACACTTTTACTATATTTTCTTGTAAAGACATGTAAGTAGATTCGTCCTAAGCCCAAGATTTTATGACGAAATAAAAGTTTTACGAAATGCAAACATGGCCCCACAGAAAAGCGATCAACAACATAGACGTTACCCTTTAATTCTGTAGTTTAAGAGGACGGCTATTTAGAAGAAAGCAAGATAGCTTCACGTGCTTTCAATGGCATTTAAAGCAAGATGGCTTCTTATGTTATATTTATCGGGACGAAGGAACGTATGCCGTTAATATATATATATATATATATATATATATATATATGAACACAAAAAGACACGCTATGCTGGGGAAGAAACAAAAGACTACTTACGACTCATCGGCCTTCCTGTCAGGAGAGGACATGCTTTCATTTGACCAAAAGAAATTGAGGTTGCAGCCAGGTGGGCACCATCTTTGTGGTTGGATCATGTACGGAAGCCGTAAAAACTTGTCATTGAGGGAAGTCAAAACAATAAAGCCTTCACCCATCCGTGACGGAGTTAAGGACGTGTTTTGATTTTTATAATAAACTCACGATCAATCAATTTGCAGATAATTGACACGATTATTTTATTATGTAGATTTCTTTTTAATATTCTTTTGAGCACTTCATTTAGAGTATTTGGAATAATGAAAATAAAATAAAAAATGTAAAATATACCTCGCGACCGTGTGATAGAGCGAAATAAACATATACTTTTTATATATTGAAACAAAAGGATGGAGATTAGCTTTCTTGAAGTGTAGAAAAATAGTAGGCTTGACTAAAATACATGAAAGATTTAAGCTTTGAGGGACATATAAGTGAGTGTGTGTGTGTGTGTGAGAGAGAGAGAGAGAGAGAGAGAGAGATTTTGCAAAATCTAATTTGAATTCAATAAGGTAATTACCAACTTTGTAATTTGAATAAGTTTGACCGGGAGTGCTGGGTGTCCTCCACCGGGACGAATTCATATTTGAGCTATATCAAAACTAAAATTTTTGGATAGTATCACTTTATTACCCAAAAGCGAGTAATATTTTGTCAAAGTAAGTAATATCGGTTTTATGAATCCAAAATGTAAACTAATTCAATTTTTGTCCGGTACCGATACAGTTCTGATCCACATTCATGTCCAACAGCCAAAAAGCGGATACCAATAATTCAATACTTCCTACCGGTTCGAATGAGTTAACTTTATTCCACCTCGTAATCATACAAATTAAAACGTACCGGGCAATGTGGTTGGGCAATTAATTGGGATGCTCCGAGGTGAAGAGTGTGGTATTATTAGCTGTCATTGTCGTACAATTTCTTGCAAACATACATATACATATATATGAGAGAATTATAGATACATGTTACTGCTCGTCTACCCCTACGCAGTACAACGTCTCTAATAATAATCAAGACCATCAATAATCCATCCAATTGGCAGGTGAGTTCATTAAATAAGACAACAGAAACTTTCACCATAGTAGTCAAAGCCCGGCCAGGATTGACCAGCTTCATAACGTAGTACTGTTCTTCTGTTGCTGTGGAAGGTTGGTTGTGTAAGGTGCCATGTTCTATATATGTTGCATGTTTTGTGGTTTTCATATACCCCAAATATATATATATATATATATATATATATATATATATATATATATATATATATTCATTACTAGAGATAGAATTTAGTACCAAGGAGGTATGTTGGTAACATGAATTGGACATAATTTTGCATTACATGATCGTGAAGAGAAACTAAAATGATGTGATTGGTTATTCTCGGAGGACGTTAGTTTATTACAATTATCTTTCACATGAAATGAAGTTTTTTTATTGGAAAAAGGGGGCCGGGATGTTTTTGGATGTCGGCATTTGTATTTCTTATTTCTATGATGATCTTTGGTTAGTTTAGTGTGGGTTGGGAATCAAGACTATACGAGGACATACAAAGGATAACTAGATCCCACTTGTGATATACGTACAAGTTGATCAAGACTTAGTATTATTAAACGACAAGTTTTAGATGAAACAATAGTTTTCTTTCTGGTTGAAAGGTGGGAGGAGGGAGTTGAGGGTTTGATTAATCTCTTTCTTGGGAAGAGTGTATGACTTCAAGTTGTGTCCCACTTCTCTAAAACAAAAACTGGGTCAATTTTTTAGGTTCAAAGTTTCATCGATGCTTTCATCTTTAGCAACAAATGTTTAGCGCCTTATATATATATGTATGTATGTATACATACATATGTATGTATGTATACATACATATGTACATATATATATATATATATATATATATATATATACGCTAAACATATGTATGTATGTATACATACATATGTACATATATATATATATATAGATATATATATATATATATATATATATATATATATATAAGGCGCTAAACATTTGTATACATACATATGTATGTATACATACATATGTACATATGTATGTATACATATGTATACATATATATGTATGTATACATATATATATATATATATATGGGTCGTGATCCATTGCCAGCGCTAGCACGTTGCTAGCGCTGTTTTGCCGTCCACTATATAAGGTAGCGGACGATAATTCACCGTCCGCTACATTATATAGCGGATGGTGCTAGCGCTGCTAGCGCTAGCAACGGATCAGCTCCCTATATATATATGTATGCATATATTATAGATACTGGATGCACTATTATAGTTATAGATCCTAGTATAGCTAATCCATCTCATATTAAAACCTTAGATAAACCTATAACTGGCATAGGATTTTCCAATAGTCCCATACATTATGGGGTGGGGGGGGGGGGGGGGGTGTTGGCCAAAAAACAAAAAGTCATCGGTTAGACCTTTACCATTTTAGATAAAAGTATAGCACAGATGCAGATACAGCAGAATAGAGAAAAGATTCTAGAGAAAATATGGCAAAATTTTGGATTTTAGAGAGTCTGGTTTTGAGTTATATATATATATATATATATATATATATATATATATATATATAAGAGGAGAAAGAGGTGATTTCACTTTTGAAATTGAACCCGGAGAATAAAGGGATTTTGGTGCCTAAAACTCTTTTTAGCATTCCAAGGTTTAGTGAGGATAACATCTACATTTTATAGTGTCTGTAATTTTAAAAAGGACACAGGGATAAGATAATTACTGTGTTTTTATTTTTTTCTTTGACCACATATTTTCTATACTTTCAATAACGTCGAAGTAAAAACGAAAAAAAGTATCAATTGGAGCGTTAGTGTATCACAAAAAGAAAAAAAAATACATTAGAGACCAAATACGAATGGCAGCTGGATAGATTTTTTGTTTATTGTGCCTCTACTCAAAAGTTTTTTTCCTTTCTTTTTTTGTAGTTTAACAGTTATGTAATATGAGATGTCAGCTTGCATGTACCGTAATAATATAACTTGAGGAAAACAAAATACAAACAATTCATATCCGGCTTAGAAGATTCATGACAAATTAATTGTTTGTTATCTAAACTCCAAGAGAATTTGAACGGAAGATCTCAAAAATAAACTTGAAACTATCTTTCACGAGGGCTCCCTAGGATGGCCGCTAGGATGCAATAGACGTAATTGGAATGATCTTTAACCAAAGGGTCAAGCTGGTCATATTTTCCTGCCGCAGTTTGCCAGATTCAAAGACACGCTAAAGGGGTGATGCCGATGCAGGGAGTAAATATCGGCACGTACCAAAAATTTTGGCACGGCTATGCATTAATGGTAATGCTAGCTTCCATACTGTCTATACTATACTATATGAAGTTGGGCAGTGTAGAAAGAAAATAGCGGAAAACACAGAGGCATGGCTACAGCACCCGGGATTCTCACTGACTGGCCTTGGAAAGGCCTTGGAAGCTTTAAGGTTCTCTGTCCCTCCCATGTCTATCTATCCAACTCTAGATATCTGTTTGCATGAGTTTACACAACAGAGATACTCAGGGAGGCGAGGGAGTGAGAGAGATTGGCACACATGGACACAGACACAGACAGATAGAGAGAGAGAGATCGAGAGATAGGGAGTTTCTTTGTTTATTTGTGTTTGCCATATATGTTTATTTGTGTTTGCCATATCATGTATATAAAATTGTCCGACGAGATGACCACATTTAAACGTAGGAATTGGACAAGTTTATCAACGTTGCTTTATCACTTCAATCTACCAACTTACCAAAATATGAAGGAACAAGGGGAAAATAAGATAAAAAAACAAACAAAAAAAGGATAGAGGAAAAGGGCTTGTTGCGTTAATTACATCGAGTTTTAAAAAGGGCTTATTAATTAAGTAAGCTTTTGGACTGTGATTTTGTATGTTTTAATTTGTGCAAGTATATATGCTTCAGTGCTAACTCCAATTTGTTGGTGAGTTGGTGCAGTACGTGGTTTTGGCTCCCTGGGTGGTGCACAGCATATATTCCTGCATGACTAAGGAGGGAAATGAGAGGGATCCTTTCAACTTGTTGATATTGCCGTTTCTCTTGGCAAGAATGCTTCATTGCCAGATTTGGATTTCGCTTTCACGCTACCAAACTGCCAAGGGCCACCATCGCATCGTTGACAAAAGTATTGAATTCGAGCAAGTTGACAGAGAAAGAGACTGGTTTGTATCTCTCTCTCTCTCTCTCTCTCTGACCTTTTCAAAGAGATCATCATATCATATGTTTGTTTTTTCTTCGTTTGGTGAAGAAAGATCCTGTTTCAAGAATTAAAATTTTCACTCGTGCTCATTACATTTTTAGGCTAAACAGAAGCTACACCCACCTCGTTTCAGAATAACCACATTTAACTCCTTACATTTTGGTATTCGTCAAACAAACTTGTGCCCGGCCTGTTCATCTAAAAAACGATAAGTTTCTGAATGTATTTTGACTTTTTTTTGTCATTGTCCAAAGGAAAAGAGAAATGACGGGGCGGGAGTGTAGTTACGCCAATTTTATTTTGGTCGCAAAACTTTATAATAATCTACAAAATTGTGTACTCAACCTACCGGCCTGCTAATTAAAAACCCAAATATACCTGCTAAGCACCCAAACACACGACGTCCGCCTTTTTCTCAAATCACCAAAACCCGAGGCCCTAATTTTTCCCTCGCCCTCCCATCTGCCTCACTTTCTCTCAGCTTCTTCCTCTCATTATATTTTAATTTGTTTTCATGTTGAGAGATATCCGGCATCGAATAAATTAAATAACAGCAATATTATCAACACAAAAAGTCTTATAAATCATTCATCTCATTGTCAATTGGTCTTAGTTGGATGCTTTCTCATAATATAGCTCGTCGGTTCAGGCTCAGACAATTCAAAAACTAATTCATCTACCGCCACTCAATCTAATTTTTCACGTTCTAGGCTCACTTAAAAATAGTCGGGCTGGCACGTGAGAAGGCGCGTGGAGAGATAAACTTCACATTTTTTAAGAGCGAATAATCTATATAAATATATAATAAGCGAATCAAAAAAATCAATGATAACTTTTTTGCGCGACACATCATTGCTTCGTTATGTAATACATCATCACATTATGTTTTCAACGTGAAACACACTTATAAACATTATGTACTAAGGTAGTGTCACTAAAGGTCTCCAATATTATCTTGGATAGGTTTCTTATTTTAAGATTAATCAATTTCTATATTAGTAAGCCTTATTTAATTTAAAAACTAATTATAATCATTCTAAAACTCTACGTACCTAATCAATATACTAATCTATCAAGACTTCATTTTGACAATTATGTCCTTATATAGTGTTCTCTAATGATGAAAATTAAAATCCATATACCTAAAAAAAGAGTTTATGAGATTTATCGATCTAATAATTAGTGTTACTATTGTAGATAGGTAGGTTTCTTGAGATGTATAAATCTCATGTTCCATCAAATATGTAAATCCATGGTTTTAGCTTAGGGTTTGAATTTTTTCTTTTTTATTCACCTTTTGAGATGTTCTTTGGGCATCAAAATATTTGTATTTGATGGAAGTTCTGAGTTTTCAATTCGATGTATCTAGCTCATTGTCCACTTGTTTATTCTCTAAATGGCTTGCCCACTTAATGCAGAGTCCAGTTTTAATAGATTGCTTGGTTTTTGCAAGTTTTAGTGTTCATCACTAGTTACCGCTGAACCCCCTAATGTTCCCTAATGTTCATACTAGTACGTAGGAGGGAGGCGGGAAGACGAAGTAGAGAAGAAAAATGTTAAAGTTAAGTAAAACCTAAAAAATGAAGTGACGACCTTGCCTCTTACTTAAGGGAGTCAACGAGCTTGTAGATGTCTGCAATTGACAGAATGACTATATTGGGGTCAATTGAAGAACTCAGCGGCCACTTCTACACAAATCTAAGTGCACTGGCTAACTGAAATTTGCATCACAGCTCATAGGTCAACGGTGAATTTGACTCTAAATTTAAGCAGTAGGGATACAAGATTGTCGTGACAAAATATTGTCAACGACAATCTTTTGTAAGCTTTACATCATAGATGCTGCACGGATCCTTGTTTGAATTTTATATGATTTTCATTAGTTAAATTACTATATGCCGTATTAACAAAATTAATAATAATTACCCCGTCTTTCTGGGTATGCAAATAACGATGGTTGATATTGATTGGCAGGGATGATCAAGTATTGTTCAACGGGACACTCTTCTATGTGGTGAACCTAACAATCAAAGGGGCGTCTCACCTGCCACTTTGGAGGACAGATGGTGTCATCATCACAATTTTGCTTCATATTGGTGCAGTCGAGTTTCTCTACTACTGGCTTCACAGGGCATTGCACCATCATTTCCTATACTCTCGCTATCATTCCCACCACCATTCCTCGATTGTCACCGAGCCCATTACATGTACGATCTCTCTCTCAACACCCCACCCCCACACACACAAAAGCAGGCATGCGCATACACGTTATCCAAGGTTCCCTAATCGTTTGGGAACCCTATCTAGTATATGTGTAAACTTTAGAGATAAATATTTTTTAGTTTCTGGGGAAATGAGACTGACTTTGAGAAAGATTTCGATTAGTTGTCCTTTTAATGGAAAAAGTGTTGTT
This sequence comes from Escallonia rubra, assembly GCA_033065855.1. Lineage (NCBI taxonomy): Eukaryota > Viridiplantae > Streptophyta > Magnoliopsida > Escalloniales > Escalloniaceae > Escallonia > Escallonia rubra. The sequence continues at coordinate 405,973 of JAVXUO010001091.1, read as the reverse complement.
GCCATTCGTTAAAAAAATATATACTCCGTACACTTTTTCTTTGAAATATTAGGGAGGATGTGACACATAATATTGAATAAAATTTATGTTTTTGTACAATGCCACTCTTTTTAAACTCTCATGTTATCATATTAATTTTCACGGTGTGATGCATGCATCGAAAGATAGTAAATCTCATATGTTGAAATTCGGTTCACAGAAAAATTTTGGACGGTCTAAATTTCTGGTCTAAAGAACATGAAAAAGTTAACCGCACCTTGTTATGCACTTTAGACTTCATGCAATATACATAAGGACGAAAAAGAAGCGTCAGATTTGGTCATTTCAAAATATTTTGCTTTTGTTTTGATACTTGGTCAGAATTATGATAACCTAAAGATATTGTTAATTGCTATCCATTGCAGCTGTGATTCATCCATTTGCTGAACACATCGCCTATTTTACTCTCTTTGCGATACCAATGCTGACGGTTGTGTTCACGGGGACAGGCTCCTTGGCTTCGTTGCTTGGTTACATTACTTACATTGATTTCATGAACAACTTGGGCCACTGCAACTTTGAGGTCATCCCCAAAAGGCTCTTCTCCATCCTCCCCCCTCTCAAGTACCTCATGTACACACCCACGTAAGTGAAACTAGCTCTTTTCTCCATACTCGTATCTTCTAATCCACATTTTACGTGCGAGCGCACACACATACGTACAGCTGCAAGCTGCGATCCATTTTTCTAGATGGACCAGTAACTCACATTTGTTTTTGGACAAAAGATCCCTTCTCAGCTCAAGAGCTCTTTGAAGTTGTAAATAATATTCTGAAAAATTGTTGAAGTAACGTTAATGTGTATTGCATCCTTTTGTTACAACTTTAAGGACTGCAAAGAGTTCTTTAACAAAGTAGGGAACGTGTTTTTTATTTCTCAAAAGTAAAAGTGAAATTTAGGTATGAAAAATGGTAGTCCAACTAATTTACCTATGTTTGTTTCACGCAATAGGTGGATTGGAGTACGTAGTACCTTTTTGCACTTGATGCATTCCATTTAGGTTCTTGGACCTGACATATTCATTGCAGACTTGACATGGCGATTGGCAACTGTGTTGGACAACAGACGTTGTTCGTAATTTCTGATGTTAGACTAGCTTGTTTTGAGTAATTACCTTCTTTAAATAGGCTTAGCCTGAGATTTTATTGGTAACCAAAGTGGTGGAAGTACATGGGGGGACATTAAGGCCGTAGCATATGAAAGGAAACATGCAACCTCAAGGGGTTTATAGTACTGAAAATTAAAACATTAGTGCAAAAGCACCGACTTTTACATGCATCACCCCATTTTTGTAGCCTTATTCTTTATATTTCATTTATTGGTTATTAGCTTTAGTTAAGTTTTATTGATATCATTGGTCTAGGCCAAATAATAAATAATACACTGACTTTATTTAAGTTTAGTCCAACAATGTTACAAGAAACTGACATTTAAGCGACGGACTTGGTCTAAATCCGTCGCAAAAGTCTTTTAGGAACAGACAACCCGTTGCTAAAAGCCGTCGCCTATAACCCTGTCGCCAAAAGTTTGGCGACGGAATTTGAAAATATGTCGCTAAAAATTTTACTTTGTTATGGCCCGTTTCTAATGCGATTTATTGTTAGAGGATGTAGAACTTTGTATGACCATACAGCGTGCAATGATAGTTGTGCATTGCAGTGATGTTTAGCTCTGAAAGTCTTTTCCATACTAAATAAGAACTAAATATGAGATACGAGTTTGAAGCTAACCACATCCGCACGTGTTTGATTCTACAGGTTTCATTCTCTTCATCACACCCAATTTCGCACGAATTACTCGCTTTTCATGCCATTTTACGACTACATCTATGGTACCATGGACGAATCTTCAGACACCCTCTATGAAACTTCACTCTGCAGACAGGATGAATCGCCAGATGTGGTGTATTTGACGCATCTTACAACGCCTGAGTCCATCTATCATATGCGACTTGGATTTGCCTCCTTGGCGTCTAAACCGTACACTTCCAAGTGGTACCTGTGTCTGTTATGGCCTGTGACATTTTGGTCCCTTATGGTTACTTGGATCTATGGAAAAACCTTTGTTGTTGAGCGAAATATCTTCAAGAAACGCAAACTACAAACCTGGGTCATACCAAAATACAAGATACAAGTAACAGAAACCATCTTGACCTCTCTCTTTTTTAAAATTGTTCATGTACAGAGTTTCAATTCTTGATCAATTGCCTTACATGGATATATTCTTATTGCAGTACTATATCCATTGGCAAAGGGAGTCTATCAATAGCTTGATTGAGGAAGCTATACTAGAATCTGAGGAAAGGGGCACTAAGGTGTTAAGTCTAGGTCTACTTAATCAGGCAAGATATTTGCTCTTTTCTTCCCTTTCTCCGTCTCTGGATGAGAATAGAAAGCAACTTACATTCTTGGTCCTTAATCTTTGCCTGCAGGTTTGAATCGGTTCTTTACCTATGACCTGTCTCTATATGATCCTTTGACTTCGCTTCTGTTAACTTTTGGTCCTTTTTAACTCTCAAAAAAGTCTGAAAGTCTCTTAAATTGGTCTCCTGGATGTCACAAACTTTGAAGGGAAAAATAAAAGTAAGACTAATATTTTAATTTTTCCATGTTTGTAAATAACTCTGCAAGTAGTCGTAGGTGGCTGCATAAAAAATTTGAATAAGGACCGTTGGGGATGGGGTTACTTTGATGGTTTGTACAAGTCTTTTTTTTTAATGCAATACAACATTATCCTTTTTACCGTGTCAATATGTAAAAATGCTCTTCTTTTAGTGATACTACAAAAATGCATACATGAATATGCCTTCTTATTATATTAGAAGTGTTTTGCAGGGGGGAGAACTTAACAGGAATGGTGAGCTTTACATAAGAAGGCACCCTGGGCTCAAAGTTAAGTTAGTAGATGGGAGTAGCTTAGTAGTTGCTGTTGTCCTGAACAGCATTCCGAGAGGGACAACCCAAGTGGCCCTTAGAGGCAACCTATCTAAGGTTGCTTATCACATTGCGTTCGCTTTATGCCAAAGGGGCATCCAGGTATACGTCGAAATTCATAACAATGTCATACTCCAGTGATAAGGAGAAAATAATAGGGATCTTAGGCATCTGCTCAGGTGTTTAGCATTTGTTAAGCATGATAACATTGTTGGGTCCATTCTCTAATAGCTTAAGCTTTTAGAGCAGATGGTAACTTAACATGGTATCAGAGCTCTCGTTTAGCAAGGTCTTGGGTTCGATTCTTCCCGCTTGCATATCTGGTCCCACTTTATCGTAGTGCTATTTGTACTCAGTTTACTTCTAATTTAATTTGTCTCTCCACGTGCAATCGGGGGCTTGCACGTGAGGGGGAGTGTTAAGCATGATAACATTGTTGGGTTCATTCTCTAATAGCTTAAGCTTTTAGAGCAGATGGTAACTTAACAGCATTGAATTGATTTTGTCGCAGGTAACCACATCGTCCGAAGAGGAGTATACGACGATTAAAGCAACGCTTCAACAGGAGGCTGGGAACAACTTAGTCCTTACAAAAAGTTCTAGTGCAAAGGTGATTAAATATTCTTATGCATTTTCTCTCTAAGATTTCTTCTATATATGGCGACCTTTTTTTGGGAAACTTTCTTTCTTCAAACAACTTATCATTGCTTGAGATCATTCATCAAGTTTTAGTAAGATCGCGTTCACGTTCGAATCATATATTACAACTTTAATCTGATTCCATTTTTTCTTATTGCAGACATGGTTAGTGGGAGATGGATTAAGTAAAGAAGAGCAAATGAAGGCATCAAAAGGTGCAACTTTCATTCCCTTCTCGCAATTTCCTCCGATGAAAGTTCGAAAGGATTGCTTCTATCACAACACACCAGCCATGTTGGCCCCTAAACACCTCGAGAATTTAGATTCTTGTGAGGTTAGACATCGATTTCTTTGTCTTTTCGTTTTAAATACATCTACTTTACTTTTAAGTGCATTTGTTAAGACACGATAACACGTTCAATAAACTTCTTCCGTCCCACATAAATTGATCATATTTCCTTTTTATGTTGTTCCACAAAAATTGATCACTTTCATATTAGTCTACTTATATATAGTATAGTATAGTATAGTATGTACGCCTAACCATTCTAGAACTGCTACAACTTCGATGATGATAATGATCCTTCATTATGTGACTTTTCACAGAACTGGTTGCCAAGGAGGTTTATGAGTGCATGGCGCATAGCTGGGATCCTGCATGTTCTAGAAGGATGGAATACCCATGAGTGTGGCAACATGATGTTCAACATCGACAAAATTTGGCAAGCCAGTCTTCAACATGGGTTTCAACCATTGATGACGTCCACAGAAGTCAAGCCTTGATTGAACAAACTACCCTTAGCTCTAGATTAGTTATTATTGTCATAATAATAATCGGATTGCAAGCATGGTGCTGACCACCGAGTACTCTTTATATTCATTCTATCACCTTGTTAAAAAAATTAGGCAAATTACACATATGTTCCTTAGGTTAGGGTATAATTACAAGTAAGGACAATAGTTTGAATAAATTAGACTTATGTCCGTTGACCAAACGGAATCTTAAAAACCCTAACGGTTTTAATAAAATCACTTTACTGCCCTTGAGTTAAAAGATTAATTTCTTTCATATGCCATTACTTCATCTCCCTTTCTTTCTCTTCCTGTATTTATTTATTTTATTTTTTTATTCCTCATAAACTTCCAGATTTCAGGGGAAAAAAGAAAAGGGACAGACCGGGGAACTGGGAGAAGCAACGTCGACGGCAACCGGCGAGAGCCGAGACAACGGGAGATCAAAGGAGCCCCTAAGACGCCGATAAAACGGCGGGAAAAAACCATTCACTGCACCTGAAAGCCACCGAAACCCCAGATCGTAATACACGAGTGCCATCAAGGCAAAATACTCATCGATCTGTCCCATTCGCAACCTCTTCTCCTACACTGCTCCATACCTGTTTAGCACCATGATTGGTCGCACCCTTCTCTTGTATAGGGTCCTCAAGAGGGCGGTGCTGGCTTTGGTTAGAGGCACCGGGGGGCGGGGGGTGAACTTGAAAATTAGGGTTTTCAGTGAGAAATTTAGGGCTTGAAAATTAGGGATTTCAGTTAAACCCTAATTTGCAGATTAGTGATTTCAGTGAAACCCTAATTTGCAAATTAGGGTTTCAACGATTTCAGTTAGAAAATTAGGGATTTCAGTGAAACCGTAATTTACAGATTAGGGATTTCAGTGAAACCCTAATTTGCAAATTAGGGTTTCAAATAAAGATAGAGAACAATTTTAGGGTTTTAAAACCTTAATCTTTAAATTAAGGATTGAAATCTTAATTTAAAATTTTTAAGAATATCCAGTATATACAGTACAGGGGGTAGTATCATCATTTTAAAAATACGTATTGATGACATCATAAAAAAAGTATACTTTTTGGACGGAACTCTGACGGATGGACACGGCTGATACATTTTAAAATAGTTTGGTCACGGTATGTTACATTTTAAAACTTAATATCTTTTACTGTAATTATACCATAATCTCAGGGACATAGGTATAATTTGCCCTAAAAAATTTCCTACCTTCACGATAAATGAACATATGAACTTACACACAGTGAAAGTATCTTTGCGGCTAAGCTATCACTGATCTCCATCTTATCAATATATATGTTTGTGTAAGGACAATTATGTCGCGAGCCTTAAAAACGTGACTACTACAAACAAGACAGATTGTGTTTTCAAATTAGTTCAAATGTTTTCTCATCACAAGTTAAAGAGAGAGTGACAACAAACCTTACGCGAGTTTCCTAAGGGCGAAGCTCGTTAATCTGTAAGGTCAAAGCCTTTAAAGAATTTCATCCTAGCTTGAGCTTCCAAGTCTCTCAAGGAGTACTACCAATTGCTCTAACGTGTCCCTTCCAATGTATCGATGAACATGTATCAATGAGAGTCATTCCAATGTTTTGAAAACCGTATTAGATTTGATCGGTTCAATATTAATTAGGTGGCGTAACGGGTCATACTATTATTGACTATTTATTTGACATGGACATTAGTTAATTAAATTGGCTAAATAACTTTATGAGACTATTTAATTTTAGCATCTAATACACTAATAACTTTTGGTGTATAAAAGACTTATATACCCTAATCTTTTAACTTTGATAGATGGTTGAGATTTGGCAAGTCTAGGGGTGATCCCACTATTCTCTCTATATAGATATATCTTCTTTTTTTTTTTAGGCTAGGGTATCATATTGTTTGGCTACTCTTTTGCCTCCTAGACTAATGAAAAATACACAACTCTATTCCATCATCAAGAATAGAGAAGCGTACTGAAGATCAATACCAAAGGGATACGTTCGCTTCCGCATCTTGGCATTCTTTCATCATCGAAATAAAGCTCTTGACAATTTATGGCTTCCTACGATTCCGGTGAGTTCGAAATTCTAATGTTTTTATGTTTATACTATTGTAAGATTTTAACAATCTTGATTATGAAGTCAAGAGGAATGAATAACCTAACATGTGGTATCATAACCACGTAAATCAATTACACGAACATAGAACTTTCCCTTAAGATTCTTGGAATATTTGAACACCACCTTAAGATTCTTGTAATACAAGTATCAACTCTGTGCGTTGCACGCGGGACCAACAACGGCTAATCAAAAGCTTATACTTATATGCCGAATAGTAACAACAAATAATGTTACTTTCACCTAAAATGTTATGAGTTTTTTTTTTTACCGTTTTTAATAACAATGTTAAGAACCCATGTATTGAGATTTTTACTAATAAAACTCACCTAAAATAGTATAAAAATTATGCGACATAAGAAAAAAATAATATGAGAGATAATTATACGTATATACAGACATATATATAAAAAAATATTTCATATGACTAAACATAATGTAAAATGAAAGAAATTAATTTTGTTAGATTGTGACAATATGTTAGAGTTGTGAAAAATATTGAAAAGTTTCAAGATTTGAATAAGATAATGATTAGAATGAGATATATATTTAAAATTTATGGAGAGAGATATATATGTTTTTAAGTGGGACATGTTGACGTGGGACATAGAGAAATGTAAAATTTATATGATTGGTTGAATGCCAAATGGCATAAAGAGAGGCATGCCAAGTAGGAAAGAGAATGTTACATTCTCTCACCTTCGACTTTCACACACACACACACACACACACACACATATATATATATATATATATATGTTGCAGCTAAAAACTAGATCGGGAACCACACCAGAAAATAGGCCTGTAAAAGAGAACACGGAGTGACTACCGGGTGGGGTTTTGGCGGGGGAACATTCCGATGCTTTAAGTCAGAGATAGCTAACAACGTAGAACTCTGAAAAGCAATAGTACACAATGTATATATGTGTGTGAGTTTGTCCATATCTGAGGGGTCTGACCCCTTTATATAGTAGTGGGAAGATAAGTCCTAGTAGGACCGGGCTTCAAGCAAATCCAATCAGGATCGTGTTACGATTCTAAAGGATCATGTGTTTATCCCTGATAAAGAAGTTAGAGTACTTTTAGGATTATATTCAGAGACACATAGGGCAAGTGCCAAATTAATGATATCTTGATGGAGGGTTACGCGTCATCCTTGCCACGTGTCACCTCTGGATTGGAAGCATATTTTTAGCTATATCATATGCCCCCTGCTTCTACCAGTGTTAATGAACCGGGTGGAAGCACATTTTTTCCACAGCGAAATATGCCAAAATAGAATAAAAATTATTTTTCGACATTTCAAGTATTTGAAGGGAACTTTACTCGACAAAAAGGCATTTTGCTCAGGCAGAGTGCTAGGATAAAATTCTGCTAGGCAGAATTCTGTCCGGCCAAAGGGCATTCTGCTCGGGCAGAGTGCTCAAGCAGAATTCTCCTCGGCCAAAGGACATTCTGCTCGGGCAGAGTGCTCGGACAGAATTCTGCTCGGCCAAAGGGCATTCTGCTCGGACAGAGTGCTCGGGCAGAATTCTGCTCGACCAAAAGGCATTCTGCCCGGGCAGAATGCTCGACCAGAAGGGAATTCTGTTCGGGCAGAGTGCTCGGGCAGAATTCTGTTCGGCCAAAGTCACTCTGCTCGGGCAGAGTGTTCGGACAGAATTCTGCTAGGGCAGAATTCTGTTCAGTCCATCACCACGTGTCTTCTTTGCATTTAATGCCTTTGAAAGGGAAATTTTCAAATTTTAAAACTCCTCTTTTCTTTAGGTTGTGACACGTGTGGGGTGGGGTGGGGAAATGAACCGTTGGGTTCTCCAAGAGTCAGTTATTTGGAGTTTATCTATAAGAGGAGACTTTCACTTCATTTTCACCTCACTCAATTCATTTGGAAGCAATCTTCTCTTCAAGTAAGTCTATTTTCTCTCCTCTTTCTGTTCAACACTTCTAGTTTCATAGTTTCGAGTTTAGTAACAACTATGTATGAGTCTTCAGATAGTCTTTCTTCTTCTGAAGAAATCGTTAGAAGTAGTTCATCTTCGTCCTCAGAACGAGTTCCAACTTTGGGAAGTGAAGTTGGTACTTCAAATCCACAAGCACCACAACCTTCAACTTCACAACCGTGTCCTCCTTCATCTTCCCAACTGTCACACTCTTTACCTGCTAAAAATGCTTTAAGAGATGTGAAGGACCAGGCCAAGGATAAAGCGAATCCTAAGCCTTGGTACACTACTGATGAGAAGTCGAATAAGTTGTCCACCGAAGATCTGTTGGCGTTGATTCGGGAATATCCTCTTCCCGAAGGTTGGTATGCTCGAGTTCCAGGTTTGCAAGAACCAGCTAACTATGGAACAAAATTCAAAACGGGGATATACGAGGAGCAGGTGAAGTCTGGGTATAGACTTCCTCTTCACCCTTTTGTTCTAATTTTTTTCAAGCATTACCACATGGCTCTCGGGCAACTTGTTCCGAATGATTGGAGAAAGTTGGTTGGACTTATATATTTGGTCGAGACTTCAGGCTATAAACCATATCCAACAGATTTAATGAGAGTCTTCTTTGAGATCTGTTTTGTCAAAGGAGCTGCCAACTGCCCTGAATAGTATTATATTCATAGCAGGCAACGACTTCTGAAGGGCGGACCAAAATCCAACAAGGGTTGGCATTCCAGACAGTTCTTTGTTGGCCATCTAGATAAAAGTGAGTTACCCTTTGATAGAGACTGGAACCCTTACTGTAAGGATTTTGAAAACCCAGGCAAGCTTTCTCCTAACAACCTTACTAAGCGTATTCTTAGCCACATCAAACTTCGAGGAGGGCTTTTTATTGATGAGCCCCTTTCAGAGCAGCAATTAGAGTGGGCAAAGATTATCCCCCGCAAGCCCATTCCAGCGGGTTTTTCGATTCCTCCTCCTCCTCATGTTGCTCCTAGCGCGTCATCTACTGAGGTTGTTCCTTTAGGTTCGCTTCGCAAGGGTCTTTGGTTTTAACTTGGTTTTGATGTTTGTTTTTTAGACTGATTCCTTTTTTCTTGCAAAAATGGCCAGCGAAAGTGGGAAATCACCACAAGGAGGCTTTCTTGGCCTTCTTCAAAAAGCAAAGGGGAAAGGAAAGGAAAAGCAGCCAAGTGTAGAGCTGCCCCCTGTTCCAAAGAAGGTAAAGGTTACTCCTCCTGACCGGTCTCCATAGATTGTTGAAGGAGTGTCCATAGATGAGGACCCCATCTTCCGAGCCAGATGGACCCTTAGGCGTGATGACATTAGGATGTCAGACAGCCAAATCTCGGAGCAGCACCTACTTCATGGAGTTCTTCCTCGGGACAAGGAGGTTTTTCAGAACTAGACTCATGAGACATTTTCATGTTCTTTTGCTTAGGCTGTATACACAGTAATATTCCTTCTTCCAACTAGTTTTTGTTTTCGCCTTCAACATTCATTTAGCTGATCGTTCCAACCTTTATTTCAGATGTACGTCAGCGGGTCTACAATGTTGTCTCGCTTTGAGATGGCAAGGCAGGTGGCAGCTGACGAAGCTCAACAGAAGAGGGATGCCATCAAAGAGGCAGATGAGGCCACCCGTCGTGCCGAAGAGCTGAGCAAGCAAGAGGCTGACTACCTTGCTCAGATTGAGACTCTGGAGAGGAGATTGGAATGGGCGAAGAGGAAGATAGCAGAAGAGGCGAAGAAGGTGGAAAAGGCTCAAGACCAAGGCATCCACGACTTCTTTGATGGAAATGTTGGGGATGAATGGCTGAAGAAGCGGACGGATGACGGCCTGGAGATTTACGAGCTGGACTTCGCGAAGGCCAAGGAGATGTTTGCTGAGCGCTTTCCTGACATCCCTTTGGATGATTTTGTTCTGCCTGCGGTGGTGTCTCCATCTGGAAAGACTGTTATGCCATCGAAGGCAGGAGATGCTGCGGCTTCCCATCCTCCAGGGGAAGGTCCTTCTGGTGATGCCCCCGAGTCTAAGATTTGGCCTTTGTATCTAGGCTCTATATTTTTAGACTGAGTACTTTGGTGCCCTTTCAAGGGCTTTTTGTAAAACTCTATCTTTTTTATTTCATGGCACTTTGTTTCACTATGTCTTTCTCGTGGTTTATATTACCATTTACACAATATTATTTACTTTTACTTTAACTCAAAACTCTTTAATCGTCACTTAAAGAGTTGGCAAAGAAGTCGAGCACCCTCGCTCGGCTAAGTTTAAAAAAGACAACAGTAGAATTGGAGTGACGATGCCCCATTAAACCTTGTCGTTTCACGATTTAGATCTACAGCTAATCTGTTTGGCCTATTCTCACTTGTGTTTTTGTAAAGAAGCAAGAGTGTGACACCCTGCTCGGGCAGAGTGTTCGGCCATCATCATGCTCGGGCAGAATATTTTGTCTAAGTTCGGCACTCTGCTCGGGCAGAGTGTTCGGTGGATATTCTGTTCGGGCAGAATACTTGGCTAAGTTTTTTCCACATTACAACAATGCTTAGAAAAAATAACTTTATTGCTCGAGCAAAAGATAAAGTTTACATTGGATTGCTTAACAACCCATTTATTCGAAAAATCTGCTAAAGACTATTCTAGAAATTTGGGGTTTGACAAGGTCTGAGCCCCTTATCCCCCCGAAAAGAAGTGTCTTGCCTAGGGGCAAGATGCTACTGGTAGTACCTGCGCAAGTTCTCAGCATTCCAAGTACGAGGGATGGGATCTTCAGAACGTGTTCCTAGTGTATAGGCACCCGGTTTGAGTACCTTTATAACACGGTAAGGTCCTTCCCAATTCAAAGATAACTTTCCTGTCGCTGCCTTTGGATCGGATACTTCTAACTTACGAAGAACCAAATCTCCCTCTTTAAACTGTTTGGACCAAACTTTTCTGATTGTAATAGCGTGCAACTCGTTGTTTTATAACAACGGATCATTCATGGGCTTGAGTTGGACTTTGTTATCTGCTTCGCTGAAGTGCAAGGCCCATATCGTTGAAACTCCTATCTCAATAGGCAACATTGCTTCTGTTCCATAGCAGAGTAAGAACAGTGTTTCTCCCGTGATCGAATGTGGAGTTGTTCAGTAAGCCCACAACACTTTGGGGAGTTCGTCGACCCACGCGCCCTTGGCTTTGTCCAATCTTTTCTTCAATCCTTGTAAGATGCTTCGATTCATGTTCTTGGTCTGGCCAATGGACTGCGGATGAGCGACAGAAGTGAATCTTAAATCGATCGAGAGATTTGTGCAGAAGGTTCATAAGTTGTTGTTGTCGAAATGCTTTCTGTTGTCAACAACTAGAGCTTTTGGTACTCCAAAATGGCAGACTACATTTTTCAAAAATAAGCCTTCACATTTGGCCGAAGTAATGGTTGCCAGGGATTCTGCCTCAGTCCATTTGGTGAAGTACTCTATTGCCACAATTACAAATCGTCGTTGACCAGATGCCAATGGAAACGGGCCTAGCAGATCCATTCCCCATATGGCAAAAGAAATCGGATAAACGATCGAAGTCAAATGAGCGACTGGTGTATAAGACACAGGAGCACGGCGTAAGCATCTGAGGTAAGGAAGGTTGAAGGATTTTTTGTACGGTATTCATTCTACTAATGCACATCGAGCAGCTTTGACACGAAGATTTCGTGCTTCATATCTTCCATTTGGTAATTTGTCTGTAGACAAATATTTGACTATCAGGTTCATCCAACAAGGTTCTTGATCTACGACTCTAATATCAGTCTGGGTACTGATACTATGCTCCTTGAGGAATTCAAGATAGACCGAGCGCCGGACGTTTTTGGCTTCGGCGGAAGTGAGCCTCGACAATGTATCGGCTTGAGTATTCTGATCTCAGGGAATTTGACGAATGGTAAAGTCTTTAAATTTTGATGCCAAAGCCTTGACTAATTGAAGATATTGAGCTATTCTTTCGTCTCTGGCCTCATAATCTCCTAAAACATGGTTGACCACCAATTGGGAATCACTGTGTACTGACAGTGAATCTACCTTCAAAGCATGTGCTAGCCTTATCTCTGCGAGAAGAGCCTCATGTTCCGCCTCGTTATTTGAGGCTTAAAATCCAAAGTGAAGTGCATATTCAACAATAAAACCTTCTAGACTGATGAGAATGATTCCGGCTTCGCTGCTACCAACAGCTGAAGAACCGCCTACATAAAGATTCCAAGGGTGGGGGCTCTTCAGGTACTGTACACTCGACAATGAAATCTGCTAAGGCTTGAGCCTTAATTGCAGTGTGAGGTTTATATTGGATATCAAACTCCCCCAACTCGACGGACCAATTTACCAATCTTCCTGATGCCTCGGGGCTGAGTAAAACCTTTCTAAGTAGTTGGTCCGTTAGAACGACAATAGTATGAGACTGGAAATATGGTCGAAGATGCCTAGCTGATATGATAAGGGCTAGTGCAATCTTGTCGATCTTCAGATATCTTGTCTCTACATCTTGTAAGACTTTGCTGACATAGTAAATGGGTTTCTGGACTCCATCCTCCTCTCTGACCAAAACAACGCTAACTGCAACCTCGGTGACTGAGAGGTACAGAAACAAGTCTTCTCCGTGAAGTGGTTTCGAAAGTAGGGGCGGAGAGCTCAAGTACATTTTGAGTTCTTCGAACGATTTCTGACAATCGTCCGTCTAAACAAAATCTTTTGCTTTCCTGATGGGTTTGAAGAATGGCAGACATCGTTCAGCTGATCGAGCCATGAATCTTCCCAAGGCTGCGACCCTTCCTGTCAACTCTTGCACTTGTTTGATGGTTTTTGGGGACGTCATGGTTTGGATGGCCTTGATCTTCTCTGGGTTTGCCTCAATTCCTCGTTGAGAAACCATAAATCCCAAAAATTTCCCCGATGCAACCCCGAAAGCGCACTTGACCCGAAAGCGCACTTGAGTGGGTTCAGCTTCATCTTATATTTTGGAAGTATATCGAAAGTTTCCTTCAAGTCCTTGACATGGAATTCAGACTTTATACTCTTGACGAGCATATCGTCAACGTAGACCTCCATGTTCTTCCCGATCAAGTCTTGAAAGATCATGTTCACAAAGCATTGGTAAGTTGCCCCAGCGTTCTTGAGTCCGAATGGCATCACTTTGTAACAGTATAGGCCTTTCTCCGTGATGAACGAAATTTTGGAGACATCGTCCTCGTGCATCATAATCTGGTTGTAACCAGAATATGCATCCATAAAACTGAGCAATTCATGGCCCGAAGTGGCATCGATAAAAAGATCAATCCTCGGGAGCGGGTAGCTGCCTTCAGGCATGCTTTGTTGAGATCCGTGTAATCGATAAAAATTCGCCATCTACCGCCCGGTTTAAGAACCATGACAACATTGGCAATCCAATCAGAGTAGTAGATTTCTTCGATAAAGTTGCCAGTCAAGAGTTTATCTACCTCTTCTTCAATCTTCTCATGTCTTTCTGGCGCAAAGGTTCTCTTCTTTTAGTTGACAGGTTTCTTAGATAGATCAACATTTAGCCTGTGGGTAATGACCTCGGGATCAATCCCCAGCATGTCGGTGACCGTCCATGCAAGGATATCCCTATAGGTTCTAAATAGGTTCACTAGCTCGAGCTTAGTGTTTTCCTTAAGATTCGAACATATCCGAACTGTCTTGTTTTCCTCTTTGGGATATACTTCAATGCTCACGAGATCTTCAACTAGTTCACCTTTTTGCATCTTTGTATCTTCCTGAAGGTCTTCGATAATAAGTGCTTCCTTGTTCTTCGATCAGCATGAAGTCATGTAGCATTGACGAGCTATAGTTTGGTCTCATTTCACTTCTTCAGTCCCGTGCTCCGTGGGGAATTTCATCTTGAGGTGGTAGGTCGATACTACAGCCTGTAACTGATTAAGTGCTGGTCATCCAAGTATTGCGTTGTATGCAGATGGGACCTTTACTACCACAAAATCAAGCATCAGGTTGGCTTGTGTCGGAGGTATACCGATCGCAACTGGGAGTGCGATAATACCTTCGACAGTAACCGGATGGTTGGAGAATCCATACAATGGTGTATCCATCTTTCGAAGACAGTCTATTGGAATATTCATCTTCTTGAACGCATCGTAAAATAAAATTTCTGTGGAACTCCTGTTATCGATTAAAACATGTTGCACATCAAAGTTTCCCACTTTGATGGTGATGACTAATGGATCATCATGAGGAGTCTTCACATCTTTTAAATCTTCATCGGAAAAAGAGATCGTGGCTACATGCACATTCTTTTTTTTCTTACTTGGGGGTCGGCTCGTTATGCATACTTCCCTAGCATACGCTTTTCAAGCCTGTCCTGATGAACCTCCTACGGCTAATCCCCCAGATATAGTGTTGATTGTACCCGCATTCTCTTCCTGATCTTCTCTTTCTTCCATGGCCGGAGGTGTCTGTTATCGTCATTCCTTGTGTGCCACAAATTTTCTCAATTGGCCACGCTTGATAAAGGCTTCGATTTCTCGTTTGAGTGACCCGCAATTGTCAGTTTTATGGTCGTGATCGTTGTGAAAGTGACACCATAAATCTTTATTCCTTTTATTTGGCCGAGATCTCATCTTTTCTGGCCACTAGAGAGCTTTATTGTCTTTGATCTCGTGAAGCATCTGTGATGGTTTGGCATTGAGGGGTGTTAGATTTTCCAAGGCAAACAGATCTTTGGGACGTCGTTCGTCACGCTTAGAACGTTTTGTTGACTTTCTCCCTTGGGGAGTTACCTCCCGAGATCGTTTCTCCAGTTCTTCCCTCCCTTCTCCACGTCGTCCTCTGTGGGTCTCCAGGTATTCTTCAGCTTTAATATATTTGTTAGCCTTCTCGAGAAGGGCTTTCATATTACCTGGAGGACTTTTGTTAACAGAGAATGCGAACTTAGATGTTGGTTAGAGGCCTCGGAGGAATGCAGTATACTTCACGGACTCGTCCAAGTTATCGATTTCCAAAGTGGTTGCGTTGAATCGCCCGAGATAGCATGCCAAAGACTCGTTTTTCTCTTGTACAATGTTAAGCAGACTCGCCGAGTTTTTCCTTCGGGAGCGACTGCTCACAAAGTTCTTTTGAAAGAGATCCGATAATTGGCTGAAGGAGTGGATGAATCTCGGTTGTAGAGACTTGAGCCATGCATGTGCAGCCTTCCTCAAGGTGGTAGGAAAGACTCTACACATGACAACGTCTAAGACCTGGAGGAGTAGCATGTTTGTTTCGAATTAGTAAACATGTTCTCTCGGATCTCCAGTTCCGTTATAGAGGTCACATTGAGGCATTAAAAAATTGGGAGGTAGCTTTTCCTTCTCGATGGCTTCTGATAACGGATATCCAGATTCTTCCCACGGGGAAGATCGTTCTGGAGAACGACATTTAGGGACAACCTTCCAGGAGTCTCGTTCTCGGGAACGATACTTAGGTGTCTTCTTTCTGTGGATAGATCTTCGAGGGGTCTCAATTTTGGCGACCTATTCGGGAGAGGAATTGGTACTGTCTTCGACTGATGGATCGCGACGGTAGCATGATCCGCTCCTGGTCAGGTGTTCTCTATTTTTCTCTTTGGGATCGAAAGTCGAATCGGCCGCTGACCTATATTTACGGTCGTAGCTTGATCTAAAGGTGAGACGGAAACGAAGGTCGCTAGAGTCGAGATGAGAATGATGGGTAGATGGTGGAGCCACCGCCATGTCGAGCTTTTGTTGAAGAGTGTTCACAACATCTTTCAGCTCATGAATTTCTCTCGTGAGGTCGGCATGGGGTGTCTTGAACAGCTGACGATTTATACGATGACGAAGGTCACCGTTCTTTAGAGTAGAAAATTTTATGTTGACGTAAACATCTTCAGAAGAACTGGTGCGACGGCGGCGTAAAAGGGTCGAGTGTTGGTCATGAGAACGACTAGGTCGATGAGAGCTGCTTGTTCGTGCGCGACAGTTTTGAGAATGACTATGTGAAGAGTCACTCGAAGAAGAATGATTAGCCATGTTCCCTGGGGGTCCCACGGATGGCGCCAATCTGTTGTAGCTAAAAATTGGATCGGGAACCATACCAGAAATAGGCCTGCAAAAGAGAACACAGAGTGACCGCCGGGTAGGTTCTGGCGGGGGAACGCTCTGATGCTTAAGTCAGAGATGGCTAACAACGTAGAACTCTGAAAAGCAATAGTACACTGTATGTATATGTATATATATATATATATATATATATATATATGTGTGTGTGTGTGTGTGTGTGTGTGTGTGTGTGTGTGTGAGCTTGTCCATACCTGAGGGGTCTGACCCCTTTATATAGTAGTGGGAAGAGGAGTCCTAGTAGGACTGGGCTTCAAGCAAATCCAATTAGGATCGTATTACGATTCTAGCAGATCATGTGTTTATCCCTGATAAAGAAGTTAGAGTCCTTTTAGGATTCTATTCAGAGACACATAGGGCAAGTGCCAAATTAACGATATCTTGATTGAGGGTTACGCATCATCCCTGCCACATGTCACCTCTGGATTGGAGGCATATTTTTAGCTATATCAATATATATATATATAATTTGATGAATTATGTTTCATGTTAACGTAAGGGAAAAAGAGAAAAAAAATAGAGGAAGTGGGCTGCTGTGCCGAAGGGTTGCCCAAATAGGTTATGAATATGGGCATGTGGCACTGGCCCAAATTTTGTAGGCTGGATGTAAATTTTGGGCTGAAAAATGTTTCCTGTTGGTTGGCCGTGGGGCTGTTCGTTTGGCCTTGAAGATTGGCCTAGCAAAAAGGCCATGTGGCCTGTTAAATGGCCCAGCCAAAAGGCATGTGGCCTGGCCTATTGGTGTTATGTTTGGCCCAGAAAAAGGGCATTGTGGTCTGTTATTTAGCCTAGCACAAATGGGCCGAAAGGCCAGATCTTGGTTAGCCTCTTTTGGGCCAGTTAATCGGCCAGTTAGATGGGCCTATTTTGCCCTCCGAAGTGGGCAGTTTTGGTCACTTAAAAGTGGGCCTTTAGGTGCTGATTTGGGCCTGTTTCGGCAACTTATGTTATTAGTGATAATATATGTGTGTGTCTCTCTCTCTCTCTCTCTCTCTCTCTCTCTCTCTCTCTCTCTATATATATATATATATATATATATATATATATTGGCTTACGTTGTTAGGATACAAATTAATATAAAGTTTCAATATTATTATTAATTTCAAGAATTAGTCTAAAATTATGAGATCATGCTAAAACTTTTTGCTTCGTTTGACATGTTTAAACTACTATCATGGACTTGAAATAATTAGTATTTCTTGCTTATTTTGGCAGTAAGCGGCCCAACGGTGATAAGTCAAGATAATTATAAAACCACCTCACGTTACGCTTGCTTTTTAAGAACATTAATCGGCCCAACGGAAGATTATGTTTTGAATTTTTAAGCGGAAAGAAAAGAAATAATAAGTTGTGTGGGTCAAATTGTTTTCTGCCCAAAGGTGATATAAATTGTGCTCATGTTGCTTGTAATGATTTCCAAATTGCTAAGGATGGAAAACACTTGTATGTTAATAATCGGCCCTACAGAAGGTTATAAGTGATATGTTATATTTTCCTTGAGAAAAGGGTTTGTGTATTTACCTTTTTCATAAAAATAAATTATTTATCCCTCAATTTACTTTATTATGTTAAATGATGAACTTACTATTTTTATCATGTGGATTTTCGGTACTAACGTGTTATTATTTAGCGTATAGTCCTGTTTCGATTACTGGCTATCTTTCCTCTATTGAATTTTTGAGCGGAACTAATTTTAGAAAATGGAAAGAGCAGATTAGCATAACTTTTAGAGTTATGGATTTGAATTATGCTTTATGGTTGACGCGCCTACTGCCCTTACGGCTGAAAGCTCTATTGAGCAAAAGGGGGCTTATGAAAAGTGGGAGCGTTCAAACCGCATATCCCAAATGATTATGAAAGGCTCCATTACGACTGCAATTCGCGGAGCTATTCCTGAATCAGATAATGCTAAGATATACCTTGCTCATATTGAAGGGCAGTTTCAGGGCTCTTCTAAGGCACATGCTATTACTCTCATCACTAAAATGGTTATGCTCAAGTACAGTGGATTTAGTGGTGTTCTTGAGCATATTTTGCGAATGAATGATATGGCTTCTCAATTAGAAGGCTTGGACATGGAAATCTCTGAGGGTTTTCTCGTGTACTTTATTATGACTTCCCTTCCGGCGCAGTTTGGTCATTTTAAGATCAACTATGTCACGCAGAAAGAGAAGTGGAAGATGAGTGAGTTGATTTCCATGTGTGTCCAAGAAGAAGAGATGTTAAAATCCGAACAGCCTGATGATGCTCACGTTGCCATAACTCGTCCACCTAAAGGAAAATGAAATATATTGGGCAAAGGTAGCGTGCAAGGAAATAAGAGTGCTTTTATAACCAAGACTGATAAGGCAGCTCTTATGATACCAATGGTCCTTCTGGTCCCAAGTGTCACTTTTGTAGAGCTAAAGGACATATGGGAAATAATGTCATAAATTTAGAGAGTGGTTGGGAAAGAAAGGAATTCCTTTCCGTGAAGAAGTTACACAAAGGGGACTGTAATGTGCTAGTAGGAAATGGAAAGAAAGCTCAAGTTGAAGCTGTAGGAACTCTTCGTTTAGTTTTGGAGAGTGGCTTTAATTTAGATTTAGTCGATATCGTTTTTGTTCCCAGTATGACTAGAAACATTATTTTTGTTTCTAGACTTGACGCTTATGTATATTCGTTTAAGTTTGAGAATAAATGCTTCTCTCCTTTCCTTTACTTTAGAGCTATTGGTTCTAGTTTGTTAGAAGGCTCTACAAATTATTCTTGGATGCTTCTTTTATTGAATCCTTGAAAACAATAAACGTGAATGATGTAGTCGCTAAAACTTGTGGTAAGAGAAAATGAGAGAATGAAAATTCCGCTAAATTGTGGCATGAACGTCTAGGTCACATATCATGACGCGGAATTGAACGCCTCATTAAGGATGGAATTCCTCATTCTTTAGATTTCTCAGATTTTGACGCATGTATTTCATGTATGAAAGGAAAATTTTTAAAAGGCAATAAACGTGGTGCCACTCGAAGTACTGGGCTTTTAAAGGTTATCCACACTAACATTTGTGGACCTTTCCCTACACCGGGTATTGGTGGTCATGAATACTTTATCATCTTCATTGATGACTATTCTCGTTATGAACATGCTTACCTCATTCATGAGAAATCTGACTCACTTGCCATGTTTAAGACTTACAAAGCCAAAGTTGAAACTTAACTCGACCTAAAGATGAAAGTTGTAAGATCTAATAGAGGAGGATGTTATGAAAAATTCTCTGAAACGGGTCGTAACCCTAGTCCTTTTACCTTGTAATTGAAAAAATGTGGCATCGTTGCTCAGTATACAATGTCGGGTACACCCCAGCAGAATGGTGTAACTGAACGGCGAAATCGTACCCTCATGGATATGGTACGAAGTATGATATGCTGAGGCACTCTACCAGAGTTTTTGTGGGTCGAAGCACTTAAAATAGCTGTGCATATTCTTAACAAGTTCCCATTAAGTCTGTGCCACAAAAAACCTTTTGAATTGTGCACACAGAGGAAACTACGTCTAGGATATTTTCATGTATGGGGCTGTTTAAATGAAGCAAAATTTTACAATCCACATACTAAGAAACTCGATCCAAGGACCATAAGTTGTCATTTATAGGTTACCTTGAAAGGTCTAAGGGTTTCAGATTTACTATCCATCATATACCATTAGAATCGTTGAGATCAGGCCTGCAATATTTTTTGAAGATGCTGAGTATAGTGGGAGTAGGACACCAAGAATAATAAACCTTGAAGAAACTCAGGATCAGGTTTCTATTCCTGTTATCCAAGAGGTTGGTGCACCATTACCTCATATAGAAGATAACGATGCACCTACGGTAGTACTTAATGATGCGCCCTCTATTATGGATCTTGCTCTAATCCCTGCTAACGAGCAACCTCTTCGAAGGTCAGGAATAGTGAGAAGGACATCTACCTCTGATGGTTGACTATAATCTAGGTATAGGAAATGATCCTACATCCTTTAAAGAAGCTATTATGAGCGATCACTCAACTCAGTGGCTTAAAGCTATGAAAGATGAGTTAGAGTTTATGAAAATAGATGAGTTTGGGACCTTGTTGACTTACCTTAAGGGGCGAAAGCTGCAGGCTATAAATGGTCTACATAATGAAGCTAAATCCTAAAGGGGCTAGACTCGTCCCTAAAGGTTTCACTCAAAGGGAGGGGATAAATTATAATGAAACATATTCTCTTGTGTAAAGACTGCATTTCTTAATGGTGACTTGCATGAAAATGTCTATATGACGCAACCAAAAGGGTTTATGTTTGAAGGCAAGGAATAGATGAAATGTTTGTTGAAGAAATCCATATACGGATTAAAGCAAGTGTGTAGACAATAGTATTTTAAGTACCATGATGTGATTAGTAAATTTGGCTTTAAAGAAAGTGCAGTGGACCAATATATATATATATATATATATGTGTGTGTGTGTGTGTGTGTGTGTGTGTGTGTGTGTGTGTGTGTGGCAGTAAGCTTATCATTCTAGTTTTGTATGTATATGATATCTTATTTGCTAGTAGTGATATGAATATTTTGCATAAGACCACAAAAATTTTCTTTCTAAGAATTCTGTCATGAAAGATCTTGGAGAGGCCTCGAACGTTACATGCATTTAGACTCACCGAGATAGGTCTTGTGGAATATTGGGATTGTCCCAAAGAGCCTATACTGATAAGTGTTCCCAACCTATTCTGGTCGTACCCAAGGGCCCACTAGGGGTCCCGCTTCACGCAAACACGTCGACAGATACAACGTGCATTTTTCCAACGCATCGAACCGATCAGCGCGTGCACGCTCAAGTCACGTGCGTTTTTCACTCCGTACGCCTTGTGCGCGACTTAGGCACGATTTATTTCATGTTGACATCACTCACGCTAGCGAGATCGTCACGCCGAGACAACCCAAACACCTTTTCACCAAAAATGTCGACCGACGGCGCAACCGGAGCAACGGGGTCAAGGGGCAAAGGCCTTGGCCAACCCCATGGGGTCAGCCTCGACCTCCCATGGGGGTTTGGCCTTGGCCTTCCCCCCCGGTTCTTCACTTTTCGCGCAAAGTCCTTTTCGCACTTTTTTTGCTCCGTACATTTCTTACATGACTCTGACACCTTGTTCATCATGTGGGTACGATTCTTGGTAGCACACTCGTCGTAACACAACTTCCGGATTTTCCTTTGCTCATCAAAACACCTACCGTCAGCGCGCCCGAAGTTCACCAAAGGGGGGAGTGGCCTTGGCTTCCCTTCATGGGAGTTGGCTTTTTGCCTCGGCCTCCCCAAGGGGTCGGCCTCGGCCTGACCAAGTATTGCTCCGCGACGTTCGTCGCCGCGCCCGTGCGCCATTCTCATGATACGTGCCCCGGTACCAAGTATTGCTCCGCGACGTTCGTCGCCGCGCCCGTGCGCCATTCTCATGATACGTGCCCCGGTACCAAGTATTGCTCCGCGACGTTCGTCGCCGCGCCCATGCGCCATTCTCATGATACGTGCCCCGGCACCAAGTATTGCTCCGCGACTTTCGTCGCCGCGCCCGTGCGCCATTCTCATGATACGTGCCCCGGCACCAAGAATTGCTCCGCGACGTTCGTTGCCGCACTCGTGCGCCATTCTCATCATACGTGCCCCCGGCACCAAGTATTGTTCTGTGACGTTCGTCGTCGCACCACTTTCATAACACGTCCCCCGACACCAGGTATTGTCTCGCGCTATAGGCACCGCGCCCATGCGCCACAATCATGTTACATGCTTCCAGGATGGGCTCACAACCTTATAGCCATCGCCGTCTCAATCACAGGGGGGGCTTCGGCCCTCGTACCGGGATGGGCTCACAACCTTATAGCCATCGCCGTCTCAATCACAGGGAGGCTTCGGCCCTTGTACCGGACGGGCTCATAACCTTATAGCCATCGCCCTCTCAATCACAGGGGGTGCTTCGACCCTCGTACCGGGATGAGCTCACAACCTTATAGCCATCGCCGTCTCAATCACAGGGGGGGCTTCGGCCCTCGTACCGGGATGGGCTCATAACCTTATAGCCATCGTCGTCTCAATCACGGGGGGCTCCGGCACAAGGACCCCTCGCAGCGGACTCTGAGCACCGAGCTGTGACCATGTCCACTCATGTTACTGTCGATCATCGACACCACCAGGACAATGACCCACGGGTCACTCCGGGACGGGAGCAGGTCCTCGGAGGGCATCGCGCCTAGTCCGCCTGGCAGTTGGCTATAGGGGTAACCCTCAACGCTGTCAGGTTCTCCGCGCGTCTCTTGACACACCTCGTGTGATTCAGTAAGGGCTTGGATCGGTGGCTGGGGCAACGGGCTTACTCTTATCATACTACCGCGGTGTGGTCAGTCTTCTTAGACAGGTAGAGCGACGCTGTGCGAGGCAAGCAATGCGAATTTAGGAACCATCAGTCCAACAGAGAACCGATATTTTAGGACCCCCTGCTGACGTGTCACTCCCAGGGGATGACATGTGGCACTTTATGACATAAGCACAATGTTTCCTATAAATAGTGAACTTTACAACTCAAAAAATGGGTTCTTCTTCATTCTCACGAAAGTCACTTTCTCACTCTAGAATTGGAGAGCTCTTGGATTCTAGAGAGAGAAACACGAAATTGGACATAACTTAAGATCGTAACATTGGACCCTGACTTGGACTATCGACTGCCGGCCCTGTTCGTCTTAACTTTGCCTTCGCAGCACTGCCATTCTTCACGGCCTGTCTGGGAAGCCTTGCTCTCAGCCCTTACTCCGTCCTTGATGTCTCTCACTTTGCATACTTAGAAGCTGACACGGACTGCAGCCTTTGTGGCACCTCCACGTAAGTACGAACCCACTTTCTTTGGCATCAATAAGTTCTCAAAAGGTTCAACATGCATAACTGCGCTCCCATTATTGCCCTTGTTGTTAAGGCTGACAAATTCAATTTGCTACAATGCCCTAGGAACCAACTGGAGCAAAACGAAATGGAGCTTATTCCCTATGCCTCAGCAGTAGGGAGTCTCGTGTATGCTCAAGTCTGTACTCGCCAGATATAGCATATGTTGTTGGCATGCTTGGACGTTACCAAATAAACCCAGGAATGGGTCATTGGAAAGCAACCAAGAGAGTCATGCGCTACTTACATGGTAGCAAGGATTTCATGCTTACCTAAAGGAAGTCAGATAACCTTGAGGCTGTTGGTTATTTTGGTTTTGATTATGCAGGGTGTGTAGACACCTTTGAGATTATTGGTTAAGTACCTTGTTGTGAGGGAAAGAATTCAGAATCACATATTGTCTATTTATCATATAAGTACGACCATTGTGTTAGCATATTCCATGACGAAAGGCTTACCACCCAGTCTCTTTACAGAACATGTTGCTAGCATGGGTTTAATTGATAGCTTTTCCTTTTTTCATGATGGGATTTTGATTTTGAGACATTTATTTCCGTGATCACCTTATGTTTTGGATTCTGGATATTATGCTTATGGTTTATTACTTCTCGTTAAAGTGCACATTTGAAGTATTATGAAACAAACACTCATATAAGGATCATATGGACTCGTTTATATTTTTATTTATTATGGAACGATGTAGGTCATGCGTATTAAGCTATTTGACTGTCATTTTTGACAAAATGTTTAAGAATGTAACCGGAGAACGGTTCTGTGGCGTTGAGAAACACAGATACTATCTTCGATTTGTTTTTAGTATTTTTGTTAAATTTGGCCTAACTTATGGGATGTTTTGTTCAATTTCCTTATGTCAAAACTTATGAGGTTAACTTAAGTATGATCCTTGGCCAAGTGGGAGAATGTTGGATTTGATCGGTCCAATCCAATTAGGTGGCCTAACAGGTCATACTATTGTTGACTATTCATTTGACTTAGACATTAGTTAATTAAATTGACTAAATAACTTTATGGGCTTATTTAATTTTAGCATCCAATACACTAATAATTTATGGTGTATAAAGGCTTATAGACCATAATCTCTTAACTTTGGTGTATAAAGGCTTATAGACCATAATCTCTTAACTTTGGCTACTCTTTTGCCTCCTAGACTAATGAAAAAAACACAACTCTATTCCATCATTAAGAATAGACAAAAGTAGTGAAGATCATTACCAAAGGGATACGTTCGCTTTTGCATCTTGGCGTTATTTCATCATCGGAATAAAACTTTTGGTAATTTATGCCTTTCGACCATTCTAGTGAGTTCGAAATTCTGTTGTTTTTATATTTATGCTATTGTAAGATTCTAACAGTCTTGATTATGAGGTCAAGATGAATGAATAATCTAACAAACCGTACTGACTGGTTCAATTGCAAAAAGTGTTAATTTGTCTACTTTTCAGTCGGATAGAATAATAGCATTCGGTGCTACTTATAAAGTGCCTAAAACTGCTAGAACCGATGCCAGACGGACGAACTATGCAACCCAGAACATGGTTGCTACGATCTTTTGAGCTGATCCTATGTTATTTAACAGATAAATCAATCTTTTAATAACCACTATAAATACCTTATTAAAAGACGTGACCACGATAAATAATGAGCAACCTTATTATATCATTATAGACACCCCATTTTTGTAAGCATTTTTAATTAAATAAATAATGGAGTTTATTATTTAATTATGGTGCATTATTAAGTCTTGTTTAGTTAATTAATATAGTCCAGTCTACTTTAATTGTCCAAGTGCCGAGTTGCATGTTCATTGCAAGTCTAGTCCATCAGTCCAGTCCAATTGTATTAGTTCAATCCATTTGTATCAAGTTCGGTCCAAGGTTTAGATTATTCTTATTGATGTAGTTTGTCCAGATAACTTGGAAAAGTAATCCATGATTTATCATTGATATGGAGATCAAATCAATTCATTTTTTTGTTAGGAAATGACATATCCCGAACCTAGTACATCGTATTTAGGATTTCAGAGATAACTACTGAAAATGAGTGCAGATAATGCCTTTAAATTTTATTTTTAATTTATGGGGTGAACCGGCCGGTTTTTGACTAACCGTCTGATTAGTTGACTTTTGTCAATATGTGATTTTATCATTTATTTCGACTTATCTCCTGCCTTGCAGATTGACATTGCCAATTTTATTAGATTCTGCGACCTTGAGCACTATAAATAAATAGTCTTAACCTTCATTTTCAGGGGTATGGGATCCATAGCTTATTCTCTTTAGAGTTTGTGTGCCATTTATTTGTAAAGTGACATACTATCCACCACAAGAAAATTCACCTTTAGCGACGGAAAATTCCGTCGCTAAAAGTGGGTAATCCGTTGGTAAATTTATAACCTTGTTACTAAAAGTTTTGCAACGAATTTTGGTGATCTGTCGGCAAATTTTTTTACTTTTACTGACGGAAATAATTACTTTTAGCGACGGAAAATTCCGTCGCAAAAGGTATTTTTCTATATTTGTTCTAATTTTTGAATTTCTCAAAAATCTTTTAGCGACAGAATTTCTGTCGCTAAAAGTACATCGCAAAAGTCTTAAGCGACATTAATTCCGTCACTAAACGTCTCTCTAAATCATTTACCAACAGATTTTTAAGACACAATTACGTTGCTAAAAGTTTGTCTCTAAAAATATTTACCATTTTGTTGAAAGACTTTTAGCGACGGAATTCAGTCGCTAAAACCCAAAAGGCTGTTGTTTTATTAATCTTTAAAATGCCAAATCTGTATCAGACAGTTAATTCTAATCAACTAATCCATCAACAATTTAATCATTTAAACTAGCATTCATCTTTACCAAATTTCAAGTAAAACAAATAAGATTAAAGTTAGATGTTCACGGAATATAATGTATTATTACATCGTACAATCTCCACAAAAAAATATATATGCAAGTTACATTGAAAATAAAAAAATTATAAACAAAGGATTTGCTCCAAAAGCCTGCACAAGAAGGAAAAAAAAATACAAGTTACTTGAAAACAATTTGACTGCAATTAGTTATTATCTTAATTTCATCTAAGCTCAGTAAAAGCCCATGCAATGATATTTCCTATCAAGAGATGAAGAAAAGATAATAATCGTGTAATATAGCTAATGACAATTTGCATAAAAGAGACGGGCTGCTATAATTTATATGGGTGATTTTTTAAAGTCACATTGTTGTACTCCTTCCAAAGAATGAGGTTTAGAACCATACCGGAATTGCTGCCGAGGGATTCATGTCACAAAAATTCCAATAGACACTAAACCCTACAATAATTCCCAATCATGATATCAGAAAGACAAATACAAATAACAAGAACATTGGGCACCATCCCAAAGACTCTTACTTGAGCATTCAATAAAAAATTAATGTAATTGAATTCAAATATCCACACATTATAAAGGTTAACACTTCTTCCGAGATTACCTCAAATGGAAAAGGCTCACCTCATGTGAAACCTGCCTCATAAAACCAAATATCCAAACATCCAATAAAGCAATATAATGCTCAACACACATCTTTGTTACTCCGGCAGGGCGTGCCTAGCTGCTGGCGTCGGCGGGGCTGTGGTGGTGGGGGTGGCATGGGGGTGTGGCAGTGGGGGCTGTAGAGAGAACATAAAGAGGCAGAGAGAAAATTGGAAGACATGATTTTATTTATATATTCATTTGAACTAAAAAGAATGATTTTCAAGAAAATCAAAAGAATAATACCTACTCCGAAATAATACCAAATTCAAGTTACAAAAATGATAAGAGATGATACGATCAAGTAAGCTATGATACTACGAAAATGATACTACAAAACAATACCTAATTCAGATTACAAAATTATTCAAAAAACCTAATTCATATCTCAAAGAATAGTACCAAGTATGCTATAAAATACCTAACTTAAACATGTCGCAGAAATAGACATTCCCGATTTTTAAGGAACCTGGAGGATGATGTGCACCCTTATCTCAAACATGCCATAAATAAGGCTCATTAAATCTGGTTTGGTCCCTCCAATACCATTCATTTATTTTCCTTAAACTTGAGTTTACCATTCATGAAATTTTGGCAGCAGAATGAATTCCTACTTATTTACTAGAAAGTTCAATGGAGTTCCAGCTCTGAATCCTAACACCATGATCATGACCAACTGATTCTGAAAATAGTAGCAATCTAACTAATTGTAATATCCTTTAAGAAAATCATAAATCTAGGTCACCTAACTAATTGTTATAGCACAATACTCTCGCATATAGAACAGGCAAGAGTTAATGCTCAATTGTGAGGTTAACATGTACCCCTAAAACACATGTTAACATGAGTTTATATCTAAGATTAGAAGCACTGAAGCAGAAAGAATGAATTGCAATTTTAAAAGCTTGTATGGAGTAGTGGCCAGAACATTTGCAGAAGAACTAGAAACTAAAAGCAAGAAAAGATGCCACAAGCTGCTTTTCTAGTTCTGTCTTAGCTAACCTTGGGGGCAAACAGTGTTATACGAGATAAGAATTAGAAAGACACATGCATATGATACATGCCCTAGTTAGAAGCAAAAGAAACTGGAATTCTTAGCGCAGTAGCTGCTAGCTTGAGAAAAATATGTAGTATTCCAATAGTTCCATAGGATAAAAATGTAAAATTGCAGAAGAATTTCCTCAAAGAAGCAATTGTTCTAAGAGTTGCAAATAAAACCACTACTGGTCAGTTACCATCCACGTTCAAGCTGCTTTCCAGTTCTGTCTTAGCTAACCTTGGATTCGGGATTTGAAAGCAAGAAGCAAAAATTAAGCATGTTATAAGATGAATTTAGCTAACCTTGGAATCGGGATTTGAGTAAGGAGCGAAGAAGGTAGCGGTGCCGGCGTAGCCTTCGGCAGAGCCGTGTATAGCTTGTGGCCATGCGGTGGAGGCGTCGATAGCTTGTGGTGGAGGCGTCGATAGCTTGTGGCCGTGCGGTGGAGAGTGGGCAGAGTCGGTAGTTGTCGACTTAGTGAGAGAGTCAGAGAGAAGGTTGGAATCTAGGGTTCGGGAGAAAAGAACATATATATAGTATAGGATGGACGGCTAAGATAACATCAACTAATGTATTAGGGTAAGTACTTTTACCGACGGAAAAAAATCCGTCGCTAAAAGCAATTTAAAATTTATTTAAAAAAAAAAGAATTTCATAATTTCAAATTAGCGACGGATTTCTCGTCGGTAAAAGTCCGTCCCTAAAGATATTTACCTACTGAAAATTCCGTTGGTAAATTGCTTTAGCGACGGACATTTACCGACGGACATATCCGTCGCTAAAGTGCTTTTTGGCGACATAAATTGTTCTGTCGCTAAAAACTATTTTTCTTGTAGCGATCTTTCTCTAGAAGTTTAGCTATTCAACCCAGTTTTAAAATGTCTCTTAGATCGTTGCATCGTGGATCATATGGGGAACACTCTCTTTGTCAAGACAAGCTACATCACGAAGTAATCTTTACTAGCTTTTCTAGGTTAGAAAATCATGTAGACTGTCTCCCCTCCTTGTGATCACATTTCATTTCGAAAACAACAAAAAGTGTCTTTTTACCTTTTCTCTGTCTAAAGTCAAGGTTCGAAATGTAGATTACTTCCCCTAGAACTAAAGTTGAACTACGACAGTTTTGATTCTGATTAGTCCGACTGGATAAGTAGGCAATTCGACCCCTGGTGCCGAGTTAAAGCCAAAAATCTAGAAACTAACTTAGGGTGAGTCTTAGTATATTATACATGCTATGTGTTCTCAAGGCCAAAATTCAATTTAAGTGAAGTAGAGACTGAAAGGGAGCTGCGGGTACCTAACACCTTCCCGTTACATAACTTAGTCCTTGGACCCCTCTCTTGATTTCGATAGATCAGTCGTTTTTCTTGGACACCTTTGAGTCAGTTTATGGTTTTTATTATTTTCATTTGATTAAATAAGATGGAGACTCCATGAAAATCCTCTTCCGAGGGGATTTTTTCTTGAGGCAATTCGCCATAGTGACAGCTCTACCGGGGACTAAAACCACTAAGAGAACTAGACTTGAAAAGTTTCTCTTAATTTTTGGACTTGTTGTATTTTCTTTATATATTATGGCATCTACAATATGACATAATTGTACTACTTGTTCTTTTATTTCCGTACCTCACATACGCACACGTCTCACCCCGACCCATCCGTTCTAGAGCGACCGTTGAAGCCCTTGGTCCTCCTGGGCTCAAGGCGATCTTTCAATTGAGCTCTCAACTCCACGGCCTCGTACTAAAGATTCTTCTTGATCTCTTGGTATATCAAACGACTTGTATACGTACTGCTGATCGCCCATTATTAACTTCCTAGTTATGTGCAGGAGGTATATGGTACAGTTGAGCCGATAGGAGTGACCTTTATACCGGTGTTATAAGGAGAAACCTCACACCCATACCATTCATTGTTCCACCCCTTGTTAGAAGAATATCTGTATTGGCCCGTCGATCTTAGGAGTGACCTTTATACCGGTGTTATAAGGAGAAACCTCACACCCATACCATTCATTGTTCCACCCCTTGTTAGAAGAATATCTGTATTGGCCCGTCGATCTTACTTGAACAGCTTTGAAGCCATGCAGCTCTGCCTAGTAGCATGGTTTTTTAGCTTGTACAGTGTTTTGCTCGTTTGCTTGACTTAACAGCCAGCTACAGATTTTTGCACTCAGTGCATATCGAAAGGGGTACGTATAGAGTTCTTGCACTTGCTTCAGTTCTGGCTTCTTTTGCTCTTCGTCAAAGGTATGGTCATCAACAAGTATGGTTTGACGAATCACAAGCTACAATACTCTGCTTTGAATGGTTGCTAGCAGGTTCAAGGACTCTCCTTCTGATTTTTGAAGACAACTCTCATAGCTTTTGGTTTTTGTGTTCATAGCCTTGTAGTTTATGGTTGTTTAATGTTTGTTTGGCCTAGTTAGTTTTGTTGTAAGTATATGTAATCTCACTCTTGGTATCATTTTCACTATTGGTATATATTTCTCAAAATTCCCAAAAAATAGATATCACCTAAATACATATATGTACAGTCACTTTTTTATCTTAAAAAAAATTTACCTTTAAGCCCCCAAAGTTTTCATATTTACAAAATGACCCCAAAACTTTACAAATTTACATTTTGACCCTAAAATTATTTTAACCTTCCAGAACCCTACTAGTTCCCAAGTATCGCTTAAAATTATCTCTCTTTTATTTTTTGAAAAACAGATAACTATTTTATACTGCTAAAAAAAGTACGGGATGTTACAACAGAAGTTCGTCCAAAAGTAAAGTGACATAAAAAATACTTGGCACGGGCATTTACTAAAACATCTTTGTTTAAGATTTATGAATATATATGGACATGTTAGACGTTAAATCGCTCTAGCACAAAAGAATGTTCAATTACGCATAGAATTAGATAGCACAAATTTTTAGTTCCGCTCAAGCACCCTTTAAATTATCAAATACACCCAGTGCCGTAAATAAACATTACCATACAAACAGTCATAATGGATCATAGTTGTAGCTTTCACAAAGTCTAGATACGAGAGTAAAACAATAGAGCAACTAATAGGGACAATTTTGCATTAAAGTTGAATCTTCGGCTAGTTGGGAGTAAGTAGAGGTCGAAATCCGTGCTTAAGGCTAGCCTGCCAAACTTTTTCAATGTTGAACACGATATCGCCACATTCATGTTCATTCCATCCTTCCAAGGCATGTATTATTCCAGCTACAGGCCAAGCGCTCATCACTCTTCTCGGCAACCAGTTCTGTATATGTAGCATTGAGCGACTTTCGATCTGTAAGAATTACGAAGAAGTGGCTCCTTTTCATAAATATAAGTGTATTTTTCGTCAATTCTTCGATGTACTTTCTAAAGATTTTAAGTTGCACACTTATAGTTTTGAAAAAGCACAATGTGACAATACTGATTTCTAGCGGCAATTCTCTTTAGAGTTAGTTGGAAATATACAAGTGGACGTGAAAGTAGTTGGAAAATACATTTTTTTACAATTAGCAATAGAATAAGGCAACTTTCCGACTTTTTTGCATCTTTAACGGTACTCAGTCAAAATCATTTGTCCCTTTAAGTTGTTGAGAAATATGGTGTCATCATTCATGCTTGGAAATTTCAATCTGAACTTTTGCGGTGATTCCCTGATATGCAGCTAAATGTGCTTACCTAGCTTGTTTAAGAGGAGCCAAATGAGCAATGGAACTGACCTCAAAAGAGTGCAAATTTTGAAGAGACATGGGAGCCGACATTGCTGGTGTATAGTGGTAGAAGCAGTCCTTGCGGATTCGCTTAGGAGGGAGTGGGGAATAAGGAATGAACAAAGTCCCTTTTGGTGCCTTTTGTTGTTCTTCTATGCTCAATCCATCTCCCACCAGCCATATCTGAAAATTGAAGGCAATTAAATACCAAACTCGAAACTTTACAGGGCTAATTGGCTGTCCTTTGAATATGAACTACTCCGATCACATTTTTTGTACTTGACTCGTAGGATGGTATTGGCTAATTTAAGAAATATTTCTAAACAACCGGAATATATCCAAATGTAGCGCACTCAAAATAATAATAATAATAATAATAATAATAAGAAAACTAACAAAGATTGTACCTTTCGAGCATCACCCCTCGAGTGTAGCAAAGTACTTGCAGACATGGTGCTTAACTTAAGCTTTTCGTACTCATCTCTATATAGTGTAACCACATGTTACGTCAAACTGATCTGTTAGAGCTTAAAACGTTAAGAAGAATAAGTTTGTTCTGAAGTAGCGTATAAAATTTACGTATTATTCTTCTTTTAAGTGAGACAAAAGTTTTGGTACACCCCTAATTTTGAGACTTACTTTTGAGAGGTAGACAATAGAATATTGGTGATGCCTTATACTTGCTTCTAATACCTTGAGATAATAAGGAAAAAAAAAATCCCTGATCTGATGAGATGTATGACAAATTTGCATCTGCACTTAGTTTATGGTTTTTCACCAATCTTATATGTGCACACTTAGTGACAAACCTATGCTCGATTGACATATTCAGCATGGCATAACAGCAAAGGGCATGGTAGCTAATAGTAGGCATAAAATTTTGGTCCAGACCTCACTTTGATACGGCATAAAAAATTGGTCCGTAGTTCTTGGAAGCTACACTGGTCCCTATTCAGTTCGGCTGCCTATGGGCCCATATTGTAGAATATTAAGAAGAACCACACCTGGATACCCTTTTGGCACAAAGCAGAAGCAATGGAACAAGCAACTTTGGAGAGTTTGCCTCTTAGGAGAACTTGTGTTGTCCCTTTTGGAATGGTGTTGAGCACAATAGCCACCGCCAACCATTCACCACTTTCACCTTGAGATCTGGGTACTTTTGAATGTAAAGCTCCCCATTTCTGTTCAGTTCCTCCCCCTAGAATCAAATCAGTCATGAGATTTTCATCTCCACATAAAAAATATGGAGCTCTTTTGGCTTTTTAATGTCTTTGTGGGAGAGGATTTCGACAAGAAATTGTTGATCTTATTATTGTTTTCACTTGACATCTTAAGTTGTTGTACTTGTGAAATTCCTTAACTACTACAAGCAAAAGAACTGACTGATTCACGTGACGGCATAGCGGCATGGACCAGAATGAGGATGTGTGAAAAAACATGCGAGTTTTAGTCGAAACTCAAGAAGTGAAAGAATTAGAAGCATAGTGCATGGAATAATGTGAAAGAAGAACAATTTTGACGGGTTATTTGGTAATTTGAGAGTAATCATGGTCATTTGATCGTAAACAAAAAATTTATGTACATTCCAAACCACTGAAAAATACTAAAGCTGCAGGATAACTTACCTGGTTCAAAAGGCCCAGACTCAACACCTTAATGCCCGCAGCCTCTGCTTCGATAATGGCCTCCTCAATCAAACCATTGATGGCTTCTCTTTGCCATTTAAATAAGTACTGCAAGAATACTGTTCCCAACCTATTCTGGTCGTACCCAAAGGCCCACTGCGGTCCCATTTTGCATGACACGTCCGCACAAGCAACAGTCATTTTCAACGCTCACAACCGGTCAAAGCGTGCACGCTCAAGTCACGTGCACTTCTTACTTCTTCTACGCGACTTCGTCACCAAGAAACTCATCATTGTGCGACGCCGCATCACGCTTCGACCGTCGCACTTCGCACGTCGCCCGTCGATGCGCCATGGCACTTGCCCAAGGAGGTTGGCCTTGGCCTCCCCTTTGGGGTCGGCCTCGGCCTTGGCCTTCCCATTGGGGTCAGCCTTGGCCTTCCCATTGGGGTCAGCCTTGGCCTCCCCTTGAGGTTGGCCTTGGCCTTCCCCGAAGGGTTGGCCTTTGGCCTCCATCCTTAGCACCTTCACTTCTCTTCAAGAGGCCTTGCATCATCCGCGACCCCCGTCGCCCGTCGTCCGGACACAACTCCGCGACCCCCGTCGCCCGGACACAACTCTGCGACCCCCGTTGCCCGGAAACAACTCCGCGACCCCGTCGCCCGGACACAACTCCGCGACCCCCGTCGCCCGGACACAACACCGCGACCCCGTCGCCGGCGTCCGGGCACCGCACTTCAACACAACTCCACGACCCCGTCGCCGGCGTCTGGGCGCCGCACTTCAACACTCCGCCGGGCCCGTGCACCGCGCCGCTGATACAATCATGCCCCCAGGCTCTCTGTTAGACTACCGTTCTCCCACACACCATACGCACTATGTCGCGCCCATGCGCCACCATTGACACAAACGTGCCCCCCGGCACCTTACGCACTCCGTCGCGCCCATGCGCCGCGCCACTAACACAGACGTGCCCCCGACACCTTACTCACTTCATCGCACCCATGCGCCACAATCATGTCATCATGCCCCCGGGCACCACACTCATTCATCACACCATGCGCACCTTGCCTTGGCCATGGAACATGCTTCAACCCACTCTCTGGAGTGTACATCATCCTGCAGGGATAGGCGACTCCTCCGGGACACTATCTCTGCCAGGGAGCTCTTCAATTCCCCTTCCGCTAGGTAGACGGCTCCTCCGGGATGCTACCTCGGCCAGTCGGGTAGACGGCTCCTCCGGGGGGATGCTACCTTGACTCGCTCCGAGTGCTCCGGCACAAGGACTCACCCGCGGGGATATGCGACTCCTCCGGGACACTATCTCTACCAGGGAGCTCTTCAACTCCCATTCCGCCAGGTAGACGGCTCCTCCAGGATGCTACCTCGGTCAGTCGGGTAGACGGCTCCTCCGGGACGCTACTTTGACTCGCTCCGAGTGCTCCGGCACAAGGACTCACCCGCGGGGATATACGACTCCTCCGGGACACTATCTCTGCCAGAGAGCTCTTCAACTCCCCTTCCGCCAGGTAGACGGCTCCTCCGGGATGCTACCTCGGCCAGTCAGGTAGACGAATCCTCTGGGATGCTACCTTGACTCGCTCCGAGTGCTCCGGCACAAGGACTCTCCCGCGGGGATAGGCGACTCCTCCGGGACACTATCTCTGCCAGGGAGCTCTTCAACTCCCCTTCCGCCAGGTAAACGGCTCCTCCGGGATGCTACCTTGACTCGCTCCAAGTGCTCCGGCATAAGGACTCACCCGCAGGGATAGGCGACTCCTCCGGGACACTATCTTTGCCAGGGAGCTCTAAGTGCTCCAGCACGAAGACTCCCCTTTTGCCAGGTAGACGGCTCCTCCGGGATGCTACCTTGGCCGGTCAGGTAGACGGCTCCTCCGGGATTCTACCTCGGCCTGCGGAATAGGCGACTCCTCCGGGACATTATCTCCGTCAGGGTGCCTGCGTGACTGGACTACGTGCTCCGGCACTGGGGGCTTGCATCGGCACCCCTAGGGACTATGACCCCCGGGTCAGTCCGAGACGGGAGCAGGTCTTCGGAGGGCATCGCGCCTAGTTCACCTGGCAGTTGGGCGTCGGGTCTTCCCCACCGCTGCCAGGCCTGTGGGACTCTGCAAGGGCTTGGATTGGAGGCTAGATCAAGGGGGTTCTCTGGCCACACCGACGCTGTGGGAGCCAATCTTTCCAGACAGACAGAGCGACGCTGTGAGGAGCAGACCAGTTGAATATGCGATCCGACAGTCCGTGGAGCACTGGCACCCGTGGACCCCTCGGTGACGTG
Source organism: Escallonia rubra (assembly GCA_033065855.1). Taxonomy (NCBI): domain Eukaryota; kingdom Viridiplantae; phylum Streptophyta; class Magnoliopsida; order Escalloniales; family Escalloniaceae; genus Escallonia; species Escallonia rubra. The sequence continues at coordinate 370,292 of JAVXUO010001091.1, read as the reverse complement.
TCACTCCCGGGGAGCGCCACGTGTCGGTTTATGACATCATTATCTCGATCTCTATAAATAGAGGTCTTGAGAATTCATTTGGAGGACTTCTTCTTCACTCTCTCACATTTTCACTTTCTCACTCTAGAATTCTAGAGAGAGAAACTTACAGTACCCTGACTCTGGACCTAAGCATCGGACTGTGACTGTCGTCGTGTATTCATCCTCGCTCCATCGCCCCTCGTAGCACTGCCACCCTCAAGCTCTGTTTGGAAAAGCCTTGGTCTCTACCCTTGTTCCACCCTTGCTGTGTCCTACATCAACATACTTGGCATCTGACTCGGACTGCAAACTTTGTGGCACCTCCACGTAAGTACGAACCCACTTTCCTTGGCATCAAATACTAAATCAAACATATATAGGAAGAAAGAGTAATAATTTTGTAAACCATAAACTTACTATAGGAACAATTGAAAATTTCATTAAGTATTATATTATACGAAAAAAGTGCACACCGAAAAAAGAAGGGGAGTAAATTTGTGCACATGTGTATTGTATCGTGGAATTGCCCAGGATTGTAGTCTGAGATTCTTGAAATTATTCCTCGCTTCAATGAACGTGTGGCCGTACAAGCAAGTCATGATCATGGACCAAAACGTGACAGGCCACAGTAGCCACAGGTAACATTTAGTCAAGTGGGGGTTGGAGGCGATGGACGCGAACCCTAGCCTGAGATGATAGATGGAGTCCGGGGTAGTCAAGTGCGTGAGATGGACTACGTCAGGGGCGTCTTATTTCCTCTCGAGTGCAGTTTCGTGCAATGCATCAGTGGACTTGTCCATAGTTCCATAGATGTAGTCATAGATTGGCATGAAAAGGGTGTAGTTTGTCCGAAATTGGGTATGATGTAGAGAGTGATATCTGTTGTCACAATAAACTTAAAGTCTGAGACATTTCATACATGGGTAAAAAGCTCGGGAAACTAAAAAGAAGAATATGCTTGTTGCTAAATTAATGAAATGAAAAAGCAAAGAGAATTGAGAAATTGGGAGTTCAAGCAGTTCATACTTACGAGGGTATGTACATCATGTACTTGAGAGGGGGAAAGACGGAGAAGAGCCAGCGTGGTATGAGCTCAAAGTTGCAGTGACCCATGTTGTTCATGAGGTCAATGTAGGTGACATATCCGAACATGGATGCAATGGAGGCAGTCCCAGTGAACACCGTGGTTAGCATTGCGAAGAGCAAAAAGTAGGATATATGCTCCTCGAAAAGATGAATTACAGCTGCTAACAAAATTAAATTCATCACGCGTCGTGTTATAATATATATGCTCTTTTTTTTTTTCTCGATCATAGTTTCCATCCATTGTCATTCACAAAATAATTGGTAGGGACTTTTAACGTAACATATTTATTCACATCCTTACTTGCTTCGACGAATATACTTTGTTGAAACTGGATTATCGTTTTAAAATTTTGGTTCAGGAAGTAATCCGCAGTAAGATTCAAATAAATTAATTAAATATTTTCATGTAAGATGTGACTTAAATGTAATGGGTTCGGTGACAAATAGACCTGGCAATTTTCTACCCGTACCCGTTCAAAAACCCCGAGTACGGGTACCTATATAGACTACCCGTGCAATTTTGACCCGTACCCGAACCGATCCGTAGTTTTCGGGTCTGTCCGGGTCGGGTACAGGTTACCCGGGCTACCCGAACTTTTAGTATATAAGTTCTAGGGTTTTCTGATTTGTCCTTCACTCGGTCATTTTTCTTTCCTTTTCCAGCCGATCTGCGGCGCTGCTGCTCTCTCTCTCTCCCCTCTCCCTCCCAGATCGATCTACCTCGAACTGTTGTTCTCTCTCGCCTGCAGATCCATCGACGGCAGCGACACGATACCACATCAACTCGACGGCCATCTACTGCACATCAAGCGACGGCGTCCATCGTCCTTCTCTCGCTCCGCCGCCAGACCTGCCATAGCTCCGCCTTGAATGTCTTCGATCAGATCCACCACCGCTCCGTGCCCACCATCTATGTCGCCATCGCCAGATCTGCTTGTTTTATTAGTGTTAAAAATCTTTGTATGTATTTAAGTATTTTGTAGTGTTGTTTTCTTTCAGATCTGCTTGTCTTTTAATTTGTGTTGTGAGATAATTTATTTCTAGATCAGCTTGTTCCATATTTGTGTTTGGAGACTTGAGATGATGGGGTTGGTCCAGTTGGATTTGAGAATTGGACTTGAGATTAATCGTCAAGTGATAATTTTAGAAATGAAATCAGACAGAAAGTGATAGTTGTAAATTGTAATAATAATAAAATAGAAGGAAAAAACAGGCCAAATGTTTATTAATAAAAAAATAAAAAATTAATAATTTACCCGCGGGTAATACCCGCCCCGTCAGGGTAGGGTACGGATTCCAAAAATTCCTACCCGAAAAAAATCGGGTGAAAATCACCCAAACCGATTTTATCCGTATCCGATCAGATTTTATTCGTACCCGACCGGATTACCCGTTTGCCAGGTCTAGTGACAATGGAGGAATGGTGGTGGAAGTGGCAGCGGGAGTAGAGATAATGGTGGTGCAATGCCCTGTGGAGCCAGTAATAGAGAAATTCCACTGGACCAACATGAAGCAAAGCCATGATGACCACGCCTTTTATCCTGCAAATGGGCAGGTGAGCAGCTCCAGCCTCCAGGAGTTGCCATATTGAAAATGTACAACAGAATCCCGTTCAACAAAATCTGGTCATCCCTGCAGCCACCCATCATTACATCTCATATCCACATCCACATGTCAATATCAAAAGCAAACCATGCATGGAAACTAGGGCACTTCTGGATGCCCTCTTTGTGGTTCTTTTCATTCTTCCCTTCATCTGTTTTGTGTCATTATTATTGCATGTCAATATCAAAAGCAAACCTTTATGGATTATTAATAGATTGATAAGAACGTATTCGATCTCCACAACCACCTGTGCTCGTCTACGCTTCACAGCTCATTTCTTGACTCAAAGATAAGCAATTTTTTCTATTGCAATTTTTTCATGACAAACACGTTATAACGTTCTAGTTCTACATGATATTTCTTAAAAAAATTACAGAATTTGTTCTTCTATACATGAAATCTCATGAAAATAATTTATATATGTAGATTTTTTTTTTCCATCTTATCTAGGTTTGTATACTGGATTTAGTGTGTTTTGACATTTTAAAACTAAGGACCTTAATGAAAAAAAAGTTTGTCTACAATCCGTACACCATAAGGTTATAAAATTTAAATATGAACTCAAACTAGTATCCAAAATTTTCTATTAAATCTCTTATTTAATTTTTATTTTATAGGTAATTATTTAATATAGAGAGTTTTTTATGATATTGTTACCCAAATCTTTATATAGGGGATAAAATCACTTTATTGGTCACGAGGTCTTCTATAAAAAATTGACCTATAATTTGCTTATTAATTCTACATATAACATTATCTATTTTTTTACAATGACATTAATCGTGTGTGTGTGTGTGTGTGTGTGTGTGTATTCTCAACTATATCGTCACTTTTTGCTGCTAAAACTAATATGTTGTTTCTGTTATATATATATGCTAGGAAATGGTTTGAGAATACAATAGTCGAAATTAAGTCCTAAAAAGTTAGTATATTGATTAGGTCGAGTTTTAGAACGACGAGGATTAGTTTTTACATAATGTAAGGGTCACGAATATAAGCCTCATTTTCCTATATAATTAACTAGACTTGAAGATGATGAATTTTTAGATCCATATTGCAAGATTTAACTAACGTATTAAGTCCTAATAAGTAGTTAGTATGTTATTTTTATTATTAATATGTATGGATTTCTATATCCATATTGTAACACTTAACTAAGGCATAAGTAGGTTCTCCAACGGAATTTTTTGCGGCGACGTATATGACAAGCGTTAACAAAAAAAATTGACTAAAATGGGTCTGGAAACAAACATCGGTCGAAAAATAGCGGGGGCCCATTACTCTTAAATTGATAATTTGGTTGCCATGAGTCAACATCATTCTGTTTGTACTTAGTATTAGATACATGCAAACTTCCAACAATCAAACCTGTACATAGTGCCCTACCCACCTAGCACACTGAAAGCTGCTCAGATTTTAATTACACCAACTAACTTGTTCCCTAGCGTTACGTTGTTTTGTATCTTTTTGGTTGTTTCTAAGTTCAAATACTAAAAGTGTTTTGATTTGATTTGATTTGATTTGATTGTAGTCATTTAAAAAAGGAGTCAAATTATCGTTTTACAACAAAGCAAGTGATGATTGGTTTTCACTAAGTCGCATCATTAGAGTGAATATCTGGAAAATGCCAAGTGCTAACAACCTTCCATGTTTGTGTATCATTCACTGAGTAGAGACCATAATTTGAATATACCAATTTCTTAGAAAACTTATATGCCTTCAACCCCACTTTATAAATTTTCGATTACCTCGAGCTTTTAACAGCTTTTTTCGTGTTTTATGAAATGTGAATTATTTTCTTTGGTGCTATGAAGAGTTCCGTAGAATCAAGCAACAAATAATTACGAAAAATAGGTCCCTGCCAAACGAAAGAATGAAGTGCGATATATCAAATGGTTCCTACATTATAACATAATCAAGAAAGAGATATATGAACTGACCAATTACTTCCTTTGTCAACTTGCTCAAATTCAATACTCTTGTCGACGATCCGATTGTTGCCTTTGGCAGTCCGATGGCGAGAAAAACTAATCCACAGCTGGTTGTGAAGCATCCTCCACAGGAGGAATGTGAGTATGAGTAAGTTCGTAAGGTCTCTCTCGCTTTCTGGTTTCACAGCTAACCAATACATGCTCTGAGCCACCCAAGGTGCCAAAATGGCATACTTCACCAACATGAAAGTGAAATAACAAGAAAGTTGATTCAGGGAATCTTTCCTCCATTTTACCTAGTTCAATTCAACCTACCTTTGAGAGAATAACTGAGAAAAGTGATCTTTCAGCCTCATTGAAAACCTTTAATAAGTGTACGCAAAGGGCATTCCGAGTGTCGTGAGGATCGTCGTAATGTGGTGGTGGAAACCCAGGTTTTGTAGCCATTTTATCTCTCCAGTGAAATGCATACTAAACTGCGACTTGGAGACCATATATATAGAAGCACTAGCACTTGAACTTGTTTCTGTAGAATATAATAGAACGGCATTAGAGGTCAACGTTCATGCCCTTAATAGCAAAATATCATGAAGGGTCATCATCATATCACTACTATGATCTCCATACACTAAACTCCCACGCAATTAACCCTTAATTTTTTATGATTAAAATGTCTACAGAATAACGTGGCTCACCTCATACCCGGGGCAGCTTGTGAATGCAACCAAGTAGGAGCATGAAAGACAGTTTGAGATCCTTAATTACCACTTTTAATTTAGTGGTGCAAATTTTTTCTTACACCCTACTCACTGACGAAACATTGTCTCTACAGCTCGTAGGGGGCAATTCCTACAGCAGTTTTTGCGGCAGTGTTACCACTAATTTTGAGATTGTCACTTAAGCTTGTTCACAAAATGCCACAAAATATTTAAACAACGAACATTCATCGCTAAAAAGAGATTGGTAGAAGTTTTTCCAGCGATACTTTGAATTAAAAGTTTTTCCATTTTTGTATAAAAGAAAACGAGAAGTAAACAAAATCAGGGGTTGATTTTACGCTACACCCTATACTTAGGGGTCAGTTGCACCCAGCACCCCGTAGTTCTAAAATTGGCACCCAGCACCAAAAATTTTAAAAACTTGGTATCTAGCACCAATTGACGGTCAAAATGGCATTTGACCAGACGTCTATTAATTTTTTAAAGGGCAAAATGGTCTTTTCATCCATGAAATCCTAGTCAGCTCCAACCCCCTAAGCCCAACGTCATTTCTCTCTTCCCCATTTTCTCTCTCTTTCCTCTCTCTCTCTATCTTCTCTCTCTCTCTCTCTCTTCTCTATTTCTCTCAGTGCCCCCAACCACCGTGCACCAAGAACCCGCCTCTAGCGTCGCCGCGGTCTTTGGCGTCCAGCGTTGCCCCACGCCATCTTCACCTAGCTTGACCTGTCACTCTTACCCTCGATTTGGACCACTGATTATGTGGTGATGATGTTGTGCAGTGGCTGATTGGGCTCGCCGGAGATCGATGGGGAGATCGGGTGATGGGGTGATTGGGTATGTTGTGATTACGGCGGTAGGCAGGGGGAGTGTCTAATGGTCGTTCGATTGGAGGCAATAATGGCTCATTGAATGGTCACTGTTGGTCGAACGCCGGTTATTGGTGGTCGTCATTCGATTTAAGGTGGTGACCGTGGGTGAAGGAGGGATTGGTGGTTGTGGGTGGTCGTGGGTGAAGGATTTGTGGCAGAGGCGGCGGTCATCAACGATAGGCGTTGGTGGCCGCGATTCAATCGGAGGGAGTGCCGTACGTGGGTTTCGGGATTGGTGGTTGTGGGTAGTTATGGCTGGTCGTGGGTGGCTGACTGTGGTGGGTCGTGATGATGGGAGAGAGGTGGCGGGGATGGTGGCACACCGAGCAGTGGCTTCGGTCATAGGCGATGGCTCGTCAGGCAGTGGTTTCGGTCGGAGGAGGTGGCCGCGCGTTTCAATATTGGTTGGGAAGATGAATAGTTTGGAAGAGAAAAAGGGTGAGGAAATGACGTGGAGGGTCTGATGAAAATTATTGGGACCATTTGGAGCTGACGTGGACGAAAGGTGGATATAACAGGTAAAAAGATCATTTTGCCCCTTAAAAAGTAACAGACGTATGGTCAAAGGCTAGTTTGACCGTCATTTGGTGCTGAATACCAAGATTTTATAGATTTTGGTGCTGGGTGCCAAAATTAGAACTACGGGGTGCTGGGTACAACTGACCCCTGAGTATAGGGTGTAGCGTAAAATTAACCCCAAAATCAGTAAGAAACCCATATAAATCGAGATCAAAAAGTAGTAAGATCTGTTTTCAAAAAAAAAAAAAAAGTAATAAGATATGTACAAGCCACAACTTGAAACGAATCTGGTCTGCTAGATTGTTGATTGCGTGGGTGAGGAAGACCTGTCATTGGCAGCATGAAGACAAGAAGAACATTTGGCGTCCCTTTGATTTAATCATTGGGGAAACTAGCAAATGACCCCTTCTACTATAGGCGGTGTGCGATTTCCCCCCCTCTACTCCAAACTTAAGCACTAAACCCACCCACACTTACGGAAATTGGGCACATTAGACAGAAAACATCAGTTTTAACACCGCGTGGTCAACAAACGCGTTGACTAACCTTTAAAAAATAAAAAAGACATTTTTGACCTTCTTCTTCACTCCCTTCATCAGACCCCCAACACCGCCCTGCCCACCCCCTTCCTTCCAAATCCGCCGCACATACTTCCCCCTCTCAGCCCAGCCCCCCACCCCCTCATCCCCCCTTATTCAAACTCTGCACGCACTCCCCCGTCAAACATTCTCTCCCCATTTTTGCCGTTTCTTCCTCTCTCTCGTTGGTCGGACCTGCACAGACCATCACCGGCCACCACCGTCGCCGACCAGCCTCTACTACACCGGCCACTTCCATTTATCGCCTTCGTCACCGCCCGTCCTCCGTCATCACTGCCATGTGGAATCCCTAATCGAGGGAGACCTTTCGCCGCCATAAATTTGACCTTCAACCCGTCGCCGCCCAATCGCTGGTGACATTCTCTGTCATCAGCGCCCGCACCATTAACAACCAGCCAATTTTTGATCTGTTTCCCAAAGATTTCTCCCTAAGACTACCCTTCCAAGGCCCTGCCAAGAGCCGCGAACCACCACGGCCTTTGTCGTCGGCCGGCCTCCATCATTGTTGTGGCCTCCGTCTCTTGCCGGACTTCATCGCCGGCAACCCACCACTTTACCAACACAAACAACATCCACCATACGGAGACCTAGCTCAATCACCAGCCTCCATCACGGCCATTCTCCATCGCCGATGGGTTTGTGGATTCCATAAAGGGAGCTATGATGGGTTTGTGCGATATGGCAGTTGGTTTTTTGGGGAGTTTGTGGGTATGGGTGTGTTGGGCATGTTTGTGTGTATGTGCAGTGGGGTGGGGGTTGAGGTGGGGAACCCTTGTGCATGGTGCCGGGGGGGGGGTGTGGTGGTGGGTGGTCGGCAGGCAAGGTGGGAGATATGGGTGGAAGAAGTGAGAAAGGAGAGATAAATGAGTTTAAAGAATGGCATCTAGCTAAAATAGGGTAAGGACATAAGGGCATTTTGGTCATTTCATGCAATTCATAACGGATCCGTCTAACGTGCCCAATTTCCGTAAGTGTGGGGGGGTTTAGTGCTTAAGTTTGGACTAGAGGGGGAGAAATCGCACACCGCCTATAGTAGAGGGGGTCATTAGCTAGTTTCCCCTTAATCATTTGAATCTCATGTTCTCTACAAAACTGTCTAGAAGTTTGTGTTAAATATAATAACATTATTACTTGAATGATTAGTCAATTAACATTTTAGAGTATACCGTAACTTAACATGGTATGAGTTCTCATTGCACATGGTACTGAGTTAAATTATTTTCACTTGAATATTTAGTTCCCCATTATAGTATGGAATAGTGCAATCTTCACTCAAGATATTTGTGCACTTTGTGGTGTACCTTGATCTATTTGTTGATATTGATTTCTCTGCGATCAATTGGCGGCTTGCACCGGGAAGAGGAATTGTTGGGTATCTTAAGTCAGTGGGTTAAATATGATAACATGATAACTTTACGGACTAATTTGCTTTCTAAAATAACACTAGGAAGTTACAAAATGTTCTATAGTACCATTAAGCATATGGGGTTGGAAACGGAATAGATGAAGATGTATATTTTTTTGGCTCAAATGGAACAATTACAAATCAAAGTCAATAACCTGAAGAGGTATATTATAAAAAGGAAAATTTCAATTACAACTCCTTTTTACGTGACGAGATGTTTCTAATACGTTGCGATGATGCTTGAAAGGCCGTAAATAAATTTTGGCTACAATATTTCATCACTAGATAAAGAAAGTAGTCGAAAATTTTTGCCGCAACCCCGCAGGTGCAAAACTTGTTCTCTAATGAATGAAAACTCCCATGCAAGAAGAACGCCCATTCAAGTGTGGCATTATCCTTCTAGGCATGCAATGATCATGAAAGAACACCTACCAAAAATGATCATGAAATGACAAAACCCTTGGGGAACACATTGTTTGCAAATCTACTCATAATAATGTGCCCATTACCATTTACTCTATTTCCTTCTCTGGCATGCACGCATTGTTGTCATCTGGGACAAACTCGTGTTGATTGCCAAACCTTGGCAAACTGTTGAATAACATGTAGCTTTGGCAGCATGCACAGTACGAGCTAGCGAAGGCTTAAAGACATGGTGGAGACAGCTTGCCCATCTTTTCTCTTTGCTGAAAACCACGGTACAAGGCATCATAAACGCATGTATAAAAAGACTCGTGGGAGTTTGAAAATGATACCATGTTTGTTACTTCTAAAAAGCTGATTGAAAATTCTAAAAAAGAATGACGACCTGTAAGACAGAAAAATAGCGATCGACAGGTGGGAGTCCGGTGAGAGAACTTTTCGATGCTCAAGTCAGAGCGCCGGTATATGATATAATCTTTAAAAAAGCATGAAATACAGTGGTTATGTGTGAATAATTATCCACATAGCTGGGGGGTAGACCCATTTGTATAGGCACAAATGTAGAACCGTAATAGAATTAGGAGTGACGGTTGGCCCTTGGCCCGTTCCTTGGGAATCTTTGAAAATCTTCATTTATCTAATAAGGTAACCACCAATTGTAGTTGAGCCATCTTAACTAGGAATGCCAAGAGTCATTCATTTATTAGGGGATATTTTCAGTTATATCATAAGCCCCCCACGTTCTTTGCCGAAATGTTTGGTTGAGAAAGTGTATACTAGGTTGGTGTCTTAAGACATGCATCAAATTTTTGATGAACTTTCTCTTGCTTGCAGGGGTAAATATATATCTTCCATCTCATTGTGCTCGCACTTAAGTTCTTGGGAGCCTAAGCCATGGAATTTTTCCGAAGTGGACTATTTGGACTTTAACTCTTGAGAGCTAGATCTTAGAATTTCACCCAAGCAGTCCTTAGAGGGTGTGCACAATTGTAGCCACTCTGTGGAGAGTGTACGAAACTTTAGGCATGCAAGTTGTTGCATGTGCTTGTACATGTTAACTTACTCAAACGTAAATCATCAGCTGAGTGTTGGTAAATAACACCTGGCATGTCGTCAGGGAGTTTTCTAGAGATGAAAGGATGATGGGCTGATGAATTCCCATACAATGCCTCCTTTTCTCGAGGCTTGGAGCCAGGCCAAGCATTCTCCGAGCTTGACCTAGTGAGATCATCCCTTGAGGGAAAATGGAACATAAAGTTCATGAGAATGCCCATGGGGGCTAGTGGAATATAAAGTTCACTAAGTGCCCTTGGAAGCTAACATATTGTAAAGTTCGTGTAAAGGCCCTTGAGGGCTGATGGAACATAATGTTCATGTAAAATCCTTTGGCGGCTAAGGGAACATGAAGTTCATATAGCATAAAGTTTCATGACAACGCCATTGGGGCTACTGGAATGTAAAGTTCACATAAATGTGATTGGGGGCTTTGTTACGCTACTCGACAACTTGACGGCTTGTGGTCGAAGTAAGAAGTCTTGTTGCCATGATGCTAAGTGAGAATGTGCAAGGCCTCGACCCGCAATATTGCCACTATTATATATACGACCCCCCCACCCCCCACACCCCCGGGTCCGTCTGGGAGAGCATGAATGTAGTGATGGATTTTTTACTATTGTGTAGGGAATGGTTGCAAAAAGACATGTATAAGCAACAAAATGTTAAGGACCATAATTTGCCTACTCGGCTGGACAAGCATATGAAGCTGAAGCTAGAGGACGGGGATTTTGTCCAAGCAAGTAAAGGATCTGGAGTCTGTCTGAGCAAGTAAAGGATGAGGAGTCTGTCTGAGCCGGTTGTCAAAAGATGTTGTCGCATTTGTCGATATGCTATGTAGCGATATGCAAATGTAACATCCCAAAAATTTGGAGCTCCATCGCCCCGAAATCCTGCCGCATCACTTCAAACCTGTCAAACCCTGTTTACTGACACATTCAAAAGCATCTAACTAGACCTCAACTCAAACCCTTCAAAATACAAGATTACAGAACTGCTAAACTTAAACTATTAAAACTTAAACTCTTTACAACTCAAGTTCTTATAGAACGAGTAAACAACACTAACCCATGCAGGGGATTCACTACATAGTAGTGATGGGCTCACCGGATTCTCACACAGACTCTAAACCCATTCTCGAGCATTCTACAGCTGGTCACCTGTAGAAGGGAGTCAAATAAAGGATGAGCTTTTGAGAGCTCAGTAAAGTCGTTCAAGGACAACCGAAAGAATTACCAACGATTCAGGAGTCTGGACGATGATAATTTTTCAAACATTTTAAACAATCATAAGCAGTTTGATAACTTTCCAAAACGATCATAAATAGATACCAAAAGAATTATTAACAATCATAATAAATTCCAAAATGATCATTGACAACCATAAAACAGGTACCAAAGCGCTCATTTGAAGATCATATTCAAAGTCATCATTTTAAAATGAAATGATGATTTTTCAAAGAGTTTCAAAAAGAACACATATACTTCAAAGGGCAATAGGGGAAGGGTTTCAGACAATCACAAATACTTTGATCACAATATGGGGAAGAGTTTCAACTCGATCTCCTTCAATAAGATAACAAGACATTCATTTGAACATCATTTCTAAAACAATCATAGTAAATACGAAGTAAGCAATTTCAAAAGATATTAATCATGAGCAGAGGCAATGTCATTTAGGTAATGCACATAGAGTGTACACATGCATGATGTACGATAACTAACCCTTTTTCATCGATCAAGGGACTAGCTTGTGTTCCCTGTAGGAAGCCGTAACAATCCTTCCTTATAACGCTTCCCTCAGAACAGACCCCCAGTTCAATACATAAAACAACATTCATAAAATCAGCTAGAAATTCGATGCCTAACATGTCATAAAAATGAGCATCAACGTGAATTCAATTAACTAAAATCAATTAGGGTTTTAATGATAATTAAGCATGCTGATATAATTCATCATTCATAATTCCAGAATAACCATAAACAAATACGAACAGTTATCGAATTTATGCATAGCAATTCCAAAGGAATTATCGAAATTGTTTAGCATGCAATAACATGAGAGCATCGATAAGATCTCCAAATAATCGATTCAGATTCAATGTTAAGGTTGTTTGGTAATAACATTCTGATACCAAATGGATATTTAAGTGTTAGAAAATATCTATAAGCAAATCCAAAGAATATTTACAAAGACAAGTTATCAAAATTAGGGTTCAGATAAAAATCTTTACCCAGAATTCAGATAAAAATCCTTACCTAGATCCGAAGCTAAGCTATTTTAACCGGAAAGTCTGTTGCTTTAACCTAAACGGAACAATCCACTATTAGTATATAGTATAAACTATGATATTATGAATTCAATACTGACTCACACATACTCCCAGAACAGCCCCTTCACCGGGTATGTAATATTACCAAAATGCCCTGTGTAAAATTACCAAAAATATCCCTCTCACACTAAGATTACCAAAACCGCATTTTCATAAACAAAATCACTAAACTATTCTTACTGTATGTGAATTTACCCAAAAATATCTTTTATATGTAAAATTACCAAAATAACCTTTGTGGGTGGCAAATTATCAAAATACCCCCTTGGGGGTTTTCTGCACCAAAAAAATCTCAAAAATACCTTAATTCACTAATATAAGCATCCCAAAGTCATTTCTGGGCTCAAAAGTATTTTAAAAAATATTCGCCTAAAAATCCCAAATAGGTGTATGGACTAAGCGTTCAAAAGCTGGTTCTACTAAAAATAGCTATCAACCTCGAAATGACATGAAACTTTGGAAAATGAAACACAACAGTAATACAAGATTTTCCTAAAATTTTCAGATTAAAATAACTTGATTTGCTATATTAAAGAATTTAAGAATTTCCTTTAATCGATACCCTAATTTAGCTTCTTTCATAGACACAAAAAATTCTCAAATTTTTCCATAGCATACGTCTTGTAAAAATAATAGGGGTTACTGTTTTTTACTTTGTCCAAATAAATTTCTAAGCTTGCTTTAAAAATTGGGAAATAAATTACCTAAAAATCCCTATTTTTAACGACACTTACAAACACTGTTCACGATCAACACTCCTAGTATTACACATTAATATACACACACTTGGCTTCTCCCCCACTTTCCCTCTGTCGAACACACACACACAAAAATAAACACACATTCCAACACACCCAAACACACACTATAATACATAATTACACGAAATCAAGACACCTATACACGCATTACATCACTGCACACACACAATCTCACTCATTGAACATGCACATTTGTTATATGCACACACACACACACTCTTTGCACACACTCTTAGAGGTGTCAATGGGCTGGGCTTGGGATGGCCCAGCCCGGGCCCAACGGGCCAGAAGTGAAAATGGGTCGAGGCCGGGCCACTATGGTGGGAAACGGGCCCGCACGGGCCAGACCAGACCAGAGAACAGGGGTATCTAGGCCCAGTCCAAGCCTTGGCCCTAGGCTCAATATTTAGGGCCAGGCTTGGGCCGGGCCCGGGCCCAGGCCCAAATTTTGTTTTTTGTTTTTTTTTAATTTCTTGTTATTCAAAGTAAAGACTTTAATTGCGGTTATTTCTAATTATTATGTAAGCAAATTGTAATGTAATAATGTGTGTATACATATTACCACATATAGTAATATGTGTGTATACATATTACCACATATATGTGTATGCAAGCAAGTAAAGCAACTAAAAATGCCTTACACACGCCCACATATATGTAGTAATAATATTGCTAGCATTCAAATATTCAAATTGATAGAGTTAAATTGAAGATAAATTTTTTCATAAGCCCTCCTTTTATCCGAGCTTGGGACCGACTGCTTGTAAATAAACAGACAAAGTTACCTATTTTTTTTATATTAATGAAAAAAAAAATATCTTGCTTGTAAAAACTTATTATATATATATAAATGTGTGTGTGTGTGTGTGTGTGTGTGAAAATACCTATATTTTGTGAAAATTTTTATTCTAAAAACTTGAGAGAAGGAAAATAAAAAACAAATTACCTAGTCATCCAGAAGTATTTCAACATCCAAGTCAGTGCTCCTCCTATCATCAATCGGTTTATTTTGCTCGCGGTATTTCGCATCAAGATAATCCTTCCAACATACACATAGCTCGAGCGACTCGGGGTTAAGACGACTCCTCCTGCCATCCAAAACCCTCCCGCTCAATGAAAATGCTGACTCTGAAGCAACTGTGGAAGCTTGCACCGCCAGTACATCTTGTGCAATTTGGGAAAAAGTTTTATACATGTTTTGATTTTGTTTCAAAAAATTTAACAAATTAAAATTAGCATGTTCTTGCATTGATAAAGCAGACTACTTATTAGAATTGGAATATAAACCAATCTCATTAAAAGAGGAAAAAGTAGACGAACCTGCCATATTAGAAGTACCTTCACCTAGTTGTTGTCTTGCTACTAGATGTTCAAGGCCCTTAAGGTATGGCATAATACATCTCACCAGTCGATGATGAAGCTCGCCCGCGCACGTCAACGGAATTATGATAGAGGTTGAACAGATCCTCAAATGTCTTGCTCACTTTCGCTGTGAGTTCGGTTGTGTCTGCTTCTGGGTAGCACATTAATCTCGATATCTCTTGTATCGAGACGCTCACGCCATGCAACTTTAACCTAGAATCTAAACAAGTAGCCACAACAAAAATAATAGGCAGTTTCTTCCAATATTTATTAAATTTTTTATCCATCTCCTTTACTATTTCCCGAAAAGGTCCTACATATCTCAATTTTGTTAACATTGTAGTCATCTTGATAGTTTCTATTATAGCGATAGGAGAGGTGAGATAGTACGTACCAGACAAAAAGTTGGTAGACGTGTAAAATACCTTCAAAATTTCAGATAGGTGTGTAGCGATCTGTCATTCGGTGGGAGTTGGCAAGCCGTCCGGGAACGAGGTTAATAAGAAATGCGTATAGACTTCTTTGTATGCCTGAATATGTAAAAGTATATGATATGTAGAGTTCCACCTATGGACCACATCTGTAAGTGGTCTCCTGCGACACATATTATATTGAACACACAACGCTTTAAATTGTTGTGTTCTCAGACCCGAACTATTAATAAACATTGTCATACCCCTCATTTTGAAAAGAATATCTCCTGCAATCCTTAAACCATCTTGAACAATTAAATTAATTATGTGACAAACACAGCGAACATGAAATAATTTACCATCAAGTACAGGTTGAAGGCTCTCCTTTAAAGCTGCAACAACAGCTTTATTGTTAGTAGCATTATCAAAACAAATACTCATAATCTTATTCTTTAACTTAAACGTGGTATATGCATTAATTATAATAGTAGCAACGTTAATTGCATCATGCGGAAAAGGAAAGACTTCGAAAGCAATGATTCTCTTATTCATAGTCCAGTCATCATCAATCCAATGGGCCGTCACACAAGCGTAACTATCAAAAGTAAATGGAGATTGCCAAATATCAGAAGTGAGACTAACTCTACCGTCAAAATGATTGAAATAATCAATCAAGCGTGCTTTAGTAGCATTATACTGCCGGAGTGCATCGGATCTAGTGGTGTTTCTATGAACCGTTTTGTACAAAGGTTGCACGTAGGTGTTCATATATCTAAAGTGCTTAGCATTATCGGCAAAACTAAAGGCTTCTTCATCGTGAATAATAAATTCAGCGAGACCATCTATTTGCTCTCGCTGATTATAAACAAATAATTTACCGTCAAAAGATAACTGCGTTTGGCTAGGTTCAACGTGGCCTTGTCGAGGTGCACACAGAGGGTAATGCCTGTTAAGATGTCCATTACCACTACTAGACGAAAATAATTTAGCACAGCACTTACATCGAGCTTTTCGGACGATTTCTACCATAACTTCATCAAAATGATTCCAACACTCGGCTTTCTTTTTTTTTCTCCTTTTGGACTTCTGGCTCACTACCGGAACGATTGCTCGGCCCTTCTCCACCATGACCACTCATCGGGTTAAGATTACTCCACGGAGTAGGGGCTTCGCCAACCGAGCTACGTACTTGGCTATAATGCGGGGTCTCTTGCGAAGGCTACACAAGATCTGGAATGTTTTGGTTGAACTCCCAATTGACTTGGGTATCTATCATACAACTTGTACTCATTCGTGCAGGAATGAATCATTGTGGTGGTGCTTGTGATGGCCGTGGTGGTGTTTTTCGTAATGATGATCCATGTTTCAATTTTTTCAAAAATCCAAACATATTTGACGTTAAATTTTTTTACTATAATGAAAGATAAAACTAGTAAGAGTAACTAAATGCAAAGGAATAAGAGCAGTAGTTAGTAATTACAATTAAAAAGACTTTAGTAACAGTAATATAATCAGAATTTACTAATTAGTAATTAATAAACAAAAGAATTAGAAGTAACAAATGAATAAGAGCAGTAGTTAGTAATTAGAATTTAGAAAGAGTAGTAATTAGTAAACAAGTAAGTAATACTTGTAATTGAAAATTGGAGAGAGAAATAGTAGCAAAGCTTGTAAAAATGTAGAATGTTTAGATAAGAGAGAGAAAGAAGATTGGTGTGAAAAATATGAAAGAAAGGGTGTGAATTTATAGATTTTTCAAAGTCCAGAAAAGACCAAAATACCCATTAAAACTAGCCGTTTATAGGCTAAAAGTGTAAAAATCCTTAAAAGAGTTGTTAAAAATTAGTTGGACCAAAATACCCCCCAAACTAGCCGTAATATTGATGTTAGGGGGGGGGGGGAGGTAAAAGTGGAATTTAGGAAAATAATGGGGAATCTGGCCGTTGGGGGAAAGGGGGAAAACAACACCACCGTAACCACGGCCACCACAATCAGTCACACGGCTGTCGCAAAGCTACTGAAGCAGTCACACATGGAATTCAAAGAAAAAATAAGGAGAAGAGGGAGAAGCCACATAGGTCGAAACCATACCGCCGGCGTCGTGCATAATTACGCCACCCACCACCCCGTGGGCCTCCACTTCTCTGACAGCAACACCTCGTCGTTGTTCTTTGGATCAATTCCACGGTGACCTATGGCGACACCGTCCCAACTTCATTGCGACTGGCCTCTATCACCGTCGGAGCAACGACAACTAGCCACTCGTCGGGATCTACGTCATCCAAGACTAAAACATGATTGACACCATCACCAACGAGCAGTGGCAGACCATTAGACCCATGCCGTCAATATATGTACCACCGCGGTAAGCGACAGTGCCTATCAGCGCCGTCGCCACCGTGACTAGCGGCAGTGCTATCGGCACCATTGCCACCATCGCTGATGACGCATCGCCGTATCACCGCCACCCATTCATCCAGATCTACGCTAGCAGCGGTGCCGCCACGTGACCGCTGTACCAGTACCAATCGGCACCCTCATCCGGCAATGCATTGGCCGATGTGTCTTTCACAACCTGAACGGCCCATCGCCGCTCCTTCATTGACATCAGCGATGTGATTTGATCGGCAGTAGAGGCAGCCGTGCTTTTTTCGATGAAAGAAAGAGGGCAAAGAAGAAAAAGAGAAGGTCAATTCTTTCTTTTTGTCATTGACCCCCACAATTATGCATATTTACCTTCAAACCTCTTATTTATTCCACATATGCCACATTTTTCTAAAAAGAATTAGACTTTGGCCAATGAAAGATGCTTATTTATATTTAAGACCCTAAGGGTCTCATTATTTGACATGGGCCATACGCTTTTAAAACATGAAAATCTAGATGCAAATGCATATCTGTATTTTAGACCCAAAGGGTCTTACTTATTTGGAATACACCACAAACTCTTTAAAGCCTTAAGCTTTTTAGAGTGTAGGGCTGTTTGATAAAACTCAAATTTAAGTGCTGAAAAAGTTAAGCACTGAATTTGTAAAACTGAAAACTTTAAGCAACTGAATTTTTATCGAAAAATAAGTTAACCTGTTTGGTAAACCAAAAGCAAATGTCTGAAAATTATCAAATTTATCCATTTTACCAAAACCATGCATTTGTATATGTACTTTATAACTTTTTTTGGGTGGGGCTAAAATCGTGTTGGTGGTGGTGGTGGCAACGACGATGGAGTAGTACTGGTAGTGGTGGTGGCGGTGGCGACGGCGGTGGCGGTAAAAAGGTGTCAATCGTGATGGTAATGGTGCATGAACATATGGTACGATGTTGGTAATTGTGATGATAGCGATAGGCGGCGACATGGCGGTCATGTCAATGTTTGTAGTGTGGTGGATCTTTAGATGATTTTGGCGACAATGAACGTGGTGACAATAACGGCGGTATGGTGGAGGTGGCGGTGGCGATAGTGGCTAGGTCGTGGTAATTGTGGTGATAGTAGCAAAAGGAATAATAGTTGTGGTGGTGGTTATATTGTGGTGGAGGCGATGTTCCCAGCAAATTAATTAAGGCGACATCGTGGTGATAATTATTTTTTTTTTTTTTTTTATGTTAAATAACTTTTAACCATCTCACTTAGAATTAAGTGATCAGCATTAAGTAAGTCCACCCTGGCTTAAAATTGTAGTATATTTTTGGTAAGAATTAATTTTTTAAGTGATACATGGTTTAGCGTTATCAAACGCACTTAATTGAAAATCATTGAAAATTTTAAGTTTTAAGTGCTTAATTACATTATAAAACACACCCTGCATATCTAGATTGAAGACCCACAGGGTCCCATTTAATTCACGTATGCTCGCCTATTTTTCAATTAGTATGAAAGTTGTCTAAACCTTTAGTGGTTTTATGAGTTTGGTATTGTGAGTGCCTGGGGAAACTTGAGGATCATATCAAAGAAGTTTGTCAAGGTTTGATCGATTCTCAGTTGCTTGTTGATTCGTCTGAGGAGTGTTGAACTTTTGAGTTCTATTATCATTGTAAATTGGATTTTCTAACTTGCTAAGAAGTGTTATGGGCTCAGCGCGCTAAAATTTCTTGGCTAAAATCTAGGGACCATAATACGAAACTTTTTCATGCTTCTTCTACTATCCGTCAATGGAGGAACCATATTTAGTCCCTCAAGGATTCCTGCAGTAATCTTGTCGCCAATGAGGATGATATCCACTCTTTGATTGCCGCTCACTTCAAGACTTTTCTTTCTCAACCTCTTTCATCCTTGTCGATTCTTACTTCTATTCTTTTTTAGCAGTGTTCCTTTCAAAATCTTTTCTAGAGATAACATTCTTCATCTCCTGTAAGATTTCACACCTGATGAGATTAAACGTGCTTTTTTCAATTAGGCAACTTGAAACCCCGGGATCTGATAGGTTTCCAATAACTGTTCTTAAATGTTGCTGGGGAATCATGGGACCCTTAGTGACCCGTGTTATCTTTTCTTTTCTCAATCTAGGTCAGTTGCTTTGGTTCGTTAATCATACTAACATAACTTTGATCCCGAAAATTTCTGTGCCTGAATCAGCTGGGGATTTTCGTTCTATTAGCCTGTATAATGTAGTCTACAAAATTATCTCCAAGACACTAGTTAATAGATTGAAACCGATATTAACTAAGTTGATTTCTCCATTCCAGAATGATTTTGTTTCTGGACGGTGTATTTATTTCACAAGGTCTTATTTATTCTAGGTATGCCACATTTTTTAAAAGAATTAGACTTTGGCCTATGAAAGATGCTTATTCATATCTAAGACCCTAAGGGTCTCATTTATTCGACATGGGCCATACGCTTTTAAATCATGAAAATTTACATGCAAATGCATATCTGTATTTTAGACCCAAAGGGTCTTACTTATTTGGCATACACCACAAACTCTTTAAAGCCTTAAGCTTTTTAGAGTGCATATCTAGATTGAAGACCCACAGGGTCTCATTTAATTTGCGTATGCTACGCATTCTTTAAAGTATGCGCACATTTATATTTTGTGGCACGTCATTAAATTAAGCAACTAAGATTTTAGACGCTAAGAAGCCTCGCAAAGGTTGTTTCTCCTGCGCGGTGCTATATTACCTAGACCTATTTATCTTGGTCTAGCATTATCTACTCACATCAATTGGCGCGGATATGTTGCATGTCGAATTTTACCGATTGCTTTGACTTTTTAAGCTCACATGCGACACGCAGTGCAGCACACTCTGTCATTTAACCAATAAAGCCCTAATGGGGCCACTGTGTCTGAATGCCACTCTTATTTCTATGTTAAAAACATAGTTGCACTTTCATATGTTTTATTGCTTTAAGGATATTTTTTCAATCACGTAGTTTTTTTTTGTTGCAAGGGCTTAAACTGCACTCACGAGCATCAACGCTGATGTATAAATCGCTTCATATAGCGAGGAACAAATTCACAGCACCTTGCGTCTATAAGTAACGCCTAGTTTCCGTTGCAGCATCCTACCAACTTGGCATTATATATCATCTCGTGGTGTATTAGGTCATACAGTACCATCTATATTTGACATATTCACATCACTGCTCGTTGAGAAGCTAGTCCTACAATGGAGGCACGCATGCTGTCATCGCATCTAGCGAATCAGAACTCATTGCTAGCATGTACTGATGACATCGCTAATACACATGGTACAACTGCAAGCTGAAGCTCATGCAACCAACAAAGTGAATCTAGTTGTTTCTCAGTTTATTGATAAACTACGGCAACTACTTTATTGATCACCCAGTGATATCCCTCAGATGGACTTCGTGTCCTCTATCTCTATTGATCGTTAGCGACATGTCGCTCAGACGGACTCCGTGTCGTCTAGTTTTATATGCTCATCCAGCCGAGCAAACAAATTATGGTCTTCTATATTGCTCCTACAGGACTTCTTGCGATCAACCTTTACATATAGGCTGAAAAACCATTTTTATATTCATGCCTTCTCAGATAGGGGGGCTTTATATTTTATGAGATCGTCATTTTACAGGCTTAATGCCTTGTGTCTTATCAGACAGGGGGCTCGCCACAGCGACCATATTACTGGCTCCATGCCTTGCACCTTTTTATTTAACATCACAACAATAAAATACTTGTTACATCGATAGCAGCCCTCAAGGGCGCATGTAAGAACTCTAAGTTCTATCAAAACCTCAAGGTCATTTACATTAGCTTTGTGCTCCACTAGCCCTCAAGGGTGATCCCTTAAGGGACGAACACCCTTAAGGGTGACAGGATAGAGCTCAAGTTCTATCCGAACAGTTTAGCTACAGTTCTAACCAGTGAAACGACAAAGCACTCTGTGGGACTTCATCACCCCACCACTCTTTGTCAATTCAAAACCCAGCCAAACAGGAGTGCACGACTTCTTTGCCAGCTCTTAGATGATGATAAGAGGTCACGTCAAAGAAAAACGCAAGCATGACATGGTCAGCTCAAGCTAAATAACACATACTTGCACAAAACAAACACCCTCTAAAGGAGAGGTGAAAACTACATTGTCAAGTGAAACCCCTTAAAGGGACATTCAAACACTTAGGCAAATATCTACAAGCACATGCAACAGCATGCATGCACAGCTTTGTTCCTCTCCCTAAAGAGGCTACCATGGGGCATAGCCTCTAAAGGATCTTAAGATCCCATTATTCGTCTTCCTAAAGGCGATTATGAATAGCCTGCTTAGGAAAAATTCTAAGACCTAGCTCTCAAGAGCTAGAGTTCTAGCGCCCTACTTGGGCAAAGTTCCATCGCTTAAGCTCCTAAGAGGTTAGGTCCAAGCACATGGAGTAGAAAAATATTAATTACCCCTACAAGCAGATGGAGAATCCCTTACAAATCTGATGCGTGTCTCATCAAGACACTTGGTATAACTTCATCAGCAAAACATTTTGGCTGAAGAAGTGGGGGGCTTATGATATAATTCTCAATGGGACACTCGTTAACTGGGAGATAAATAATTATCTTATTAGGATTCTAAAAGAGTCTTCAAAGATCGTGACGTGATCCTCAAGGATCTTAACGTGATTTTGACACATTTAGCCCACGGCCCAGTCTTACTAGGGGTCTTCTACCTCTAGCTATATAAAGGGGCCTACCCCCAGGTACATAGACAATTACACACACAAAGACATACAGTCTTTCACGCTTTTTCAGAGTTACTATCATGTAGTTGCGCTCTGACTTAAGCACTAGAGAGTTCTTTGACCCAGCGGTCACTTATTTTCTGCCTTGTATGTCATCGGTCCAAGCTAGGGTTCCGAAGCACATGCCAAACATATTTTTAGCAGCAACAGCCTTTTTTGGTGATATACCAAGAACAATCATCTATACTTATCAACCTCGAATATCATGCATCACATTTCATTCTTTCTTCCTCGATTTATATAAGGCAGGTTGACACTTATAGAGCCTTTCCAACGAGAAAAACTACTCAATTTAATTAGTACAAAAATCTTCACCATAATTGCATATAGACTACTTAAATGTTGCTAATTTCTATATAGTTGGCCAACTTTGGACTCTGAGTCTATTTCAACAAATATCAAGTGAGAAATTTGCTAGGTGGAGCATTAATTTATTTTCAAATTCTGGTGAACTAAATTTTTGCTTTAAAGTTCTATGTCCTCCCAACATCATTGGTCCATATCATTTAGAACAAACTTTGGCTCCTACTCAGTTTGTAGGAATCTTCCTCTAACCCCGTGTATAGTGACAATTAATAGTCGCTAAATGATTCTAGTGACTTTTCTTCTAACACTATCAGCGATAATTATTAGCAGTATTTTTTTAGCATCGCTAAATAAAAGCCACTAAAAACATTTAGAGACGATTGGTCGTGGCTATATAGGGGTAGGAGGAAGATTCATCCAACCGGTGTAGCAGCCAAGTTTTTTCCTATCATTTCTAAGCAAATGACATGGAAAGAATTTAAGTCATTGACTACGTCCACCTTCCTTTTCAATTTTTTTTTTATAGTTTGCAGGGCGGAATTATACGGGTGATTTTTTAGTTTTTGGTTTAAATATTAGAATTGTATTTCAAAAACAAAGAATCGGGTAAAAGATCAGGTTGTTTGCCACACTATAAGTTGAAAAGTAACATCCGGATAGCCCACCAAATGGATCCATAATACATAGTAAAAAATCGTGGAGCTCTCTCTCTCTCTCCCTCTCCTCATGTTCTTTTTTCTTTTCCCTCTCTTTTTCTGCGCTATTACACCAATGAAAACGGTAATTATAAAACAACGTATATGTAACCAATCCCATGTATCTTCCAAAGTCCCATATTTGCATATCTTGAATCTCAACAATCCCATATTTCAAATCCCCGGCCAAGTCAGCAGACACTTCAAGCCCATTCCAGCTGAGGTTCAAAGGTCAAAGTTGACTTAGAATAGCATTAGATGTAGTCCTTGAAGTAAGCCAGAAAAACTTTAAGAACACTATGTGATTTGAAAGTTAAGATTTTGGGTAAACCATGAAACTACCACTCTTTCGACCATCCAAATGGCAGATCTATGACATTATCAATTGTAGTGAGTTTTTGGTTAAGATTTAGTTGTTGTTCAAATTATACATATTTTTGCATCTGAAGTCCACATAATATTGGTTCATGGGTCCTTTTAATTCTAGTTTTTTAGTTAAATTGGTTCAAATACAAAACTCATGTTAAATGTTCCTTTTGAGTGATCACGTACAAGAGATGTGCCTTTTCTTTGATCAAAATTGAGGGTAGAATTGTAACTTTCCAATCAATCAATTAAGAGAAAGGAAAAAAATTTCAATGTCCTTTTCCCCTTCTACCTCTCTCTTACGAAATATGATCCACTGCTCTACAACATCTTCGATGTCTTCTTTAGGGAAGAGTTGTTGGTGGTGTATAGAAAGGACGAAGCCACCATGTAGAGAGCTCGGTGGTTATGGTAATAAAAGATCATGGTCGCGGTGGCAACTTATTTGATAGGCATAAATTGCCTTCTTTCATCAATGTAGGAAACTTGATTTAAGTGACAAAAATGATGACGATAGCTAATGATGCAATTTTGAAGGACCAAGAGTGCAATTATTGATTCAAGGACTAGTTGAGCAACATGTTAA
Organism: Escallonia rubra; assembly: GCA_033065855.1. Lineage (NCBI taxonomy): Eukaryota > Viridiplantae > Streptophyta > Magnoliopsida > Escalloniales > Escalloniaceae > Escallonia > Escallonia rubra. The sequence continues at coordinate 346,058 of JAVXUO010001091.1, read as the reverse complement.
TAGTTCAGGGACCTTGAGGGAGCTTCTGCTTCTTGAGGCCGGACTGAGAAATGATTGTAGTGCCTCTATGTGCAGCAAGTGTGGAATCTAAGTTTAAGTTGGATCTTGCCCCGAAAAGAAGTGGTGAAAGAAGGAATTTGGCCAAACAGGACCTTATCAAAGAACTCTTAAGCACTGATTGGCTAGTCCTTTTGAAGGAAGCAACACTCTATGGTAGGGTCTTGGACCGCATCCTTAAAGGCGTCGCATGTCGGATATTGGAGATTGCCCTTCTTCTAAGACCTTACCTATGATCTCAGAAGTACCCATTGACTAGCCTTTTTAAGGAGGCAACCGCTCTATGAGAGGGCCATGGACTCGGACATTACAGATTGTATTAGAATGAACCCTGTGAGTATTATAGATGTGCTATAATGTGACCATGGGGTACTAGTAGTGTGTCAGTGGGGACATTGGGTCCCAAGGAGGGTGTACTCAGAGATTCCACACTTACTGTGTATTAGGGTGGATGGAGATCCCAGATCAGCATTGTACTGTAGGGGAGGTCCTGAGCTATGTGTGATGTAATATTAAGTTGAATATTGTCCCACATCATAAGAGGTGGAGAAATTTTTTGGCCAAATAAGACTTTGTTAATGAACTATTGAGCACCTATTGGCTAGCCCTTTTAAGGGAGACAACGCTTCGTGGTGGGGCCGTGGACTAGGTCGTAATTGATTGTAACAGAGCCGACTCTCGAAAGCTCAGGTGAAGTTATCTAATCAAGTTACTGTTGGTAAGAGAAAACAAAGGTAAGCCTCTGTATATCCCATGTCAAGAAGATATTCGAGGCAACAAAGGGTAAGCCGGGTATATTCCAAATTTGTTAAAGATGAAGATTTTGGGCTAGGTGTGATCGAGCCTTAGCAAGGATGCTAAAGCATAAGGAGGGAAGATTTTGGTATCCCACATCCGATGTGGTTAGTATGAGATTTTCTAAGAAGACCTTGTTTGTGATCTTAGAAGTACTTATTGGCTCAACCTTTTGAGGAAGGCAACGCTTTATGGTGGGATAGTTTGCGGGAAACTGGAAATGGAGAAAATAAGTGTTATATCCCGAATTTTTTTTCCTGTGTGAAATTAATATTTTGAATAAATAAGTTTGTGGTCTTTTGTTAAAATTAAGAAAATGGTTTCGGATTGTTTCTGAAATTTTCGGTCGAACGAAAGTGGTTTAATTCGAATAAAAACTATTTGATGTTAAAGTTTTGGAGTCTAAAGGATTCGGTCAAAGGAAAATGGTTTTGCTTTGAACTAAAAGTACTTAAATTGTGTGGAGTGAGTTACTGAAGTTTTCATTCGAATTAAAAGTTTTAATTCGAAAGAAAACCAGTTTTTGGTCGAATGAAAATATTTTTTTTTCTTCGAATGAAAAGATTTTTTTTGTGTAATAAGCTACTAAAGTTTTCGGTCGAATTAAAAGTTTCAAGTCGAATGAAAACTTAAAGTTTTTTGTCTCATATAAGTAGTCCTCTTATTTCCTCTCTAGCCTTTTTGGTTCCCAATTTCTTCTTCCTTTACGAGCGCACGAGAGAAAGAAAGAGAAAGAGAGAGAGAGAGAGAGAGAAGGCTTGAGAAGTTTGGAAGTTCTAAAGAAGAGCTTAAGGATTGTCTTTCTCAAAGGCTTGGCTAAGGTAAGACTGTAAGAGTTTATTTTCGAAATTCAAATTAGCGATAGACCAATCGCTCATGTAAGTCCTTAGTTTCTTTTGAAATCCAAACCTCTTCAAATGGAGTTAAGAGATTCTTCTTCTCCTTTTGTTTTGAGCTTTGTTATGAATAACCCTTTCTCAATGCTATGACTTGTGAAACTCAATTTTCGTTGAATTCGTTTGACCTTAGAATTTGCCATATTGATATCCTTCGTTTCAGTGATTAATGATTTTCATTATTTCGTGAACTTTGTATATTGTTTGACATGTCCGATATTTGATAACGGTTATCTTGAGATTTTTGTTTTGATAAATTTATGAGCCATGTTACAGTGTATGTGACTTCTTTCCGACTTACCCCCGTCGATTGAAACATGGGCTAGCTCAGAGGAGTTGAGCTAGAGATCGCAATCTTACTTTCTGAACCGGCCTCATATGTCAGTGATGACGTATGCGACCACTTTCTGAATAGCTCCATAGTGTCTGTCTCTATATTCAGATATGTTTTGCATTCGAAATCTAGTTTGATTATCCGTTCTGTTGAGACCTTTTGTGCTTCCGAAATTTTGTTTCTCATGTGTTTTTGTTTTTATTTGATTGGTCCTTTGAGCGACCTTACTGGGCATTTGGCTCATTCCCTTATTGTTTCTCCTTTCAGGTGATCAGTAGGTGGGACTTTAGGATTGAAGGGCTAGCTAAGTGGTCAAGAGTTAGTACTGATATTTTGGGTGTAATGTTTAAGACAGATTGTTATTATTTAGGTTCTATTTTGGGAGACTCTGTGTCGGAGAACTTGGATTATACAAAGGCTTGGGGCCACTGTGTTAGATATTGATGTATATTTTTGGAAATTATTAGTGTATGCTCTGATTTACCTTTTTTGAGTTTTCTGATAATTATAGGATTATCTGATCTCTTAGTATCCGGCATTAACGCTCCGTAAATAAATTCGGGGCGTTACAGTTGGTATCTGAGCTTAGGTATGAGATTCTGTAGACTCATGCTTAGGATCAGATAAGTTGTGAGATGGGTAGGATGGGTAGGTTCAAGTGTAATATTTCAGTTAGTATCTGATTCTAGTTTTCTTTTGTAGTAATGGCGAGCAGTCGTAATAATAAGCGAACTCGCAATCGGAATGTTGAGCAACCGAACGTCACCGAGAACGAGAACCCGCTAGATCTTCTGACCCTTTTGGCAGCTCAGCAAGCTCAGTTGACTCAATTACTTGCTAATCAATAAGCTTAGTTAAATCAGCAGAATCAACCTAACCCACTTCAGAATCCGAACCACGGACAGAATCAGACCCGTAGCTTGTTAGAGTAGTTTATAAGAAAAATATAGAACCTTTTGGAGGAACCGACAATCCAATTGTGGCAGAGAAGTGGATTTCTCGGCTTGAAAAGGTGTTTAGGCCTATGGGTTGTACCTATCAGTAAAAGATTGAACTCACAGTGTACAAGCTAGATGGGGAGGCAGACCATTAGTGGAAAGTGATTGAGGATAGTAAGACAGCGGAACAATGCACGACGATGACATGGGAGCAGTTCAAGGTTTTGTTCTTCGACCGCTATTTTCCTAGAAGTGTAACAGAGTAAATGTATCGTGATTTTCTCAATCTGAGACAAGAGGATAACGAGAGTGTCGCTGACTATGAGGTAAAATTTACACGACTATCCTCATATGGTAAGCAGTTGGGGGCTAATGAAAAGGATAGAGTGCAGATGTTTACTTGGGGTCTTAAGTCTAGTATTAGACAGCGCATTATTACAGTCCCGGTAGAGACCTATGTTCAGTGCGCGCACATTGCGAAGACTATTGAATGTGAAGCAAGGGATTTTAGAGAGAGGAAAGACGCCAAGGCAGGTAAGAGAGATCGCCCAGAACTATCTCAATCACACGCAGCACAAAATGATTGGAAGCGAAAATAGGCATCTTCGTCGACTACTGTTGGTCAGAGGGACCAAGGTCAGAGGCAGGGTCAAGCTCAAGGTAATTTGAGTAGGATTTTGGCCAGAACTTTGTTCAGAGGCCTCCAACTATAGGTTCTGATCTTATTTGTCTGAGGTGTAACAAGCGACATGGCGGTCAGAGTTGCCATTGGGATACGGGAGCATGTTTCAGGTGGGGCCAAAAGGGTCACAGTATCAGAGATTTTCCTATTCTACTATCGGGGCAATCTGGCCCACAAGGTTCAGTTGCAGCGAGTACAGCTTTGGGCCCAAGACAGAGTACAAGTTAGTCAGTAAAGAGGGTATTCAACATGACGGCTAAGGATGCATCGGGTTCAAAGGATGTGGTGGTAGGTACGATTCAGATTGACTCAATTGATGCACATGTATTGTTTGACTCTGGTGCCATGCACTCTTTTGTCTCTCTTTCATTTGCACGTCGACTTGGGGTTAGACGCAGTCTCTTAACTATGAATTGTCTGTCCGTACTCCAGTTGGAGATTTTGTGATAGTTAATTCAGTATTGAGAAACTGTAAGATCGGTATATGTGATAGGGACCTTCTGGGGGACCTAATTCCTTTAGACATCTGTGATTTTGGGTATGGATTAGTTGGCATCTTATCATGCCTTTGTTGACTGCTTTGATAAGCGAGTCTGTTTTTGGTTTATCTGATTTGTCTGAGTTTGAGTTTCGGGGTTCAAAACCTAGTGGGTTGTCCGTTATCTCAGCTATTGCGGCTCGTCACATGTTTCATAAGGGCTGTAGGGGTTACATTGCACACGTCCGTGATACTAGTCATGAATGTCTTGAAATATCAGAAGTACCGGATGTCTGTGACTTTTTTGAGGTGTTTACCGAGGAGTTGTCGGGAAAACCTATCGATCGTGAGATGGTGCCCGGCGCGGCACCTATTTCTAAGGCCGAATGGCGCCTTTAGAGATGAAGGAGTTAAAAGAACATCTTCAAGAGTTACTTGATAAGGGGTTCATTCGCCCTAGTGTGTCACCTTGGGGTGCCTTTGCCTTATTCGTTAAGAAGAAGGATGGTACATTGAGACTTTGCACTGATTACCGTGAGTTGAATAAGATCACCATCCATAATAAATATTCGTTGCCGCGCATAGATGATTTGTTTGACCAACTTCAGGGAGTGAAGTTTTTCTCGGAAATAGATTTGTGTTATGGATATTATCAGTTGAAAGTCAAGGCGGAGGATGTGCCAAAGACCGCGTTTAGGACTCGTTATGGTCATTATGAGTTTCTGGTAATGCCATTTGGGCTGACTAATTCCCCTGCTGCTTTTATGGATTTGATGAATCGTGCGTTTAGACAGTATTTGGATCAATTCGTTATTGTTTTATTGACGATATTTTGGTGTACTCTAGGTCGGAGGAGGAGCATCGTGAGCATTTGCGGATTATCTTGCAGACTTTGAAAGATAATAAATTGTATGCTAAGTTTACGAAATGTGAGTTTTGGCTTGAACATGTTACATTTCTGGGGCATGTAGTGTCTAAGGATGGAATAACTGTCGACCCTTCTAAGATTGCGGCAGTAACTGACTGACAGAGACCGAGCAGTGTTACCGAAGTGCGAAGCGTTTTGGGATTGGTCGGTTACTATCGTCGATTTGTTGAAGGTTTTTTAAAAATCGATGTACCTTTAACTCAGTTGACTAAGAAGAACACCCGATTTGTTTGGAGCGAGGAGTGCGAAGCTAGCTTCCAAGAATTGAAGGAGAGGTTAGTGTCTGCACCGGTATTGACTTTACCATCTGGTTCCGGAGGTTTTGTGATTTATAGTGACGCCTCAAAGAAGGGCTTAGGTTGTGTTCTAATGCAACATGATAGGTGATTGCTTATGCTTCTAGACAGCTTAAACCCTATGAACAGAACTATCCCACCCATGATCTTGAGTTAGCGGCTGTGATTTTTTCTTTGAAGATATGGAGGCATTACTTGTATGGTGAAACCTGTGAGATTTACACCGATCATAAAAGTCTTAAGTATATTTTCACCCAAAGGGAGCTAAACATGAGACAGCGGCGTTGGTTGGAACTTTTGAAAGATTATGACTGCACGATCCATTATCACCCTGGAAAGGCGAATGTTGTAGCGGACGCACTTAGTAGGAAGAGCAGCGAAAACTTAACAGCACTGATCACTTGTCAACCTCAGCTGTTGGAGGGTATGTTGAATTTGGATCTCAAGATTAAATGGCAAGATGGTGGAGAATACTTGGCAGCATTACAAGTGCAGCCTACCTTAATCAGCAGGATCAAGGAAGCACAAGATGGAGATTCGGGAAAAGATTACACTAATGAGAACATTAACAGTGGAAAGTAATCCGAGTTCAGAATTGACGATCACGATGTGGTTTGGTTCCGTAATAGACTTTGTGTGCCAGCTGATTTATCCTTGAGGAGGGAGTTACTCTCCGAGGCTCATAGTTCTAGTTTCTTTATCCACCCGGGAGGAACAAACATGTATCATGACCTTAAGGAGAATTTCTGGTGGAGTGGCATGAAGTCGGATATAGCATAATTTGTCTCCTATTGTTTGGTTTGTCAAAGGGTGAAGACGGAGCATTAGAAGCCTAGTAGTGGACCGCTTTAACCACTTGAGATTCCACAGTGGAAGTGGGAGCATGTAACAACTGATTTTGTGGGAGGCTTACCGAGAACAGTCAAGGGTTTTGACACTATTTGGGTTATCGTTGATAGGTTGACTAAGACTGTGATTTTCCTTCCGATCCAAGCGGCAGCACCTTTATCTGACCTAGTTAGGTTATATATTGATGAGATTGTGAAGTTGCATAGTGTGCCATTATCTATAGTGTCAGATAGAGATCCGCATTTCACTTCAAAATTTTGGGGGAGCTTCTAGAATTCTATGGGCACTGACCTTCGTTTCAGCACAGCTTATCACCCACAGATATGGACAGTCAGAACGTACGATTCAGACACTAGAGGATATGCTGAGAGCTTGCAGGCTAGACCTTGGTGGTAGTTGGCATAGTCATTTACCGTTAGTGGAGTTTGCCTATAATAACAGCTACTAGGCAAGTAGTAAGATGGCACCGTTTGAGGCATTGTATGGGCGAAGGTGTAGGACACCACTATGTTGGGACGAAGTAGGAGAGAGACGGTTATTGGGACCAGAGTTGGTGCAGTTGACCACTCAAAAAGTTGATTTGATTTGGAAACATCTCAAAGAGGCTCAGGACAGACATCACAGTTATACGTCTAATCGTCATCGCGAACTTGAATTTGAGGTGGGTGATCACGTGTTTTTTAGGGGTTCACCTTGGAAGGGGGTGATGCGTTTTGGTAAGAAGGGCAAGCTTAGCCCTAGATTTGTTGGTCCATTCGAGGTTTTAGAGAGAATCGGTCCGGTGGCTTACAAAATTGCATTGCCGCCAAAGCTTTCGCACGTTCATAACGTTTTTCATGTTTCAATTGTGAGGAAATATGTTTACGATCCGACGCACATTGTGTCGTACAAGCCTTTGTCAGCTTAGGAGGACCTTTCCTACAAAGAGTAACCGGTTGAGATTCTAGATCGTCGCGACCAAGTGTTAAGGACGAAAGTCATTCCGTTAGTTAAGATTTTGTGGCGGAATCACGAAATAGAGGAAGCCACTTGGGAGCTTGAAGATGCTATGTCCGAAACGCACCCTCAGCTTTTTGTCATTTAATGTACGTTTTAAATTTTGAGGACGAAATTCTTTTAAGGAGGGGAGAATGTTATATCCCAAAAAATTTCTTTTTTTTCTGTGTGAAATTAATATTTTTGAATAAATAAGTTTGTGGTCTTTTGTTAAAATTAAGAAAATGGTTTCGGATTGTTTCTAAAATTTTTGGTCAAACGAAAGCGGTTTAATTCGAATCAAAACTAGAGTTTTGGAGTCTGAAGGATTCAGTCGAAAGAAAACAATTTTGCTTCGAATGAAAATGGGTTTGCTTCGAACGAAAATTATTTAAATTGTGTAGAGTGAGTTACTGAAGTTGTCATTCGAATTAAAAGTTTTAATTCGAATGAAAACCAGTTTTCGGTCGAATGAAAATACTTTTTTACTTCGAATGAAAAGATTTTTTTTTTTTGTGTAATGAGCTACTGAAGTTTTCGGTCGAATTAAAAGTTTCAAGTCGAATGAAAACCAGTTTTCGGTCGAATGCAAAAAAAAAAAAATTTGAACCATTTTCACCTCTCTGTTGGATTCGGTCGAATGAAAACCAGTTCTCTATTTCTTCTTCCTTTGCGCGCGCGAGACAGAGAGAGAGAAGAAGAAGAAGAAGAAGGCTTGAGAAGTTTGGAAGTTCTAAAGTGGAGCTTAAGAATTGTATTTCTCAAAGGTTTGGCTAAGGTAAGAGTTTATTTTCGAAATTCAAATCAGCGATGGACCAATCGCTCATGTAAGTCCTTAGTTTCTTTTGAAATCCGAACCTCTTCAAATGGAGTTAAGTGATTTTTCTTCTCCTTTTGTTTTGAGCTTTGTTATGAATAACTTGTTCTCAATGCTATGACTTGTGAAACTCAATTTTCGTTGAATTCGTTTGACCTTAGAATTTGCCATATTGATATCGTTCATTTCATTGATTAATGATTTTCATTATTTCATGAACTTTGTATATTGTTTGACATGTCCGATATTTGATAACGGTTATCTTGAGATTTTTTTTTTAACTTTATGAGCCATGTCACAGTGTATGTGACTTATTTCTAACTTACCCACGTGGATTGAAACGTGGGCTAGCTCAGAGGAGTTGAGTTAGAGATCTTACTTTCTGAACCGGCCTCATATGTCAGTGATGACGTATGTGACCACTTTCTGAATGGCTCCCCAGTGTCTGTCTCTATATTCAGATATGTTTTGACATTCAAAATCTGGTTTGATTATCCGTTATGTTGAGACCCTTTGTGCTTCCGAAATTTTGTTTCTCAGATGTTTTTGTTTTCGTTTGATTGGTCCTTTGAGCGACCTTACTGGGCATTTGGCTCATTCCCTTATTGTTTCTCCTTTCAGGTGATCAGTAGGTGGGACTTTGGTATCGAAGGGCTAGCTGATTGATCAAGAGTTAGCTACCTTTATTTCAGAGTTAGTACTGATATTTTGGGTGTAATGTTTGAGACATATTGTTATTATTGAGGTTCTATTTTGGGAGACTCCGTGTCGGAGAACTTGGATTGTACAAAGGCTTGGGGCTACTGTGTTAGATATTGATGTATATTTTAGGAATTATTAGTGTATGCTCTGATTTACCATTTTGGAGTTTTTTGATAATTATTGAATTTTATCTAATCTCTGGGTATTCGGCATTAACGTTATTTTGGGTGTAATGTTTGAGACATATTGTTATTATTTAGGTTCTATTTTGGGAGACTCCGTGTCGGAGAACTTGGATTGTACAAAGGCTTGGGGCCACTGTGTTAGATATTGATGTATATTTTAGGAATTATTAGTGTATGCTCTGATTTACCATTTTGGAGTTTTTTTGATAATTATTGGATTTTATCTGATCTCTGGGGATTCGGCATTAACGTTCCGTAAATAAATTCGGGGCGTTACAATAAGTGAGCAAGGGTTTCCCAGTGAACAGATATAGCAGCACTTGATTTGATCACGTGGAACTAAATTTTAAGCTTCGAGGTAAGCGTTCACTCATGCATTTACCCTATCTAAAATCTTATTATCGATCTATCAGTAAATTAAAATTGGAATTCCGATAATATCATGTTACACCATGTCATTTTGACAATCATAATTGTATCGGTGTTGTCTTCTCCGTTTCAATTTATATTAGTGATTGGGCTCACTGAATTTTGATTTGTAAGAGGGTTTAGTTGTCACATCTGAATTACTTTCTTCTCAGTTAAACATAAAGTTGTTTGTGATTTTGATATTATATTGGTTCGCGATCTTTTCATTGCTAATTTTTGCAATAACTTCAAGAGTTTGTATCTTCTTCGGTCTTTGTTTAATTTTCGTTTTCTTGCACTTTTTGAAATTCTCAAACAATCTACAACTTCGTAGTTTTAAGTCTTCCCTCAAGTCCACTGGTTACTATTTGAAAATAGCTCTGCTACCAATCGAAATATCACGAGACTTATCCAAAAATACTTAAGCGATATTTAATTAAGTATCAAATGTTTTTCTGCGATGAATACTGGATAGGCTCATGAGTATGATATTAAAGGAACGTCTAGCGGGCTTTTAAGTGGGTTTCCAACTTGGATTTATCATGAATTTTTTCTTAGAAGCCCAAGTAAAAATAAATAAATAAACCTAACTACTAAAGCAGAAACCTACAAGTATTATACCACTCATGGCACAAAAAGGAAAGTCGTGTTGGTTTGTCATAATAAAGAAAAGCCAAAAGAGAAAGGGAAAGGGGATAGGGTTTGGAGAAAAAAGAAGAAGCAAAATGTTTGTTGTTAAGATAGTAGTTCCTAACAACAACCTTAACGGACCAGATGAGATATACTGTGCTAACAACAACCTTAATGGACCTGGTATGGCATGCTCGTAACAAGCTAATCCACGATAAAATCTCTCCAAATCCTTTGAAGCTTGCAAAAAGTATCACAAATGCAGTTCAAAGTTATTTGGAAGTACATACACATCAGAGATATATTTTTTCTACGACGGCAGAGTGGTCACCCCCACCATTGGGATGGAAGAAAATCAACTTTGATGCTGCGGTTAGAGGTGACAAAGCATGCATTGCTGTTCCATGTCGATCAAATCACGAGATTGATTTTGGGTATACGGAAATCATCCACTCTGGTAACCCTAAAGTTGATGAGGCCAGGGCCTTCTATTTAGCCATTTGCACAGCTTTGAAACACAGGTTGGATTATGTGATCTTTGAAGGAGATGAAGGAATCATTAAGTGTTTTAGGGACCATAACAATGATTCAAGCTGGAGTATCAAGACAATCATTGATGAAAAAAGGCAGCGGCCTCAAGAATTTTGCGCTGGGACGTTGTTTCTGTCCCTAGATCGGCTAACATGGCATTTCATAACTTAGCTACTAGAGCGTTTTATTGTAATTTCTTTAATTTTGTTCCCCCTTCATCCAATCTTTTGTCTAACTTGGAAGAAGTGGTGAACATTTTTGCGTAATGCAAAGAACCATCTTCCAAAAAAAAAGATAGTAGTTCCTAAACTTAGAAACTCTAAGAGGATAGTCAACAAAAATTTCGTCTTAAGTCATTTTAAATGTTAAACTTACATAATTAAACATAAAAAAACCAAAGTTTGAATTCCAAATAAATAAATCTAAACTCTAATACAGTATAAGCTCCAAATAAATATAAAGTTCAGTGGGATATAACCATGGAACAGTCCACACACACAGTTTGCAAGGCGACAGAGCACAGCACACCGCCTCTCTGCCTCTCGTGACTACCAACACGGGCTTACCTATTTTCTCTATCGCCCTCTTTCGGCCGGTCCACGTTTAGTTGTGATCCAATCAGTTAAGACTCAAATCAACCATCTGAGCCAACCGCCTCTATGCGTCGTAGCTTTGACCTTTGGATACCTTTTATATACTATTGGCCGACAATTGAGAATTTGGAACTCAATATTTGCATGTTTAACAGTAATAACAATTGAGCGTTTTAAAGTTTAACACACCAAAGCTATAATCATTAAACGCTATGCGACTCGTCGTGATTAATTGTAGAATGTCACGGTTCATGTTTTAATATATAACTAACTTTTGTGACAATGTTATCCTTTTTTTTTGGGGTAGCGTCACCATGTAAACTTTTGATGACAAAAAAACATTGACAAGCATACGAGGGTCTGAATTTCAAAATACCCTTCTCGTTGAATCACAAAAAATTTCAAGTGCCCATCTCGCTCAACATTTCTAGCTCCGCAAGTGCATATACAAGTGCTTAGTAATACAATTACCTTTTGCTTTCCTTTTCAATCATAAACATCAAATTTTAGAGTACAAATCAGGTGTTTCTTCAATTCCCAGACACAATCACGTGTCGCCGTATTTGTTGATTTTATATCTTAATCAGACGATCCAAATTACAATACAATGATCCACCTTCACAAGCGTTGTATAGACGATCCAAATTACGATACGATAATTTTATTTCTCTTGTTTCTCACATAAATATGTCAGATTCATATATCTCCCCTATTAGCGTAAGTTTGGAATTTTATTTAGCTCTTTTAACATACATAGAACTGTCTATTCTATTTCTTGTAAGATCGACTTGTCATGCTCATATAAAAGCTTCAATGTAATCAATTATACTGTGGTCAGCAATATAGTTGGCTTTCCTTTCCCTTTTCTATCATTTGACATTAAAATTTAGAGTACAAAATCGAGTCTTTCTTAAATTCTGAGGCAAGAGCACTTTTCGCTACGTTCATTGATTTTATATCCTCAATTAGACGATCCAAATTACGATACGATGATCCGCCTTTGCAAGCGCTCTCTCTGGCTAACTTCTTCATTTCACCGGCGGACTGCATGAATTCATCCCTCCTCACTTCCATAACAGCCCTAACCACATTCTCAGTTATGACTCGGTCACAAGTGTCTTTCATATCACATCCAAGCTTCCACACCTCGCTCACAAACCGACTGATCACTTGCTGGTCCAGGAAGCACGGCCAACAAACCATAGGCACTCCTTCAGCGATACTCTCCAAAGTGGAGTTCCAGCCACTGTGAGTGAGAAATGCGCCAATGGCAGGGTGGGCTAGTACCTCTTCTTGCGGAGCCCAACCAACAATAAACCCCCTCTCCTTTGTAATCTCCAAGAGTTCGGCCGAGATCTTCAAATCCGCTTCTTTCTCGACAATTGAGCCTGGCCGTCTGACCCACAAGAAATTCCGTCCACTGTTTGCTAAACCGTGCCAAATTTCCATAAGCTGGTCCACTGACATAACTGCATTACTACCGATGCTGATGAAGATAACAGATTTCGGTGGCTGTGCATCGAGCCATGCTAGGCAGCTTCTGTCTTCCTCCCATAGACTGTTTGAATGGGTACCAGTTGGAGATAGTCTCGTATTGAACAGTGCATGAAGAGGGCCAATGGCGTAGGTATTTGGGCAAAAAGATCGTATTTGAGCCAGTATGGGTCCGTCAAGCTCCTCAAATGTGTTGAGGATGAGTCCGTGAGCTCGAGGGATTTGCTGGGCCTCTCTCAAAGCAAGTTGGATAGCATAATCGGCGAGGTTATCAGCACGACAGAAGCCGGGGAGATCACGCCGTCGCAGAAAGCTATCCAGGCCCGGCACACTTATTATCTTTGCGTCTAAGTCGTCACCTGAAAACTAGCAAGTGTAAGTATTTGGGTTTCTCAAAGAGCCTAGAAGTGAACTTGGAAACCTTTTTCTTTAGAATATTTACCAGCCTTTTATTTCCAAGTCTTTTCTTATATTCGACTCAAGCTAAATCTTCGCTGCTAAAGTAATCATTGATGCAAAAGCTAGGTAGCTAAAAGTTTTGTGGTAACTAAAGTCAACGTCTCCGGCTTTTTTGATATGCAACAATGACTTCGAGGTAGTTAAAGTCTGCTTAAAATGTACATAGGCACCTTTGGCTAATAAAGTTCGTCACCAAAAAATATACCTCAATGAAACAATGAAGAAATCGACTTTACAGTGATCAACACAGTGAGCAAGATCCTGCGTTTTTACAGCAGAAGTGTACAACAACAAATCCTAATTATCCGACACTTACCCGTTACCCAGCAAGCTGAATCCCTTTTCAAAGTCAGAGAGAGACTAACCTTTGAATGGAAGCTCTCCAGCCTGAATGAGTTTGGGAATACACAAGAATGTCCAAAGCGCACAGGGACTGATCGTTTCAAAGTAGATAAGCGGAACTCCAGCCTCTTGAGCAACATCAAGAGCAAAGCCGAAGATCCCATCTGCTATCATGGCCGTGGGAGCCCGCGAAGCCAAAACGTCCCCTAACAGCGGCTTCGTCACGGCATCCATGGCGTCCATCATCTTACCAAACCCGTCAACCGTACGCAATGGTCCTCAGGGAGGCCGTCCGAGATGGTTTCGAAACGAAACGTTGGGTACCGTGCGAAGCGGGAGAGAACGTCGGTGTGGCAGAGTAGGCGGCGGTGGATGTGGTGGGTGTTGAGGAAGGTGATGCGGATGCCGCCGGCGAGGCAGAGGAGCTCGGCGAGCTTGAGCATGCAGTTGACGGGTCCCTGCAATGGCAAGGGGAAGAAGAGCACATGAGGTGAACAAACGGCTGCTCCTGCTCCATCCATCTCCCAATGGTTGACTTGCAATGGCTTCCATGTTCCTTATTATAGTGAAAACGCAGTAATAAATTATAAGTACAACTTGTGCGTTATACTATCCCTCAAAGTGCCGGATTCAACGTTCAGCAAAGTAGTATTTCAACAAAAAAAATTTGGCTCCTGACGGGGTTGAAGGGATCATCCTCCTACCTTCCATATATCGACAATAAATAATCACTAAGGTCATGTTTGACACTCATTTTTTTTCCAATTTTTTTTTTCAGTTTTGAAAATTGGAAAAAAATTGAAAAAAAACTCAGTTTTTAAACTAAAAAGTAAAAAAAAAAACTCCAAAAACTGGTTTTTTTTTTTTTTTGAGACCACCATCACCACCGCCGGGCGGCAGCCACCTCTGGCCACCATCGCCGGCGACGTCGGCAGCCCCCGGCGGCGGGCAACCACCTCCGGCGACTGCCGGCGACCATCGCCGTCGACCACCGCTACGCCCTACCACCGCGCACTGCAAACCACCACAAAAAAAAAACTCAAAATAAAAACTGGGTTATCAAACACAAAACAAAAAAAAAAAACTCGAAATATAATTGGGTTATCAAACACCCACTTGTTTTTTAAAAAAAAAATTTTAACTGCTCTTTAATTTTTTCAATTTAAAAACTGAAAACCAAAAAAAAAATATTTGTCAAACTAAGCCTTAAATATTTTTAATGGATTTTATTTAGTGACGCTAAAAAAATGTTGCTAAAAATTATCGCCGAAAGTGTTAACGGAAAAGTCGCTAGAAATCTTTTGCGATTATTAATTGTCGCTATATACGGGCTTAGAAGAAAATTTATATAATCTGGGTAGCAGTTAAAGTTTGTTCGTACTTTAATAACGATAGACCAAGTCTATAACTATCCACAACTCTAATGACAAGAAAATAAGTCTTTATTTTTATTTTATTCAAATGTATGTAATTAAAATGTCATTATTACTCTTAACATTTGCACATACATGGCACATGCTTATTTAAATAGGCAATTCTCATAACAAAGTTATGATAAGGAACGATTTTGCAATGATTTTGTCAATTACAAGAGACATTATAAACAAAGTTGCCATTATGGGGAGTAAACTGCAAGTACTTGTATATCACATGGGATTGTTTTGTATTTAACTCGACATAAACCTAGTGAGTGTTGGTTTACTGCTGGAATTTTGAATAATGTGATCACCCTCTATGTATAGCGAAAATAAATGGTGGTTAAATATGTTAGTGACAAAGTCTCTTAACACCTTGGACGTTATTTCTTTAGCAGTAATTTTTTTTTACGTCACTAAGTAAATGTCACTAATATTGTTAATGATCGTATATTGTTCTTATATAGAGAACGGTATAAATCTTCTTACAATCCAATAAAGCAGCCAAAATATTTTCGTTTTAATCACCGTTAATTACTTTCTTCCAGTAATTATAAGATTGTTACCCGTGTTTTTTGGTTCATACTGTTTTGCGTCATTTAAATGGGATAGCATGCAACGCTCTAGGTCACCTTTGAACTTGCTAGCTACAAGTGTCAAATAAGGCATTCCTTTTTCTTTTCTTTTCTTTTTTCAAAATTTTATGGTGCATTCCTTGTGCTTTTAAATCACAATACTTTCTTAGAAAACTCTGCTACTAGCTACTAGATTTCCCATCAAATGATCAAACAATCCCGTGTAACTAATAATATATCCATAAGTTTAGTAAAAGCGGCCATAGTTACTGTGGTTGCTCTTCTCGAATCTTTTAGTCATTTTGCAATGCAATTCAATTTTTTAGGTTTTGAGAATGGTTAAAATGCATAGTGCATTCCACTAGAATTAATACTCGATAGCTCGACCTTTCCTTCATCATAATTTATATAGCATACAACAGCTAGCAAACCACTTGACACAAAACTATTGTGTTTTGACTTTACCTGAAAGCAACTCTGACCTTCTTGGGAATAATAAAAGCTCATTTTAGTATGTTTGCAATTGTGTTATCAATGTGTGTCCTTTTTAAAATTGGAAGTTTTACATGTGCAAAGGGTACTTAACCTGGATCTGAAGGATATATGCATGGGATCGATATTCAGTAGTTCCCAGCCTTCTCGGTTACAAAGGACTAATTGTGTGGTTAAACCACTCAAATGGTCCTTTGTTTATGGGATAAATGTTCCAAAGTATCATGTCTATGAATCGTTTCAATGTTCACTTGTGATATAGCTAAAAATATACCATCGATTAGCGTACGATACATGTCAATTATGACTCACGGACAAGCTTGGTTAATTGCGAGATTGGTAATTACATTATTGAGAATTAGGATTCTAAAAGGATCCTAACAACGCAATCCTCAAGGATCCAACATGATCCTAACACCATTTGGCCTAAGGCCAAGCCGTTAGGCTCCGACCTATAGCTATATAAAGGGGACTATCCCAAGTATGCAAAGAACTTCACACACAGACATACGATCTTTCATGCTTTTTCAGAGCTTCTATCATGTAGGTGCGCTCTGACTTAAGCATCGGAGAGTTATTCATCGGGAACCCACTCGATGACCTCTCATTTTGATTTTTGCAGGTCATCATTTCAGACTAGGGTTTTAGAGTATATTGTTAACAGCAGCAACTCCTGTTAATATTCGCTAATTTTCACTATGTAGTCAATTAGGGGCAAAAATGCCAACTTCTCTATAATAATTTTCATTTTGCTCTTCTTTCTCGTTCTTCAAGACGAAATTCCCTATAGTTCTTGTACTATACCCAATCCGCGGCAAGTGGCGAGGCACGCGGCTGCGCAAGTGGGGATCGATGGGGCTGGCGGCGCAAGTGATGATTTACCCGATTTGCACAAACCTAGATCTACGGTTTCAATCACACATTGTGATTTGAAACCCTAGATTTTAGTTTGTGCAATTAGGGTTCGAATTGTTGGTGGCGCAGCGAGATTGGTTCGATCTAAGTTTCTGCAAAGTGTTGTGCGATTGAGTAGGCTGTTCAGCGGTGATGGTGGTGGTGGGATTGGGTGGGCTGTTGGCAATGACGAGATTAGGTGCAACAGTGACTGTGCGATTATTGTGCGATTGGGTGGGCTGTTTGGCAGTGATGGTGTCGGAGGGAATGGGTGGGCTGTTGGTTGTAACGGGATTGGGTGTAGCAGTTGACGGCAGTGGGATTTGATGAGGCAGATGGTGGCGCCGATTGTAGGTGGCGCAGGTAAGAGACAGGGTGGTGGAGACAAAATTATGAAGGGGCACACCGGCGACGCACGGTGACGAGGCTGGTGGTAGTGTAGGCGCACAAGGCTGGGGTGGTGGTGACGCCGGTTATGGATGGCGCAGGTGGCAGATGGGGGCGATGGTGGTGAGGATGGCACAGTGACAGATGGGGGCGGTGGAATTGGAGAAGACATTGGGACTTGTTTGGGAGAGATAAAAATACGGATGGTACTTTAGTCCTTTTGATGCATAATTTTTTACTAAACAATTTTTTTAAGAGAGTAAAGAGCACGCACTGTTAATTTAGACAACTTCTCTGATAGTTGCAACAAAATAAGCACTGTATGGAGGATTTTGCAACTTTTGTGAACGAATGGGACTTTTTGCAAATGACCTAAACCACGAGGGTGTTTTTTGCAATTATCCCAAGAAAAAAAAAGGCAATATCCATCAAATAAGTCACCACCAAGACCATGGATTTTTAGTACCATAAGCACTAAACTCTTTACAATGAGGCTTTACCATTGCTATACACCATCAACACCCCCTCCTCTGCCACGAACACCGCGACATTCTACCCCCGCTTCAATCGAGCCGCTACCTCCACCGTCAGCGTGCCACTGCCTGCCACCATAGATCGTTAGTTATTGCCATAGCCTCCAGCTGCAGCCATCCCCTAGCCCTCTAACACCAGCACATGATGGGTGGCTTATGGCAGGGTGCTGATGGTGGGGGCTGGGGGCTGGCGACAACCATCGATGGTGGTTGTAACTGCTAACTGGTAATGACTGCAAAAAAACCCAATCCAACTTGCATCTTTAGGGAAGAGTTGTTGGTCGTGTATAGAAAGGACGAAGCCACCTTGTAGAGAGCTCGGTGGTTATGGCAATAAAAGATCATGGTCATGGTGGCAACTTATTTGATAGGCATAAATTGCCTTCTTTCATCAATGTAGGAAACTTGATTTAAGTGATGAAAAGGATGAAGATAGCTAATGATGCAATGTTAAAGGACTAAGAGTGCAATTATTGATTCAAGGACTAGTTGAGCAACATGTTAATAGTTCAGAGGACCTTGAGGGAGCTTCTGCTTCTTGAGGCCGGATTGAGAAATGATTGTAGTGCCCCTATGTGCAGTAAGTGTGGGATCTAAGGTTAAGTTGGATCTTGCCCCGAAAAGAAGTGGTGAAAGAAAGAATTTGGCCAAACAGGACCTTATCAATGAACTCTTAAGCACCGATTGGCTAGTCCTTTTGAGGGAAGCAACGCTCTATGGTATAGTCTTGCACCGCATCCTTAAAGGCGTCGCATATCAGATATTGGAGATTGCCCTTATAAGACCTTACCTATGATCTCAGAAGTACCCATTGACTGGCCCTTTCGAAGAGGCAACCGCTCTGTGAGAGGGCCATGGACTTAAACATTACAGATTGTAGAAGAATGGACCATGTGAGTACTAGAGATATGCTACAATGTGACCCTGGGGTACTAGAAGTGTGTCAGTGAGGACGCTAGGTCCCAATGAGGGTGTACTCTGAGATTCCACACTTGTTGTGTATTAGGATGGATAGAGATCCCAGATCAGCATTGTATTGTTGGGGAGGTCCTGAGCTACGTGTGATGTAATATTAAGTTGAATATTGTCCCACATCATAAGAGGTGGAGAAATTTTTTGGCCAAATAAGACTTTGTTAATGAACTATTAAGCACCTATTGGCTAGCCCTTTTAAGGGAGAATGCTCCGTGTTGGGGCCGTGGACTAGGTCGTAATAGATTGTAACAGAGCCGACTCTCGAAAGCTCAGGTGGAATTATCGAATCAAGTTGTTGTTGGTAAGAGAAAACAAAGGCAAGTCTGGGTATATACCATGTCAAGAAGATATTTGAGACAACAAAGGGTAAGTTGGGTATATGTCAAATTGGTTAAAGATGAAGATTTTGGACTAGGTGTGATCGAGCCTTAGCAAGGATGCTAAAGCATAAGGCGGGAAGATTTTGGTATCCCACATCCGATGTGGGTTAGTATGAGATTTTCTTAGAAGACATTGTTTATGATCTTAGAAGTACTTATTGGCTCGACCTTTTGAGGAAGGCAACGCTTTATGGTGAGATAGTTTGCGGGAAACTGGAAATGGAGAAAATAAGTGAGCAAGGGTTACCAAGTGAAGAGATATAGCAGCACTTCTTGATTTGATCATGTGCAACTAAATTTTAAGCTTCGAGGTAAGCGTTTACTCACACATTTACCCCATCTAAAATCGTATTATCGATCTGTTTGTAAATTAAAATTGGAATTCCAGTAATATCGTTTTACACCATGTCATTTTTTACAATCATAATTGTATTGGTGTTGACTTCTCAGTTTCAATTTATAGCAGCGATTGGACTCACTGAATTTTCATTTGTAAGGGGGTTTAGTTGTCACATCTAAATTACTTTCTTCTCAGTTAAACATAAATTTGTTTGTGATTTTGATATTATATTGGTTCGCAATCTTTTCATTGCTCATTTTTGCAATAACTTCAAGAGGTTGTATCTTCTTCGGTCTTTGTTTAATTTCCGTTTACTTGCACTTTCTGAAATTCTCAAACAATCTACAACTTCGTAGCTTTGAGTCTTCCCTCAATTCCACTGGTTAATATTTGAAAATAGCTCGGCTACTAATCGAAATATCACGAGCCTTATCCAAAATACTTAAGCGATATTTAATTAAGTATCAAATGTTTTTCAGCTAGGAATGCTGGATAGGCTCATGAGTATGATATTAAAGGAACGTATAGCGGGCTTTTAAGTGGGTTTCCGACTTGGATTTATCATGATTTGCTTTTTTGGTGAGAAGCCCAAGTAAAAATAAATAAATAAACCTAACTACTAAGGCAGAAACCTACAAGGATTATACCACTCATGGCACAAAAAGGAAAATCATGTAGGGGAGGCTAGGTTTGTCATAATAAAGAAAAGCCAAAAGAGAAAGGGAAAGGGGATAGGGTTTGGAGAAAAAAGAAGAAGCAAAATGTTTGTTGTTAAGATAGTAGATCCTAAAC
Source organism: Escallonia rubra (assembly GCA_033065855.1). Classification (NCBI taxonomy): domain Eukaryota; kingdom Viridiplantae; phylum Streptophyta; class Magnoliopsida; order Escalloniales; family Escalloniaceae; genus Escallonia; species Escallonia rubra. Next base: position 325,886 of record JAVXUO010001091.1, on the reverse strand, counting down.
TTAGAAACTCGAAGGGGATAGTCAACAAAAATTTCGTCTTAAGTTATTTTAAATGTTAAACTTACATAATTAAACGTAAAAAAACCAAAGTTTGAATTCCAAATAAGTAAATCTAAACTCTAATACAGTATAAGCTCCAAATAAATATAAAGTTCACTGGGATATAACCATGGAACAGTCCACACACACAGTTTGCAAGGCGACAGAGCACAGCACACCGCCTCTCTGTCTCTCGTGACTACCAACACGGCCTTATCTATTTTATATATTGCCCTCTTTCAACCGATCCCCGTTTAGCGAAGATCCAATCAGTTAAGACTTGAACCAACCATCTGAGCCAACCGCCTCTATGCGTGGTAGCTTTGACCATTGGATACCTTTTATATATTGTTTGTCGACAATTGAGAATTCGGAACTCAATATTTGCATGTTTAACAGTAATAAGAATTGAGCCTTTTACAGTTTAACACACCAAAGCTATAATCATTAAACGCTTTCAAAAGATGCGACTCGTCGTGATTAATTGTAGAATGTCATGGTTCATGTTTTAATATATAACTAACTTTTGTGACAATGTTATCCTTTTTTTTTTGGGTAGTGTCACCATGTAAACTTTTGATGACAAAAAAACATAGACAACCGTACGAGGGTCTGAATTTAAGAATATCCTTCTCGCTGAATCACAAAAAATTTCAAGTGCCCATCTCGCTCAACATTTCTGGCTCCGCCAGTGCATATACAAGTGCTTAGTAATACAATTACCTTTTGCTTTCCCTTTTCAATCATAAACATCAAATTTTAGAGTACAAATCATGTGTTTCTTCAATTCCCAGGCACAATCACGTTTCGCCGCATTTGTTGATTTTATATCTTAATCAGACGATCCAAATTACAATACGACGATCCACCTTCAAAAGCGCTATATAGACGATCCAAATTACGATACGATAGTTTTATTTCTCTTGTTTCTCACAGAAATATGTCAGATTCATATATCTCCCCTATTAGCGTAAGTTTGGAATTTTATTTAGCTCTTTTAACATACATAGAATTGTCTATTCTATTTCTTGTAAGATCGACCTTTCATGCCCGTATAAAATCTTCAATGTAATCAATTATACTGTGGTCAGCAATATAGTTGGCTTTCCTTTCCCTTTTCTATCATTTGACATCAAAATTTAGAGTACAAAATCGAGTCTTTCTTAAATTCTGAGGCAAGAGCACTTTTCGCTACGTTCATTGATTTTATATCCTCAATTAGACGATCCAAATTACGATACGATGATCCACCTTTGCAAGCGCTCTCTCTGGCTAACTTCTTCATTTCACCGGCGGACTGCATGAATTCATCCCTCCTCACTTCCATAACAGCCCTAACCACATTCTCAGTTATGACTCGATCACAAGTGTCTTTCATATCACATCCAAGCTTCCACACCTCGCTCACAAACCGACTGATCACTTGCTGGTCCAGGAAGCACGGCCAACAAACCATAGGCACTCCTTCAGCGATACTCTCCAAAGTGGAGTTCCAACCACTGTGAGTGAGAAATGCGCCAATGGCAGGGTGGGCCAGTACCTCTTCTTGAGGAGCCCAACCAACAATAAACCCCCTCTCCTTTGTAATCTCCAAGAGTTCGGCCGAGATCTTCAAATCCGCTTCTTTCTCGACAATTGAGCCTGGCCGTCTGACCCACAAGAAATTCCGTCCACTGTTCACTAAACCGTGCCAAATTTCCATAAGCTGGTCCACTGACATAACTGCATTACTACCGATGCTGATGAAGATAACAGATTTCGGTGGCTGTGCATCGAGCCATGCTAGGCAGCTTCTGTCTTCCTCCCATAGACTGTTTGAATGGGTACGAATTGGAGATAGTCTCGTATTGAACAGTGCATGAAGAGGGCCAATGGCGTAGGTATTTGGGCAAAAAGATCGTATTTGAGCCAGTATGGGTCCGTCAAGCTCCTCAAATGTGTTGAGGATGAGTCCGTGAGCTCGAGGGATTTGCTGGGCCTCTCTCAAAGCAAGTTGGATAGCATAATCGGTGAGGTTATCAGCACGACAGAAGCCGGGGAGATCACGCCGTCGCAGAAAGCTATCCAGGCCCGGTACACTTGTTATCTTTGCGTCTAAGTCATCACCTGAAAACTAGCAAGTGTAAGCATTTTGGGTTTCTCCAAGAGCTTAGAGTGAACTTGGAAACCTTTTTCTTGACAATATTTACCAGCCTTTTATTTCCTCCAAGTCTTTTCTTTTGTTCAACTCAAGCTAAATTTTTTTTTTTTTTTTTTTTTTTGGGTAGAAAAGTCTAGACCGTAACGCTTTAATCCAACCTGCTGGAAGTATTGCGCCTCAGGAATTTACAAGGCCGCCACATACATCTGAGCCCCTGATTCCTACACATATGTTAGGGCCGAGACGCACAAGGACCCATGTATGGAGCACATGCAAGACGAGAACGTAAGTTTGTTACCAACAAGTGCGGCGGGCAGGATTCTAACTCAAGTGAAAACCTGGATTGGGATCTTGGGGACCGCTGAACTAACTCTTATTGGCGACACAAGCTAAATGTTCACTGCTAAAGTTGACGCATTATCGTTGATGCAAAAGCTCTGTAGCTAGAAGGTGATTTGTTATTACTAAAGTCAACGTCACTGGTTATCTAAGGTGTTGTTAAAGGAGGCATTGAATTAACAATGAATAAATTTTGACTACTAACTGAAATGCAGAAAGATAGTTACAATCCTTTGTATAGTCACAATTTGTTGTCGTTAAGTATTTTTAGTGGTTTTTATTCAGTGATGTTAGAAAAGTCCTTTTAAAATTGTCACTAAAAGTGTTAGAAGAGAAGTCACTAAAAACAGGTAGCGACTATTAATTGTCATTATATAAGTCGTAGTTATTTTCCTACAATTAGGATAGCAGCGAAAAATTTTCATTAACAATGAGCTAAATGATAATCTTTGGTTGCTACCTTGATTGTAGAAGGTACTTACAGTCCCTTATATAGTGACAATTAGTGGTTGTCATTAAATATCTTTAGTGGTTTTTTTCTAGTAACGCAAAAAAAATACTGATAAAAATTATCTCTGAAAGTATTAACAGAAAAATTATTAAAAATATTTAACGAGCATTAATTGTGGCTATATAAATTTGATTGCATGTATCTTCTTACAACAATTAGGGCATGCAACTATTACTTGGAAGTAGTTGAAGTTTGCTTAAGATGTACATTAGGCACCGTTGGCTAATAAAGTTTGTCACTAAAAAGATATACCTCAACAAAACAATGAAGTAATCGACTTTACCCAGGCACACGGATCAAGATCCTGTGCTGTCACAACATAAGCGTACAACAAAAAGTCCTAATTATCCGACACACACCCATTTCCCAGCAAACTGAACCCCTATGTCAAGTCAGAGCGACACTAACCTTTGAATGGAAGCTCTCCAGCCTGAATGAGTTTGGGAAAACACAGGTATGTCCAAAGCGCACAAGGACTGATGGTGTCAAAGTAGATAAGCGGAACTCCAGCCTCTTGAGCAACATCAAGAGCAAAGCCAATGATCCCATCTGCTATCATGGCCGTCGGCGCCCGCGAAGACAAAACGTCCGCCAACAGCGGCTTCGTCACGGCTTCCATGGCGTCCATCAACTCCTCAAACCCGTCAACCGAACGCGTATGGTCCTCAGGGAGGCCGTCGGAGATGGTTTCGAAACGAAATGTCGGATATTGTGCGAAGCGGGAGAGGACGTCGGTGTGGCGGAGGAGGCGGCGGTGGATGTAGTGGGTGTTGAGGAAGGTGACGCGGATGCCGCTGGCGAGGCAGAGGAGCTCGGCAAGCTTGAGCATGCAGTTGACAGGTCCCTGCAATGGCAAGGGGAAGAAGAGAACATGAGGTGAGAAAACGGCAGCTCCTGCTCCATCCATCTCCCAATGGTTTATTTGGAATGGCTCTCATATGTTCCTTGTTATAGTTAAAGCGCAAGGATGAATTATTATACTGCAACTTGTGCGTTATACTCGATATTGTAACCCTAAAGTGCCGGATTCAACGATCAGCAAAGTAGTACTTTAAGGATAGACCAAGTGTATAACTATCCACAACTCGAATAACAAGGCTTTCCTCTATCACTTGTGCTACACATATATTAACCTAATACATGTTGTTTACTGTTGGGTTGTAGAAAGATGCTGCAACTCTTTGTACGACAAAATTAAATGATTTTTTAATATGTTAGTGACAAATTTTTGTTAACATCATCGACATTAAGTTCTTAGCAATATTTTTGTTACGCCGCTAAACAAATGTCACCAAAAGTGACGACTATTTATTGCTCATATAGAAAAGAATCATATAAATCTTCTTACGATTTAGGAAAGCAGCCAAAATATTATTTTTTATTAATCACCATTATTTTCGCCCGACAATTATAAGATTGTTACGCGTGTTTTTGGTTCATATTATTTTAGTCTTTTAGATTAGATGGCATAGTATACATCGCTGTGATCTTTCAACTTGCTAGCTACAAGTGTGAAATAAGGCCTTTTAATTTGTTCGATATTATATGGCGTATTCCTTGTGGTTTTGGAACCGCGATACGTTCTTGGTAAACTTTTACTAGTAACTTATTAGATTTACCCTAAGATGATCAAACAGTTACGCACTGCTCCATAACTAATAATGTGTCCATAATTAAGTTTAGTAAAACCGTCCATGGTTTTGCAATTTTTCTGGTTTTGTGTAATTACTGTGGTTGGTTTTCTCGTATCTTTTGGTAATTTTCGTGATGAAGTTCAATTTTTTAAAATAACTGAAAATGTTAAAAAGTGTACGTCGCAGTCCACTGCAATAGTAGCTAGCTCGACCCACACTTCATTATAGCATATAACAGCTAGCCAACCACTTGACACAAAAACTATTGCATTTGACCTACATGAAAGCAACTCTGACCCTCTTGGAAAGAACTAAAGCTCATTTTAGTATGTTTGCAACTTGTGTAGTTGTGTTACCATTAATGTGTGTCGTTTTTCAAATTTGCAAGTTGTACGTACATGTGCGTGCCTGAAGCATACATCAAAAGGGGTACTTGACCTGGATCTGAAGGAATATGTATGGGATCAATAGTTCCAGTCTTATCGGTTACATATTAAAGGACTATATCTTTGGGTAAGCTACTCTAATGGTCCTTTAATTTGTTTATGGGATAAATGTGCCAAAGGTATCGTATCTATCAAATGTTTACTTCACTATTCACTTCAGTTAGCAGTCGTCAATTTACACCATTACATGGTCAAACAGGGGGGGAAATGCCAATTCCTCCGTTATGAATAACAAAAATCGTTCTTTACCGATTGGGGTAGTGTTTACAAAGTCCTCTAAAAATACGTTATTTTAAGCTAGTCTTGCATCTCGCTCATGTTAACAATCAGGTCTAAATTGTACATTGGAACACTCGAATGGTTAAGGTAAAGGATAAGACCGTTAATATAGAGATAAGCCTCTTGAAATAAAGTACTTAAAAAATAGAATTCCATCAGAGTTTCCCATTAAACATCCATCCGAGCGCCACCCACCCCCTTATATAGTCTAAAAGTCCTCTACTTCTACCCATTGTCGCTTTAACAGACTGCACCTGATCACCTATATCGTTACCGGACAGACTCCCACCCATAGTATATCCTTTCAAATGAGCTGCTCTTTCAATCATCGCCCAATGCCCAGTACACTTTGTGCAGGCTCAAAATCAAAAAGGGTCCACATCCATTTGAAAAATCTGAAACATTCTCCCGGTGAATAATGCTACTGCAAAATCATTACATTTTCAAGATTGCGTAGCTTTAAAAAAGCCTCATACATTGCGAACTATATTGAGATGCGTCACATTAACCCCATAGATCGATCGAGGATCATTTGTGCAACGTATAGCGTATCTACCTTTTGCCCCTTAGTCCGACCAACTAATGGTTCAAATTTATTGATTTGGACTTGATTGTTAACTAGTGGACTACATTAAAACTTTGGGTAAATTACACTAAAACCCCTTGAGGTTTTACGTAATTACACTCCACTACCGCTATCTTTAAAAATTACACTCCGCTCAAAAAGTAACATTTTTTCTTACGGTGTTAACGATGCAATGCAAAAAGACATAAATGCCCCTCAACAATGTTTTCCTGGAATTTGGCTGAAATTCCAAAATGAAGATGAAGCCCCTCTGTACAACACGATTCACTGCAAAATGAAGATGAAGCCGACTGGGGCGTCGGAGTAGGCGAGTTGGAGGGAGCTGTCGTAGTGGGTGAAGGCGTCGCGGTTGGGGTTGGAGACGGTGACGTACTGGAGGAAGGTGAAGTCCACGATGCCGTTGGCGACGGAGAAGGTCGGGAACTGGACGACGTCGACGGCGATCTTAGGGTCTTTCGGTTTGAAGAGAAGGAAGTAATAAACGACGACGATTCCGACAGCCAGGAAGAGCAAGAAGACCGTGGCCACTATGCACGAGGCAAGGTTGGTTGTACGGCCGGTCTTAGATCTGTGAGGCTGGGAAGGGAGATGTTTGATAGGCCTGGAGGGAAAGCCGGCGGTAGGCGGCGGGGGAGATGCCGAACTGGGCAAGCTTGTCCGGGTGGCGCTGGAGGACAAGCCGGCGGTAGGCGGAGCGGATCTCGCCGGCGGTGCAGTCGCCGCCAAGCCCCAGCACCTTGTATTGGCACTGCTTCACTGCAAAATGAAGATGCAGCCGACCGTGGCCACTATGCTCGAGTTTTTGTTGAAATTCATATAGTCATCCAGAAAAGGGGCGTTGATTTCACTGTTCCTGCAGGGAAGAACCCAACTCAGCGGCAGATCGAGGCTGGGCATACAATGGAGAAGGGAGGAGGCTTTGCTTCTTGGGCTTGTGAGGATAGAAGGTGTTTAGAGGGGACAGCAGAACTGGGGCAAGCATGCACACACACACTGAGTTGCCAACTGTGGCTCCACCTTATGTCAGAACTCAGACAACCCAAGTCACGACAGAGCGAAAATGGATAGCGAGAAGATGTCGCCGGAGAAGAGGGGGGTATTTTGGGTATGAAAATTACATAAATGAGTGTGTCAGAGAATCTTGAAACGGAGTTGGACGGGCCGTTAAAAGTGTGTAGTTGTGTGTAATGCGGGTACAAACCTCAGGGGGCGGAGTGTAATTTTTAAAGATAGCGGTAGTGGAGTGTAATTACGTAAAACCTCAGGGGGTTTTAGTGTAATTTACCCTTAAAACTTTTTCATCAAGACTCTTAAACCACTATCCCAATACATAGAAGACTATTAGAATTTTTTACCCCAATTTTTTTAGAATTTCCTATAATGGGCAAGGATGGTCTATTTTATATTTCTTTACAATTTAGCACACCGTCTTGCGGCAAGAATTCAAAGAATTAATTTCTTCCAAGTCCTTTAGGACATGGATGGGCTGCTTTTAACTTATTTAAGAATCTGACTTAGAAAATCGTACATGAGCTGGCCTGTTACACAATTTGACGGCTGAATTAAAAAAAACAAATGACTAATGCCATGTATGCATCAAATCTAGCTTGACTACCCATGCTTCAAACATATCAAATCAGCGTCTCTAACAATTTTTGTAATTCAAACAAGTTTAAAAGTGGATGGAATTAAAACATGGGCCAATTTTATCATGAGCATATTTGTCAGCAAGAATGAAGACACACCCAGAAACCCATGGCACTATTTGTCGTCCCGTTTTAGCTCACAGATTGTTTTTCGGTATACATCTCTTTAGCTCAACCGCCACCGCCACCGCCATTGCACACCGCAACTGCAAATGGTTTGCAGTTTGGGTTCTCTTTAGAAGGGTAAGATTGCTCTGATGGTTTTGTGATTGGATTGTCAAGTGCTAGATATAAAATTAAATACAGTTGTGAACGGTCTTGAAGCCCAAATGAGTAATGATTGACAGATATACACCATATTATGCCAGAGCCACCGGCCGCAAGCGCCGCAATTTAGATATCGAATGGCCACTACAATCCAGATTTTTAATCACCAGAACCACAACCGAGGAAGGCCTATGAATCTGTTACATTCTTCATCTCCTCCAAAATAAGAAGTTTATCATAAATAAGCTTATTGTAACCATGTAATTAAGGTGCCAGAGGAGACTAGCTTTTATCTAGGTTTTCATCACCTTCTTGACTCTGCGATCAGGATACTAGCTTAAATTACACCTAATCTTGACAATGATCATCCAACTCGGATATGCAACCGCGCACTGCACGCTGAAATGATCATACCGTATCCGCGGTCCACCTAAAGACCTGTACGAGCCCGAGTTCGTAGGTAAACGGTGGTCGAAAACTCAATAAATTATTTTGTTTCCTACTAAACCAGTGCCAAAAATACTAAATGTCATTCTCGGGACTAAGCAAGCTCGAGATGTTAAGGATCTTCAACCGGAAACTCTTATCACAAACAACTATCATTTCAATTGAAGAAAATTTATTTAGATAAATAAATTACAGCTCTGCAAAATCAAATTCTATGCCTCACGCAAGAGAACACAACACTGAAACAAAACTGTGCATAGCCTCAAAATCCAAACTGTGAGGCCTAAATTCGATCGTCCACATAGCCTCATAACTCGTATGGGGAAGGAGATGATGGCGCGTGACTGTCACGCCCATACAAACCTGCTGGCGAAGGACATGAATATTCCTTCCTTGGAGGATGAGGTGGCGGAGCCATTACAAACAATAACTTGTGAGCACGTGTCGTGCACGCCTCAATTAACAAGAAATCAACCTAGAAGTGTGAGAAACTTCGAGCGTCTACAAATTACCATATTCGTTTTTTATTTTTGCAATGATGATAAAAAAAAATCTTTTTTCTTTTTTACTTTTACCATTTTCTGTTTTCGTTTTGGGTAAAATTACTCATATAGTGAAAAAAGCTGAAAACTTCACCCAAACTTAACTTAATTTAAGAAAAAGTAGTTAAATTTTTTTTGGTGAAAATGATAAAAGTACGAGAGCCAAATTTCAAGTTGAGTTTATTGAAACCTAGAGTTTATATAGTCAAATCCGAAGATGATTCTGTGGAGGATATGATATGAGATGGGACCTTGGACCTTTATTAAATATATCCTCTTACAACTAAACAATATATGCCTAATGTTTCATTGGAGAAGGAGGGAGTGAAATTCAAACCGATTTGGATCAAACTACCGCAAGTACCACTCTATCTACTGTCAATTAGAGATGCTAAGCCAAATTACTAGCTATGTGCGCAAACCTTTGTTTACAACCATATGATTGCAAACAAGGAAAGGCTAATATACGCCAGGTTTTATGTTGAAGTGAAGATAGATGATGAATTACCTACTTTGATGCCAATTCGAGGGCCAAATATGGAGTTTACTGAGCAATTGAGTTTGAGTGGAGCCCTGTGCAATTTCTGCACTGGGAGGTTTTGGGTCACATTAAGGAAAAATGTTTCAACAAGCCTAAAAGGAAGCAAGAATGGGAGATCAAGAATAAGCAATCTTCTCTTGTTGCTGAAGGTTACACTTCTCAGGAGCCACATAAATTTCCTATTGAAGGAATGGATCCAGTGAGTGAACAAGATGTAGGACATGGATACATTGTAAACTATATATAAACCATCAACTAATTCCAACTACCAATCAATTCTCCTGGACTGCAGATGATATGGACTCAGGTGAGGATGTTGAGGTCTAATCCATGGTAGCTTGACCTCAAGAAAATCTTGAAAAAAGGGAATGCGCAAATTGTAGGCCTGGCTGAAACTAAAGTTAATTAGTTGGAAAATGTTCAAAGCATCACTAACAAGTAGTTGAAACACTGGCATCCGTAAGCAACCAGAATTTGGCTTGGATGGAAGCATAGTATTATGCAGGTTAAGCCACTAACAGTTACTACTCAAGTGATCACTGCTAAGGTGGAGATTATGAATCAAGAATCTTGGTATATTTTCTGAATATATGGCCGGCAATAATATGGAATCAAGAGGAGAGAGTAATGGAACCAGCTTCAGCAAGATGCTGAAATTATGAAAAATAAACCTTGAATCTTAATTAATGGAGACTTTAATGTCGTCAGATTTCCTCATGGAAAGAATGTGGTACTGGCATCAACTAATTGGGCACTATGGAAATCAACCAGTATATATACAACTTGAATGTGCAGGAAATGGCAACCAAAGACTCATCCTTACTATGTGTAATAAAAGAGAAGATGATGACATGATCTTAAGCAGAATTGACAGAGCCCTCTCTAACACTGCTTGGATTGAGACATTTACCAGTTGTGAAGTTGAAAGCTTGTGACCCTAGACTATCAGATCATTGCATGCTGGTTATCTATGCCGACCACACTAAGATTGAAGGTAAGAAGCCTTTTAAGTTCTTTAATTTTTGGATGCATCACTCTTCTTTCAAGCAGATTCTCAAAGAGTCATGGGAAATGGAAACCTATGGAGATGCTGTGCATAATCTCTATCACAAACTCAAAAAATTGTAGCCTAAGCTAAAGAAACTGATCTATGAGCACAAAATTTACGGATTCAGAAGAGTGGCCTCAAAGTTACAGAAATTCCAGGGTGGTTTAAAAGAAATTTATTGTGGTTCTCGAAGTACTGATCTCACTACAATTAGAAGATTCTCCACACTCAGTATTATGAGCTACTCTGGGCTGAGGAAGGCTTTTAACTGCAAAAAGAGAGGGTCAATTAAATCAAGTTAGGGGATGAAAATACTGCTTATTTTCATAAGAAAATGCATATTCATAAAGCTCACCACAAGATCCTTAAGACAGAATCATCAATAAGAGATTATTTCGAAGTCAAAAGTATGCCTTGGTCAATTTTACTGAGGAGGATGTCAAATCTGCAATATTTTCTTTTTAAAGCAAATAAGGCTACTGGCTTTGATGGCTATACTACTGGATTCTATCAACTGAATTGAGAGGTGATTGGCTCTGATGTTACCAAAGCAGTTCTATCCTTCTTCACTGCTGGGAAGTCTACCAAAATCTTTAATAGTCCCCTCACCTTAATCCTTAAGGCTCATGTGCCTAATACCGTGATGGGTTTTCGTCCTATTGCATGATGCAATGTTGTAACAAATGCATCACCAAAATGCTATGTAAAAGGATGCAAAGAGTTTTCCCCTTCCTCATCAGTAGCACACGGGCAACCTTTGTGGAGGGGAGGAATATTGGGGATAATATTTTCCTGATGCAAGAGTTACTGAGAAATTATCATAGACAAGGCCGCCTAGTTTCTTAAAGATATGATGGGAGTTCTTCAGTTTCCTATCAATTACATAAACGGGATTACAGATTATGTGAGTAGCAGTACAAAAGTTCTCTATCAATTTGAATGGGACTATGGAGGGTTTTTTCAGTAGCCACAGAGGGCTGAGGCAGCGGGATCCTACATCTTCTTATCTCTTTCTTTTGGTCATGGAAGCATTTTATTGTCTTCTGGATGATTTCACTCAAAGCACTGATTTTTGTTACCTTAAATGTGCGGCCATTTATTGGATGCTTTGTAGGAAAAAGCTTATTACTAAAGACAAGCTTAAGTCCTGGAATATGATCTTTGATGATACCTGCTGTCTGTGCTCTCAACACCAATAAACTATGGATCATTTGTTCGTGGCTTGCCCTTTCGCTCAAGCTCTTCGGCTAAAGGTATTTTTGAAGCTGCAAATCACCCAGATGTTTGCTACCTGGACGTTGCTTCTTCAGCATGCCATATGCAAGTTAAGGTAAGAGCTTCCACGACGTTTTAAGCAAATTACCATTGGCTATAACTGTGCATGGAGTTTGGGAACAGAGGAATCTAAGAACTTTTAAGAAGTAAGAAATCAACGAGGTCCTTGACAAGATCGATTCTGGATTAGATTTCCAGTGTTGAGCTGGAAGAAAGCTACTAGTCCATGTTTAGCAAGTAGCTATTCAAAGTGGAACCTATCGTCCAATGTACTGCATCCTTGTTGAGCTTCCTTCTTCCTTTTGGTTCTTCCATTAGTTGCCTAGTTGAAATGTCGCAATTAGAGATCTTTTTGTGCTTCAGTGATTATAAAGGACAATTTTATCAAAGAAAATATAAGTTGAACGTATGAAGTGGCAAAATCAGTTTAAGGATTCAATTGAGCATGGTTTAGATTTTTGGGTTTGACTATGATTTTGATTTAGGTTTCTGGGCTGTAGTTTGGATTTGGGTTTCCATCATGATTCAATTTTTTGTTTTCTGATTGTAGTTTAGGTTTGGATTTTGAATGGCTTAAAAACTTGGGCCGTGATATAAGGTTTTGTTTTCATGGTTTTGATGGGTGGCAAGCAGAGGTGTTAGATGGTGGTTATATGTGGCAGTGGGGCGGTGGTTATGAGTTTGTATGTAGAGGAAAGAGATGAGGTCATTGGTTGAAGGATGGTGGCCAGTAAGTACTAGTGACAGTGGTGATGGAAAAGGTGACTGTTGTGGCCTTGGTTAGTGTGGGGTGGGGGAGGTTGAGGCCGCTACAAGGACGGGGGTAGTAATGGTCTCTTTGTAGGGCTGCAATTTGGGCGGACTGGACGGGACAAGGGTCAGACCATGTCCAACTCACTCTTAAAAGCTCGTACTCGTTTCCAGCCCAGCTCATTTACGGGCTAAAGAATATATGTTCATGCCTAGCCCATGAAAGTTTTGATGGGTACGGACTGGACATCGGCTGCCCACGGGTTGTCCATGATTTCATATTTTGTTTACTTAATTTTAACACATATCAGTTATCATCCAAGTCTACTAATTAGTAATGAGTTTTTGTTTATTTAATTTTAAGCATATCATTTACCATCGAAGTATACTAATTAGTCATGATAATAAAGAAGAGTATAGTAAAGTCTCAAAATGTATTCAAGTATAAGCATGAAAATAAAGTTTGAGGGAAAAATAAAAATTAAAAAAAAAAGAAGAAAAATGAAAATGATTTCAAAATGATCTTATGAAGTCTAGTCTTGTAATAAGCAACAAGGGAAAAGAAAAAAAAAGTCTTTAAAGGTCTCTAACAAATATATGGTTGGAAGATTTTAAAGACAAAAGAACAAAAATCAAATATTTTGTACATGTATAATTTACATATGTGATTTATATCTAATATAAAAGTTCGATGGACTGGGTTTCCAACGGATTGTGCAGGATTCGAAAAATCTTACTCATGTCCGGTTCATATTTCTTACGGGCACAAAACTTTGTACTCATGTCCACCACGGTTACTATAATACTAAGTTCAGGCCCATATTTCTACTGGCTGACACGGATTGCCCAAGGATTGCCCAACCCAAGTTGTAGCTCCCATCTTTTTGGTTGTTTAATGGTGATTGTCTTTTGGTTGATGTTGATAAGTGATCGGGTAATTTGCTATAAACAATATCAAGAGCCCTCAGTTAAGCTATTAAGGCTCCTCATAAAGACCTATAATATGTTATAGGACATTGTGCATTTAGTATTTTACGCGGAGTGTCTAAGTCAACCAAATTATATTTAGATTGAGAATATTGCTTTTCAAGTTTTTTATGACTGTGAGGTATTATTTAACTGCAAAGTAACTTCGGTTAAAAAAATAATTTGAGGAATTGATTTCGTACATTTAAAACATGAGGTGATCAAGCTAAATTTGTTGTATATTTTAGGGCATAGTTTTTGCATTAGTCCAAAAACAAAAGAAGACTATGTTGAGAGATGATAACTTCCTCCCAGAAATTAGTAACTCTAGTCCATTATTTCGCACTCGTATAGTCCAAGTTTGGAGCAAGCAATCGATGTTTTTAGCATATATATCATTTCTGTTAAGGTGTAAAATATTGCAATTAGTCCCTAAGTTCAAACGCTAGATATTATGTCAAAGGGTTTTGTTGGTATGCCATACATAACGAAGGATCAAGTACCAAAACTTTGATGTTCGCAAATAGATTTTACTTAAAGGCTAGAGTCTCGACCAATTACCAAAGTCGCAATGGCTTTTGCCAAAGCGATTACAACATACCGAGGCCCTCTTTGTTTCAGTAATACCGTTTTTAAATAGCCTTTTCCATGGTTTCTTATGTTTGGTGTGTCAACTTGAAAACAACTTACATAAATGATTTTTGATCGATCTGTAAAAAAGGAGAATGGTTCGGATAACAACTTGCTAATGAAAACTCGGTAACTCATAGTCCAGCCTTTCATTCTCTTGCCCTCAACAATTGCCCCATAGTACTTCCGACATCTCTGTTTCTTCCGACAAACAGAAGAAGCTCCCTTGGAAAAATTAAAGCCGTCAAAATTGCAAGGCAAGAAATTTGGGCATCAATCCTACTGCCGCAATCTATCCCTACAATTCGGATAGAAGTGGGTGTTTCATCATCCATTTATTGGGTGAATCAGAAGCCATAGGTCAAACATCACTCATTTCATGCATGTGTAGGCCGTGGAAGTAATATTTCCCCATTCAGTTCATTGACAAAAGATTGTCTACCAAGTGCTCGATATAAGGCCGCATAGGTCTGTTCAATGAAATACTCTCACATTATGCAAACGAACAACTCAAAGTTGTATTTAAATGTCTATTCCAAAACACATGGTTTACGAGAAAACATTGTTTTAAGAGAATTGTCCTAACAAGAAAACATAGTATAACTACCCAAAAGCTGACATTGCTTTTAGGAAAGAGGTAGTAGCCCTGGCCATTAAGGCCACCATATTTGAACATCATCCTTAATTATTTAGGAAATTGAACCTCAATGTATTGATTTTTAGTCAACAAAACCTTGTGTTACAATTTCGAGTGTCGTTTTGCAAACACAATAACATACTACTTTGTTAATACATTAATCTTAGGGGCTTGCTTTTAAATACAATTATTTATGGCCTTAATTAATCTTCAATCTTTTTTTTTTCTTCTCCATTCTTCATTATATGTTTTTCTGTTTCTCCTAAAATCCATTTCCCACTCTATCTCTCTCTCTTTTACACACGCGCATATACACATATATACGGAATAATTTCATTTTAGTCCCTCGTACTTTGCCCCTTCTTTTAATTTAGTCCCTATATTAATATCTAGCTTCTTAAAATTTGTCCTTGTACTATGCTCCGTCACTATTTTAGTTCCTCGATTTGTTTATCCTGTTAAATTAATGGCTAATTTTTATTTCATGCTTTTAAGGCAAAAATAGCACATGACATGACGCCCTTTCACCGTTGCCCTGCCATCAATACTTAACACCCTCCCCCCCCAAAACCCCCCCCGCCATCATTGTCTCCACAACTATCAACCCCTCCTGTCACCACCAACACCACTATCCATCACAAAAGCACTACCTCCACACCCGCTCCCCCTCCCAACTGTCACCATCAGCAGCACCACCCATCACAAACTCACTGCCTCCACACCAATCATGACCCATTCTCCTCAACTGTCACCATTAACACCAACACGCATTACAAACCCACAGCCTCCACTCCTACCACCCTTCTAACCATGACTATCAACACCACCATATCAATCTACCAGCACTAACACCACCATGACCTCTGCCCACTCCTTGTTGTTGTTGTCATTATCTTACCGTTGGTGGTTACTGATCTGGTACATACCTCGAGACTATTTAAACTGGCCGGATACACCTCTTTAAAATCCAAACCCCCGTAAATATACCACCCTAGTACGAATATATACTCACTGGCATTTGTGTCAGGCTGGTAGGGTTTTAATTTTAAAAAGGTGTATCCGGTCGGTTCATAAAATCCTAGAATATGGTCTCTGTTGAACCGTCTAGTATAATGAAATAAGTGTACCCGTCATTTCAACAATGACCTGTGTTGACAACCCAACCCTACAACCCCCCCCCCCCCAACCCCCTCAGCAAGAGCACCTGTCAGTGCACCGACTCGTGCTCTTCTAAAAGGGGAAATTCCCAAAAAGTCTTCTATGTGATTTGTTTTAAACATCGGCGTAAGATTGTTTTTTGGAAAAAATTGCATGATATACCTCTTACCGTTAGTTTCATACATCTTCAAATTATCAATATACAAAGACACTAAGAAGCTCTTTAGTACTATTGCTTTAGAGGTAATGCCATATTCGAATGCGCTCGCAGCTTGAGAAGACTGTGGGTTTCAACCATCACCTTTGGATGGGTAAGCTAGGATCAAACCCATTTGAACCGCTCATATCATTTGGACACTTGGGATGCATGTGTGTGGCCTCCATAAAAATTGAACAAAAATGTCACTAAAGATATATAACGATATCATCAATTGTTGTAATATGAGGGGTTGTTGGCTTCTTTCTACAATCTCAATAGTAGCCAAAATTTTCCATTATTAGTCACCAAGAAGTAAATATTGCTCATCAAGTCAAAGAAGTCACTTCCAAAATTAGAGCTAAATATGCCAATGACCAATGAACTTTACCCCTCTAGTGAACTTGGCTACTGAAATTATATATTTGTGCCAATTTAATCATTAAAATTTGTTGATTTATTCAATTGGACCATTTGTTAACTTCATTCAGCCCCAACTTGATCAATGCCCATGCACAAGGCACATGAGGCTTGAGTTAGGAGCATTTGGAGACTGACAGTTTTGCCTCTAACTCAATAATCAAACACGTGTCACTTGTGCATAGATTTAGAGTGGCGAGAGCACTTCTTTCTTGAACCTACAATAATACTTGTTTATTAACTTTGAACAATCTATATGTTGCTTTCACTTTATCCCCTTACCCAGCTTAAACTAGTTCAAAAAATGCAGTTACATTAATAACAAGCTTCAATTTTTGTTTTAAATTTCTTCTAATCATCAAAAGGAAATTGTAAACAAAGGGCCAACTATTGGGTCTCCCCTACCCCCACCATGTTCCCTCCAAGAAAGATGTTTACGATCCGCTCTTGCCTCCCTTAAAACAACATCTAAAGACCCCGAGTACTTTTCATGATTATTCAATTTGTCTCACTGAGGATACACTTGCAGTGTAGTTCTTCAGTTCGAAAAAGCTATGATTTGAAGCCAGAGGTACATGACTGTGGAGCATTCAATCCTGTCTACCATTACATTTCATCTCCTCCACGAGTACTCACAATTGGTAAGTGGCAAGATTCATTAAATCAGTCATTTGGCTCGTCCTTAGGTGCTCATCTATTTTTGCTTGGTGTTGCTGTTACAGTTCTTGCATGGCAACTCCTTATGAGACCATGGATCACATTTATGAAGTATTGAGTGATCTGAATACTACACTCATATAGACATCTGCATTGTGAATGGAAAGTTAAAAAGAATAGAGGGAACAATCATTCTGGTACAACTTATGATCATTCCCTTATGTCAGCAGTAAGTTTGGATATTCTTCCATTTTGTCCCAATATTTGATTCATTGAATTATATTTGTTGAACCTTGATACTAAACTGAAAAATGTTTTCATGCAATACAAACCACTTATTTCTCTTTTTGTCAGTGAGATGCATCTTTCGTGCAAATAGATTCTTACAAACATGTTGTTACAGGGGGGAAATCCAATAAACCATAATTTCTTTTACAAAAAAAAATGTATGAAACATTTTTCCATTGTTTGACTTGGCCATTTCGGCAACTTTTTTCAGTTTCATCACCAGAAATGGAAGAGGAAGCCTCAAGCCTTTCCTACTTGTCTTTAGGACCCCTTACCGCAACATCCTCTGGTGTTTATTGCACCTTCTTTCTCTTTTCGTGCTGCTAACACCTTCTGTTTAGCCTTACTCTCTAGCTGCCTTTGATTCTCCAAATGGCTTTCAAGCATTCTTTCCTGCTCTTCAAGACACATCCAAGACTGAATACAGGACCTAATTTCTTCTCCGTCATTTCTTAGTTGTCCCCAAAAAATTTCTTGCTGCATGTAACATGTCTGAAATGGTAAACACAAAAAGGGTCAGACTTGATCAACTCCTTTTTCAACAGCCGAAATTCGTTAAATATTGCTTTCATATGCAAATATCTCTAAGTCGTCTACTACTTCGCATAAAACATGGAGTAATAGTTAAAGGTACTTGCAAAGATGATGTTACCCCTATGGTTGGACAACCTAGGCTTACATCTTTTGATGATAACTACACATTAATTAGTTCTAATGTGTGTTTTGAGTAGATTCTTAGTAGGTATATACATACACACTCATAAAGATACATTTGAGAAGTTGGATATATGTATTAAACCCAAAGAAGCTTTATGCTATAGTGAACATGCTATGAAAGCTTCATCGAGTCCAATGTCAAAGAGCAACAAATAATGCATAGGCTAAGTTACTCTCAATTATTATTGAACTTTAATATTATGTAACTAGTCTTAGTTTGATGCTTGGATTGATGACTATGGCCTAAAGTGACCTTAGGACACCTTGTGCATTGCATGTGAGTTCATAACCTTCCACACAAGTGTGTTTATTGAAAATGAGTGAAATTTGGAGCTCAGCCAGATTTTCTCAAGAATGTTTTTGGAGATAATATTTTTATATCTTAATAAAACTTTTCATTATCTTTCCAACACAAAAAATGACACCTCAAAATAAAAAGGGAATTTCGTGAGACAGTCGAGAAATGGGCACTAAGGGAATGCAGTCGACTCCATTCTCAATGCAATCGACTTATATTGACCGTTCAGTGACCTTCCATTAAAAAGAGCATATTTGTAAGGAATTCTTTGATTGAGAGTGAGCATTCTTCAAGTCATCAATTTTCTCATCTATCTATTGTACTAGAGCTTCATTTGTACTCATTTCCTTTCAAGAGGGTTTCTTTGTACACAATTGGTATTTGTAAAAGTACTGTGATCAAGGCTTGGGTTTGTCAAGTCTTGGGTGAGCTTTGTGGATTCAAGGCTTGTGGTTGGTATGGGGATATCACCAAGTATTGTAAGGATTTTCATCTTGACCCAGAAGAAGATTGTTACTAGTAGATTCTAGTGCTCTTACAGGGCCTTCATTAAAGAGGTGGATGTAGGCTTGGAGGTAGTTCAAGCCGAACCATTTAAATCATCTTGTTAAGTATCTCTAACTCAATCTCTTTACTTATTGCTCTATAATTGCTTGAGATTGTGTAGTTAGCATCTTCATTGAAGTATTACTTGGTTTGATTGAGATTTATGATTGTGCTTAGTTTAAATTCCCCATTAATTTTCAAAAACCCCATTCACCACCCCCCCCCCCCCCCGAGGGGGGGGGGTTGTTTTATTGGTTTCAAATTGTATTAAATCCTTGGCTCTTGATTTTTTGGCTAACACCTAGAGAGTTAAAAGAGCATGGGGTTTCTTAGGGGAGTGCTATTACTAGATCTCCACTTTTTTATGGGACTTCATATAGTACATGAAAAATTAAGATGAGAGTATTTTTATATTATTTAGACTTTGAAATGTGGGGAATCATTGAAGATGGCCCTTATGTTCCCACCAAGTTGATTAAGAAAAGCTTGTTCCAAAGAAGAAATCTGAATTTATTGATTATTATGATAATAATATGCTTTGCATGAATTCTAGAGGTAAGAATTTTCTTGTTCGTGCACTAAACACAAATGAACTTAATCGAGTTATTATGTGTGACTCGGCTAAAAGTATGTGGGATACACTTCAAGTCACTCATGAAGAGACCTCTCTTCTAAAAGATTCAAAGATGAATTTATGGCATAGAGAATACTAAAATTTTCAAATGATTTTCGATGAATCCATTACGGAAATGAATTTTTGTTTCACTAAAATTGTTGTACTTTGAAATAATTAAGAAAATATTTCTCTAACTGGAATCTTATGAGAAATGTATACATAGAGAATGAGATGCAAAAGTTACCGCATTTCAAGAATTAAAGGATCTCAATACCTTCTCGTTGGATGAATTAATTTACTCATTGATGACCTATGAAATGCAACTCGAATCATCTGGGCAAAAAGGTCCAAAGAAGAAGAAGTGCATTGCTCTTAAAGCTTCATCAATGATGGATCAATCTTCAAGTGAAGAGGAAGAAGACTTGAATAACAAAGAGATGGATATACTTCTTTAGAGGTCACTCAGATTTTGTCAAGAATGTTTTTGGAGCTCATTTTTTCATATCTTGATAAAAACTTTTTATTAGCTTTCCAACGCAAAAAAAGGGCACCTCAATCCAATTTTTGTAGAGAAAGTTATGCCCAAAATAAGAAAGGAAATTTCATAAGACAGTCGAAAAATGGGCAGTAAGGGAATACAGTCGACTTATATTAGCCGTTGGGTGACAAATAATGGCTAGTTTCGCCTAAAATCGTGTCAGATCTTCCCATAACGGCTATATTTAATATCTACCCTATAAAAATGATTTGAGACTTCATCATATACTATGAAAACTATATTCTAACCCTTTATTCATTAGAGAAAAATCAAGGCTCATAGATTAAACTTTTCTCTTTTCATCTTCATGATTTTACATCATTAAAGAGAGCATCTTTGTGAGGAATTCTTTGATTGAGAGTTAGCATTCTTCAAGCATTAATTTTATTATCTCTCTATTGTACTAGAGCTTCATTTGTACTCATTCCTTTCAAGAGGGTTTCTTTGTACACAATTAGTCTTTGTAAAAGGATTGTGATCAAGGCTTGGGTTTGTAAAGTCTTGTGTGAGCTTTGTGGATTCAAGGCTTGTGCTTGGTATGGGGATATCACCAAGTATTGTAAGGGTTTTGATCTTGACCGGGAAGAAAATTGTGTTAGTGGATTCTAGTGCTCTTGCAAAGGACTTTCTTGAAGAGGTGGATGTAGGCTTGAGGGTAGTTCAAGCCAAACCATTTAAATCATCTTGTCAAGTATCTCTAACTCATTCTCTTTACTTATTGCTCTATAATTACTTGAGATTGTGTAGTTAGCATCTTCATTGAAGTATTACTTGATTTGATTGAGATTTATGATTGTGCTTAGTTTAAATTCTCCATTAATTTTCAAAAACCTTATTTACCCCTTCCCCACCACCCCCACCCCCCTCCCGGGGGGAGGGGGGTCGTTTTATTAGTTTTAGATAAGATATTGGATTTTGCACATGAACAACCTAAAATGGTGTAGGTAATGAAAGTTGTAACTTCAACGGAATACATGCAAGAAAAAAAGGTAACGAGTAAACTTTGATTTAGAGCCATTTGCAAGAGTTTAGAATATTAAGTTGATTAAGTGGTGGCTTTGCAGGATTTAAAAGAAAAATAGAGTAACCATGTAATAAGAATGTGATTCGGTGATTTTCACTTATTTTTTACTTTGTAAATGCCATAACAAGATCTAGGCCTTTGAGTTACGTCAACCGATACGAGTTTACACCAAAACATAGTCTTTAAGATCTGACATCTTTCTGCATTACCTCGTAGTAGTGGATATACCTGCTAATGTATAGTCTTCACATAAAAAACTATTTTATCCCGAACCGGCTCGATATGAAACTTTAGAGAAACCAGTAAAGCAAATTATGCTTATCAAAAAACAAATGATGGTGTATATGCATGCTAATTGTGAGGATCCGAGCAGGATTTTTGTAGAGACTGCATTAAGTTACTAGACAAACTTTTACTCCTGTCACTTTTGTAAGTTCATGAGCAACTCCTTTCGGTTCAGGAATAGGGCGAGAACCTTATGCCTCTCCAACATGTATCCATTATCCACAAAGAAGAATGTGTTTTTCCTCAATATCTATAGAAAAATTTCAAGCTTAGTGCCTCTATGGATGTAAAATCATATCAATATTCTTGCGACGAATCAATAGAAATGAGGTTATCTGTAAGTAGTGTCTTTTAACTCTACTTTTTTGGTGCATGACCTACTAATAGTGGATGTAGACACTGCCCTCGTGTTCTCAAACAAACAAAGAATGTTGAACAGAGCAACTTCTAAACCCAAAGGATAAACTAACTGAACGAGTTATAGTAGATGATAGTTCTCTATTTTTATCTATTGAGAATGCAATGTAGACAATAAAACAAGTTCTACTCTTCCCTATATCGAGGAGTTGTGTGAAAGAGTTTCTGCTAAGCATGTTGTCTGCATGGAGAAAATTTTAAGGACCCACAACTGTTTTTAGAAATTAGATTTTTGACCTTGATTGGCTTGGCCATCTAAAAATGTTCTTTCATTTCCATTACATGGAAGGGAAGAGGTAGCCTTAAGCTCTTTCAACTTCCCAACAGGAACACTTGCCCTAACTTCCTTTCGTCTTGTTGCACCTCTTTTCTCTCTTTGATTTGTTAACAGTTTCTGTGTAGCCTCACTTCCTAGTTGCCTTTCATTCTCCAAATGGCTTTCTCATTGTCTTTCCTTCTCTTCAAGATGAACTACAGGAACACAAGTCCAAGAATTCAAATGATGATCATAATCTGATTGCTCAACACTTCTTGAAGCTTGAATTCTTGTTCACCTTCAGTAGCCTGCAATAGTAGGAAACGTTATTCTACCTCTTACACCAACAAATAAAAAAAACCACCATAAGAATACGATGGCAAAAGACTAGTCCAAAAAATCAAACCTCAAAATCCTTGGGTTTTTTGGAACCTTTATTCTTTTTCTTATTAATCAATTTTCCTTTTGTGCCCTTCATCTAATCACATTTTCTGTTAAGATTCTTGTTGTTATCTAGTTCGATCTCTGCTAACAATGCATCTCGTATGGCATCTGCCTTCCTGGAAAGCAGATCCATCAAGTGTTCATTTGAAGAGTAAAGTTTGAAAATGTTAGTAAACAGGACTCGTTATTCCAAGTGTTTATGAGGGTGTATTTATAAATAAACCTTCATATATAACTTCAATAATGGCACTATAATCCGCTGATAGTCATTAACAGATGCCCGCGGAAGCTCAAGTGGTAGATGATGCGATGTGCATTGTTGAATTATGGCAACCTGCAAGGCTTACTATAATGAGACCACGAGGTAGAAACTAAAAAAAAAACCTTATATGATAGTTTTTCTGTGAAGAGTTAGGAAATTTTTCCGCGTGCATACTGTATTATTACATATCGAAACGCAAAGAAATGAGTGGCTAGTGTACTGCTGACGTGAATTCCAGATAAAATGATGAATGATTCGAAGACAAGTAATATGAAACAATAAAATGAAGGACACGTAAACAATTCATACAGTATACGTAACAATAGGAGTGAAGGCTTGCTTGAAGATACCCTTTTTGCTTTTCAGTCTTCCCAACCTTGTAAGATTATTTCAATTCGCGTATTTATGCCTAACAACCAACTCATGAAACTAACACCATGAACGGCAACAAAAACATCGCAACCATTAACAATAGGATTGAAAACAACGTAAGCCTCTTCATCCTCCCTTAGGAATGTGAGGCATAAGGCAGCACCACTAGCATTAACATATATAAGAACCTGTTTTTTAAGCTTCCTTTGGTTGAAAATATTGGTAAATTCCACTTCTAAAATTGGTGGGATGTCCTTGATGCGGTGGCTTTGAATGTGATCAATGAAGGATCTACTATCAGGAGTCTGATCCTCGTCACAGAAGCTGCAGTCTCAGAACCTCTATGTGTGATGGTCTTTTGCATACCCAACAACTTTTACTAGAATTTATGCCCCTAAACTACCATTGATCTTCTTGTAATGTTCTAACACATGTTCAAATCTAGGCAAGATGACTGACTGGCTCTCTCCATGAGTTGAGTTTTCCCAATGTGGCAAAGCCCACTTAGCTGCTCCTTTAGCTTCTAGCATCCCTTTTTCCCATACCTGTTTCTCTTTGTTTGTGATCATTCCTGAGCCAAGTGAATGACTAGGTGCCATTCATTCAATTCTTTTTCAACACAAGTGCACCGCCCAATAACAAAAAATGTAGAAGAAAGAATTGTGAGAAGAAGAGGAGTAATTCTTGGAATTAAGTGCAATGCAATACTTAGAATAATATGATGTGAGCTGTAAAGTTGAGTTCTTGGAGTTGGTTGTGTGTGCTAGAGATAGGGATGTAATATAGGGGAGTAGGCTGGAGTTCTTGGAGATTGGCGTGTACTTGGAGGAGGAAGAAGGAATTGTAAGTGTTAGATGATATATATTAATATGGAAATTATCTTATCACTATTGTCCTATGTCTAGAACATTTTATAGTTCTCATAACTTATATAGCATTCTTCTTTCTGTTTCTAGTAGGATAATTTTCTCGTACATATATAAAGGCCTCATTGTATTCAGTTTTATAATGCTATCCAGTATAATTATCTTTTCCTTCACCTTTTCTACCATGGTATCAGAGCCATACGATCCGCCGGTTTGAGAGTTTTTCAACTATTTTTGCAAACTCTGGTGGACGGCCTTTTGCCGTTCGCCTAACTAAATCATGTGCTTTTGTTTCTTTTCGTGCTCTTTTTTTGTTTCTTGAGTTCAAATTTTTGGTCTTTCTTTCCCGTCCTTTCTATAGGGTGATCTTCACTTATGCTGAAACCCTAGCCACCGCCCACTCTTATTGTTCATCAAATCTAACTTATCTCTTTTGCTATAAAAAAAAATGTGTTTCCTTCTTCAGTTACCTCTATCAATTTCCGTTAGCCCAAATCCTAATCCTACACTCTCATAAGATTTGGTTCCCCACCGGTCACAACGCTGCCAACCATGCCACCATGCCTCTCGTTCGGTTCCTGCAAAGGATCCTGCTCTTATCTTGTTCTGACTCATACCTTGTTCTTAGTCACTGGACCTAACCCCGAGACCTTTATGGTCGTCGGACCTCACCCTGGGACCCTTGCTCTGTTCTTAGTCTGCGGACCTTGTTCTCGGACTTCTACTCTGTTCTTAGTCGGCAGACCTCGCCCCGACACTTTATGGTTTTCGGACTTCGCCCTGGGAATCTTGCTTTGTTCTTGCATCACCGAACTCTACACATGGAATTCATCTAAACTTGGATCTCACATAGTGTAGCAAGTAACAAGACACCGCTCCGGACTTAACCTCCAAACTCAAGCTTGTTTGTTCTCTACCAACTTGAGTTTGAGGGGGGATGTTAGATGGTATAGATTAATATGAAAATTACCTTATCGCTATTGTTCTATGTCTAGAACATTCTATAGTTCTCATAACTTATGTAGGATTCTCTTTTCAGTTTTATAATGCTTTCCAATATAATTATATTTCCCTCCACCTTTTTCTATTAATAAGTAGGGATGTTAATAAGAGCAAGTGAGTTTTGATATGCTAATGCAATCAAAGAAGAAAGAATTTGTACTCTTGATTTTGTTCCTTTGATGCAATGATCTCTGGATGAAGCAAAATGAATTGTGCTTGTATGCGTGTTTGTGCGCGTGCATGCGCGCGTGCGTGTGCGTGTGCGCGCGCAAGAGAGAGAGAGAGAGAGACTAAAAAGCAAACGGAATACCAAAAAGTTTTGGTTGCAGTTCTTAAAGCAAATAAGCATGAGTTCTTGGAATTGACTTGATTGCACTACCCAGAAATTATTAATCACCAAAACTGAGCAAGAGGTTGTCCGTGAATTGAATGTACACAAAAGAATTTCATGTTCTTAAAGGAAGAAGAACAATGAAACATAGACAGAGTTGTTAAACCGAAGAAAATGGGCTCTTGAAATTGAGGGAAAATTAACTAAGAAAATATAGTTTTCTGGAGAGGAAGAAGAAGAAATTATAAGCAAGAGAAGCAAATCAAAAGTAAGTATTGTTGGAGATGTAACCATAGAATACAACCTTTTTGTGGGCAAAACTTTAGACAAAGAAGTTGATCAAATGAGCGAGAAAGGGACTAATTCTTGAAGAGAAGCAGCTAAAACGACTAGATGTAGCACTTAATTTCTGTGCTACTTCATTCCTTGCCCCCTAAAATGTGGAGCGCATCAAGCACCGTCAAGTCATCACCATTCGCCAACTGTGCATCTCTGCCCATGACCATTTCCTCATATTTCTCTTCTTCTTCTGCTTCTTCCTCGCCATGGCCACAACCCTTTTACCCATTAACACCTTAAACCCTACCATTACCCCCAATTATCAGACTGCACCTACAAACCCTTAAGCAGAGCTGATTAGGTGTGTGTTTGTTGTTGTATGCATGTCTATTTCCTCACGTAGTGGGCTCTGGATGGGAAGATAGTGATTGAGGAACCGAGTACAGAGCAAGATGGGCAAATTGAAGGACCATACTGCTCTATGCTGAAATAGTACCGATTCTAAATGTAAAGGATTGTGGTAGCTCATCTAAGAGTCCCAATTGACTGAAGAGGGTTTTAAACTTAGAGCTAATTCCTTGCCCATGTTAGCATTTTAAGTTATTAGTACGATATGTTCGGTTGCCCATGATGGATGGATAAACGAAATTACTTCTTTTTCAATTTTTTCCTTCGTCTGCCCCATTACAAGACGGACATGCACGGACGGTAACACACAAACACGCAGTATCTATCTACATGTATATTGCCCAAAAAGCTTCATTTTTCCAGCTTAGATCTGGCCATCTGCATGACCATAAGGCCTGCTAAGATCTTTATATTGTCTTATTTCTTGTCCAATTTCCCCAAATAGGGATTGGCCATTTCTCTTCCCTTTGTGCCTCTCAATTTTACTGTATAATCCCCCTTTGTCCCTTTCATGCCTCTTAGAAGGGTGGTTGGACGAGATCCCATTCAACTTGGTCTTCTTACTAGCCCCTTTTATTTCACATTTTTCTATCTCTTTCTCCTTCTTCACCCCTAGCTCACTCCTAATTTCATCACCATTATAGCTTGCTTCAATCGTCAAGTAGCCATATTTCCTAGTTTCTTCATAACCCTTGGTCATTCTTAAGATCTTTAGAACCCTACCATATTTGGAGCACTTAGCTTGGGGGATGAGACATTATAACAACAAAGCAATATAGTAAGGTCTATGTCATTTTCCAATATAAGCTAGAGCTTAGATAGATATGTTGAAAATTGTATGGATTATTGAGCATTTATAAATCCCAGGGTTCCTTGCTTGCTGTAATAACACGTTCGACACAAATTGTCCCTTGTAATTGAACTTTCCATAACAAAATGATTCATAACCTAATTTCCATTGAAATTTTGTTGTTAAGTAGTAATATACAAGACACGTGCCTTTTCTTTGACCAAAATGAAAGGTTAACTTTGTAATTATATCCAATATTAGAGAAAAGATAATAAAATAAAATAATAACAAAAATAGTTTGGATGATCATCTTCTTATTTTTCTTCTCCTCGCCATATTTCTTCTCTTCACGAAATACGACTCGTCACCAGGCCCACAACCCACACCTTTTTTTCTTTCGGTCTTGCCATTTTGAGCCATCCACCCTGTTCCTTTTCCTCTTTCATTGTCTCTTGTCCCACTGTCACCATTGGCACAAAATAAGGGGCCACTTAACGGCTCAACCGATGGGGCGCTCTCAGCCCCCCCCCCCCCCTTCCCCTTTTTCTTGTGCGCTCGAGCAACGGTGGAAACCAAGATCTCAGGCTTAGAGATAGAGAAGGGAACGCCAGCACCACCTCATCGCCTTCCACTCTAACTACTGCTTCCTTCTCTCCTTCCCTGACGACGCCCCTTCCATCCTCTTCCGCACCCCTTTCTCTACCACCTTCAAGCATTCTCCTACCGTCACCCTCTCTCCCACTCACCAAACAAGAGCGATGCTACTACATCATCGTCGAAAAGAGCAAACAATTTTAATCTTGTCTAGATCGATTTTCAGGAGAGATTGACTTCTATAGAAAGAAGATAGGTGTGCTTGGAAATCTCACCAGATTTGGTAATGGAATAGTACACTTCGAGGTGCCTACAAACTGTACAGTTTTGGCCCTTTTTGTGCTGGCTTGCTAACATAACAACATTACCTGCATTGGATTCAATCCAATGGTTGTACCCAGAGTTACAACATGTTGTAACCCTAGAGAATCTAAATCCTGAGCACATACACCCCATAATCATAACTATTAAGTTGTTTTGCCCATTCTTACTTTCTTTTAAGTGGTCCAAGATTCTAATGTTATATTACACATACTAATTGTCCCTTATAGTACATTATAGCCAACAAAAGAGTTGTACAACTATGAAGTTGAAAATTTAAAAAAAATCAATATGGTATAATTAGTAGTTAAATGTAAGAGTAAATTGCACCAATGGCCACTGAACTATGCCTCATTTTTCACTTAAGTCACCCAACTTTATTTTGTGCCATTTTGGCCACTGGACTATCAAATCTGACCGATTTCACCACTATGTCTGCCGGTGTTAATTTCTCTCCGTTAAATGGTCATGCGCCGTGCACATGACTATTCAAATCAGGGGTAATTTCGTCCCTTTTCCAAAACTAGGCGCCAGTCGTCTTTCCCCACAACTGTTCACTGTCTCTAAAGGATGAACACCACACCATCAACTATGAACTATCCATTCAGGGGATTCATATCCATTCAACGAATACAAGGTAGGAGTTGGATGAACAAGAGCTAGTGAGGCTGTCGGGGTTAGAGGAGAAGAAAGGCGACTGAGGAGTTCCAGATTGGGGGAAGTAGAGTCTGATTTGTCGATGATAGTGAGTTGGCACGAGAGGAAGACGGTGATGAAATGTCCTCTATTCAGTAGCGACGTAGATGGAGTGAGATGATAGCGCAACGGCGGCATGGTGGCTCGTCGTTGTAACTTGCAACGATGGCGTCGCGGCAGATTTACCGTGGCAGCTGCGGAGGCTTCGGCCGTCTGTGCAAAGGCGCGACAATGGGAGTCATTCGTGGGGGCATACAGCTAGCGGCAGATCTGTAGCGGCCGGTGGTGCGACAGTGGTGTGTGCCCAGTTTGGTAGAGATCCACGGGGGCATTACCACGGTGGATCCGCGAGGCATAACGGCGACAGTGATGTGGGTCCAGATCAGCGGCGCGTGGAGATGTAGGCGCCGGTGGCGCGACTGATCACGGTGACGATTGTGTTGTGAGGTGCGGCAACGGGAGAGGACATCGCTGTAATTGCTCGACGATGGCGTCGAGATGGTCACGGCAGCAAGGTCAGTTATGGGAACGATTTACAATAAGGGATGAAATTACCCCTGATTTGAATGGTCATGTGCACGGCACATGACCATTTAACGGAGAGAAATTAACACCGGCAGACATAGTGGTGAAATCGGTCAGATTTGATAGTCCAGTGGCCAAAATGGCACAAAATAAAGTTGGGTGACTTAAGTGAAAAAAGAGGCATAGTTCAGTGGTCATTGGTGCAATTTACTCTAAATGTAAATATAACACTAACCATAGCAGTTATATAGCTTTTATACATGTCCTTTACTAGTAATACTCAACCATCCTCCATCAAACAATCATAGATGCACAATCCTTCTTGTATTAACACTCATAACCAATAGAAAAACATGGCTACAATGAAGACGTGGTATGAACATCATGTTCGCCTCAGTTGCTATTGTTAGACATTCATTATCCATCTCAGTCATGCCAAGCAAGTTATTTTATGGTACCTATTCACAACTTCTTCTTGCCTCGTTCTTTTTGCAAGCCACCCATGACTTTATTTTATGCATCAAGATATCCATGAAAGTGGAGGGGTACATGTTAATCTTTACCCTTTTTCAAAGGACAAATAAGTGAAAAATGTACAAATAGTTATCTCTAACCATGAACAAGTGAATATAGGCATCGATAACACAAATATTGTCCAGATCTATTCTTAAGCCAATGTCCTAATGTTCTCATACTTGGCTCATCTATCCGTGGTTGATAGATGGCAAGATCACGGTGACAACTTATCTTAAGTTGTCACTACAGGAGAAGGATCAACGCCCTAAATTAATGTGGCTAATTTTTACTCCTTCAGTCCCACATAATTTGATCAACTTTTTATTGCACGCATATTAAGGATTTAAGTGATATATTGTGTGTTTTTCATTCTACCCTAGAGGTGTCAAAGGACTGGGCTCGGGCCGACACAGCCAGGGCCCAGAGGGCCAGAAAATGGGCCGGGCCATTTAGGGCTTCGGGCCTTGGAAACTGGGTTGGGCCCAAAGCTAAGAAATGGAGGCCTTATCCAGGCCCAAGCCCTAGGCCTTAATTTTAAGGTCGGGCCTGGGCCTTTGTTTTTTTTTTCTATTCCTGTTTTGTATTGCATTTCCAACATTTTATTCCCAGTTCTTTTCATTCCAATCTCAATTATTTACAGTCTCTCGCCAGAGCGAACCTATGTTTGCAATTTACAAGTCGGATTTTTTTTGCGAACTCGACCTTGGATTTGAACTGCTGATGCCTCTCTCTCAAATTTCTCTATAAATGTAGATAATTGAACGTAACCCCTCCTTGTTTCATCACCACCCACCGGTTACCATGACCACCACCACCACCACCATTACAAACAGTCAAACAACAAGGTACCCACCACCTCTGCCATCATACACACCACCGTTAATGACTTACCAGGAACGTATCGACTACCACTTTCGCAACGCCACCATCACCAATACGCATCACCCACCATATGCCATTATCAGATTCACCATATCTCTAAATATTTTCACTCAAACATACCTCTAGCTTTGCATTTTACGTAGTATTAGGTATCTCATTAGAAGCATGCATCATTAGACCACTTTTACTATGAACTTTCTCGTGCTTTCTGGAGTTATGTGCCCCATTTTCATTGCCTAAATTGTGTTGTTTCTAGTTCCTAGACAAACAAACATATATTTTCTCTTCATAATTTCATGAAACTAATACAGATGAGGATTGCAAGTAAAAGTAGATAAAGAAGTAGGAACCATCATCATGAGTTGAAAAGACATATGTGTTGACTTGTTGATTTTGATGATTTCGGACTTAACTTATCTAAACTTTAATCTGACAATATTATTAAAGGTAAAACATTTCAGGTTTTATCTTAGTCAAACAAAGACATAATCTTGACATGGATAACAGAGATTGACAGAGACTTTGCACGACCTTGACAATGGATGACAAAGACTTTGCACGACCTTGACAATGGATGACAAAGACTTTGCACGACCTTGACAATGGATAACAAAGACTTTGGACTCAAGCTTTGGACTACACAGAAAGATTCAAGATCTTAAAGTATATCTTTTCTTCTTTTAGTCTTTTCTTTAAACAGCCTTTCTTAAAAGATCTGACAGAAATTCTAGTAAAGAATGAAGCCAAGTGTTTTTAGTCGAAGTCAAGTTTTTGAGTTGAAACCAAAACATTTTAGTCGAAGCTAAGACTTTCAGTCGAAGCTAAGACTTTCAGTCGAAGTCAAGTGTTTCAGTCGAAGCTAAGTGTTTCAGTCAAAGTCAAGACTTTGAGTCGAAGTCAAGACTTTTTAGTCGAAGCCAAAATGTTTTAGTCGAAGTCAAAATCTTTTAGTCGAAGCAAAACATTTTAGTCGAAGCTAAGACTTTCAGTCGAAGCTAAGACTTTCAGTCGAAGTCAAGTGTTTCAGTCGAAGCCAAGTGTTTCAGTCGAAGTCAAGACTTTGAGTCGAAGTCAAGACTTTTCAGTCGAAGACAAAATGTTTTAGTCGAAGTCAACTCTTTTAGTCGAAGCAAAACATTTCAGTCGAAGGCAAGACTTTCAGTCGAAGCTAAGACTTTCAGTCGAAGCCAAGACTTTCAGTCGAAGCTAAGACATTTGAGTCGAAGCTAAAATGTTTTAGTCGAATCCTTCTTGTTTGGCTTTTCTACCTAACAGTCCTCTATTTCCTTCCTGTATAAATAGGGAATCTGTTAGCGCATTTATTACCTTTTTCTCTCGCGCAAATTTTCACTCTGAAAAACTCTCTCATCTCAATCTCTTGTTCTTATCAATTATCTTTTGAGTGAGTTCACTTTAGAAAAAGTTCTGTGTAAGCTTCTTGGTTTTGTTCTTGAAAGAATTTAGATCTTCCCACCTAAGAAGGCTTAGCTTTAAAACTTTCATTGTATATTCTGCTCAAGAAGGAGCCTGTTTATAGTACTCAAATTGTAATCTCTTTTCATTTGTAATCTGTTGGAAACCTAGGAAGGGTTTCGGATATTGTACTGAGGTTTGAGCTAGCACCCGAAGCTAGCTGGTTTAGTGAAAGGCTCAAGTAGGTCTCCCTTGTGTGGAGTGCTTGAGGACTGGACGTAGGCTGGTGGGGCCGAACCAGTATAAATCTCTGTGTTAATCTTGTTATTGCTGTATCCGTCTTTACGTTGTAATCTTAATTTTTAAATTCATACCTTAAGTTGAAAAACACCTATTCACCCCCCTCTAGGTGTATTTAGGGACCTACAAGTGGTATCAGAGCCTTGTGCTCTGAAATTCTTCTGTGACTTAATCGTCAAGAGCAAAAGATCGTGTTATGGAAGAAGGATCAGCAACCACCAGGCCACCATTGTTGAAAAATGACAACTACAGCTACTGAAAAAATCGCATGAGGAACTTTCTGAGGCAGGATATTCACGTATGGTATGTTGTTGAAAATGGTCCTATAATTCCTATGAAGGATGGACCGGATGGAAGCAAGATTCCGAAAGGAATTCTTGAAATGGATAATCATGAGGCCCAGCTCTTCTCCATGGATGATAAAGCCAAGAACATTATCAGTTGTGGCCTCGACATAAATGAGTACAATCGAGTCTCAGCTTGTGAGACTGCTAGAGAAATGTGGAGATTGTTGGAGGTTACTCATGAAGGAACAAATCAGGTAAAAGAGACCAAAATCAACATGTTGGTCCAGCAATACGAGGCCTTCAAGATGAAGGAGCACGAGTCCATAAATGAGATGTACTCCAGATTCACTCTCATTATCAATGGGCTGAGACTTTTGGGTAAAACTTACCCAGAAAATGAAGTTGTCCGAAAAGTTCTCAGATCTCTCCCAAAAAGATGGGAAGCAAAACTCACAGCCATTCAAGAGGCGAAGGACTTGAATGTGCTGAAGCTTGAAGAATTGGTGGGCTCTTTAATGACTCATGAAATTACGATGAAAATTCATGACGAAGAAGAAACCACCTCCCAAGAAGAAGAACTTAGCTCTTAAAGCTGAGACTTCTCATGAGCCGACGGAAAGCAGTGACGATTCTAATCCTTAAATGGCTCTCATCACTCGGAAGTTCAAGAAGTTTCTCGCAAACAAGAGAGATGGGATGTTCAGGAGAAATCCAACAAACCAATCACATCAAAGAAATAATAGTGATTGGAATGTAAGGGAAAATTCTGACGCCTGTTACGAATGCGGCAGAACTGGGCATATAAAGAAATATTGTCCTCAACTCAGAAACAAGACCGCCAACAGCAACAGCAACAGTCGAGACTTCAAGGAGAAGAAGTTCAAATCAAGAAAAGCACTGCTAACTTGGGATGACTCTGATGAAAGCGATAAGGAAGGAAGCGAGGATGAGGACGTAGCTCAACTCTGCTTCATGGCAAACGATGATGATCTCAAGGTAACCCCGGAAAAACATTTTAACGAACTTAAGTCAGCTTTTCTCGAACTCAGTAAAAACTATGAAAAGTTAAAAATTAAAAATGCAGATCTAAAAAATAAGGCTTTTTCTTTGATAAATACTGTTGAAGAGTTGGAAGACGAAAAGGAAGAGTTGCAAGAAAAAATTAAATTTTATATTTCTGAAAATGTTACTTTAGAAAATAATGTAAATGCTTTTGAGAAAGAAAATTTTCTTGAGCCTTCTGAAATCAAATTTCTCAGAGAAATCAAAGTTCCAGTTGAAAATGAATCTTTAAAATCTCAACTGGAGGATATGACTACACAAAAAATAAATTTAGAAAAGGAGATTGAAGACCTCAATTTTACTCTTTCAAAATTTACACAAGGAAGAGAGAATTTGGATATTCTTTTGGGAAAACAAAGATGTGTCTTTGAGAAAAGTGGAATTGGTTATGATCCTTCAAAGAAGCAAAAGGACTACAAAAATTTCTTTAACAAAAGTTTAGTTTCCTGCTCACCATTCACTCTCTGTACTGTTTGTAACAAAAAGGGACATTTAGTTAAAAATTGTCCTCTTAATCTTATTAAAAAACAGTCATCTCCTTCTTTTACTAAGAATAAAATGAAACATGTATGGGTGCCAAAATCTTCTTTATCTAATCTTCCAGGACCCAAGAAAGTGTGGGTACCTAAAGGAACGAAACCAGAATCTGTTGTAGGTATGCTTGAAAGCAAGGGTAGACTGCAACAAATGGATTCTCGACAGTGGTTGTTCAAGACATATGACAGGTGATCGTTCTCTTTTCTCTCACATCACTCCGAAAAATGGCGGGCTTGTTACTTTTGGAGACAACTCAAATGGTAAGATCATCGGTAAAGGTAAAATTGGCACCGGCTCCATTTCTATTGACAACGTATCCTTAGTTGACGGTTTAAAGTTTAATTTGATAAGTATCAGTCAACTAATCGATAGTGGACACAAAGTTCAGTTTGAAGGCGAAAAATGTCTTATCAGTCATGCCTAGGATGGAAGTACGCTGATCGGTAAAAGAGATGGTAACATTTATACTCTATCTTTTGATGCATCTGACCATTCCCGTGAAGTATGTCTTTCTGTTCAGCACAATGATATTTGGTTGTGGCATCGTAGATTAGGTCATGTTCACATGGATCTAATTAAGAAACTTCTCTCGAAAGATCTTGTCAGAGGCTTACCAAATTTGAGGTTTATCAAGGATAAAATCTGTGATGCCTGTCAATATGGTAAACAGTCAAAAACTTCTTTTCAAGCCAAAAATGTTGTTTCAACCTCTCGTCCTCTTCAACTCCTTCATTTAGATCTTTTTGGCCCTACTAGAAATGCTAGCCTTGGTGGAAAATTTTATGCCTTCGTCATTGTTGACGATTTTTCAAGATACACCTGGGTTCTTTTTTTAACTCGTAAAGATGAAGCGTTTGAAAAAAATTTCAGTCTTGTTAAACAGCTTCAAAATGAGAAGGAGTTGAAGCTTGTCAAAATTCGAAGTGATCATGGCGGTGAATTTGAAAAAGATTTTATCCCTTTTTGTATTCAAAATGGCATTTCACATGAGTTTTCTGCCCCTCGGACACCCCAACAAAATGGAGTTGTTGAGAGAAAGAATCGTACTCTTCAAGAAATGGCCAGAACTATGCTTCAGGAAAACTCTTTGCCAAAATATTTTTGGGCAGAAGCCGTCAGCACTTCCTGTTACGTGTTGAACAGAGTACTCATCAGACCAATTCTTGATAAAACTCCTTACGAACTGTTCTCAAATCGAAAACCAAAAATCGATTATTTCAGGGTTTTCGGTTGCAAATGTTTTATTTTGAACAATCGTGAGAATTTAGGAAAGTTCGATGCGAAGTCTGACGAGGGAATATTTCTTGGTTATTCATTAAAGAGTAGAGCATATAGAATTTATAACCGTAAGTCTATGACCATTGAAGAATCTATGCATGTTGTATTTGAAGAATCTAATGTTGAAAAATCAAGTAAGATTGCAGGTGATGATGATGAAGAACTCTCCATGGATTTGAACAACAAACTTAACGTCTCCTCAACTGAGGGGGAGTGTTCAACTTCTCCCAACAATAACGATGACACTCTGCCACTTCCAAAAAGTTGGAGATATTCTTCTAGTCATCCATTAGAACAAGTTATAGGCAATGTGGAACGCGGAGTTACAACTCGGTCTACGGTAAATCTCTTCTGTAAGGATTTTGCTTTTCTTTCTCAAATAGAGCCTAAAAACATTTCAGAGGCTCTAAATGATTCTGAGTGGATTCTTGCCATGCAAGATGAATTGAATCAATTTGAGCGAAGCGAAGTTTGGACACTAGTTCCGGCTCCTGTTCAACAAAAGGTCATTGGAACCAAGTGGGTTTTTCGAAACAAACTTGATGAAGATGGCCATATTGTTCGTAACAAAGCTAGACTAGTTGCTCAAGGATACAATCAAGTCGAAGGGGTTGATTTTGATGAAACTTTTGCCCATGTTGCACGACTTGAAGCTATCCGAATTCTTTTGGCATTTTCATGTCATTTGAACTTCAAACTTTTTCAAATGGACGTGAAAAGTGCTTTCTTGAATGGGGTAATACAGGAGGAAGTTTTTGTTAAACAACCTCCCGGTTTTGAAAATGAAAAATACCTCAATCATGTCTTTAAACTGAAAAAGGCTTTGTACGGTCTTAAACAAGCTCCTCGAGCTTGGTATGATCGTCTCAGCAGCTTCCTCATTGATCATGGATTCTCTCGTGGCAAAGTCGATACTACTCTCTTTACAAAAACTCGTAGTTCCCATATTTTAATAGTTCAAATATATGTTGATGACATTATTTTTGGAGCCACTAACAATGATCTTTGTCAAGAATTTGCTGAGAATATGCGCAGAGAATTTGAGATGAGCATGATGAGTGAACTTACTTTTTTTCTTGGACTTCAAATCAAGCAGTCCAAAGAAGGAATTTTTATCAATCAGTCTAAGTACACTCGGGAACTTTTGAAAAGGTTTGGCTTGGAAAATGCTAAACCTAGAGGTACTCCTATTTCCCCCAGCGTCAATCTTATCAAAGATGAAAATGGTAAAGATGTTGATAGTAAACTTTTTCGTGGTATGATTGGCAGTTTACTTTACCTTACTGCATCTAGACCTGACATCATGTTTAGTGTTTGCATTTGTGCCCGTTTTCAAGCCTGCCCCAAAGCATCTCATTTATCTGCAGTTAAACGTATTTTTAAATATCTCTCTGGCACTCTAAACTTAGGTCTCTGGTATCCTCGTAATTCTTCAATCGATCTAGTCGGTTTTTCAGATTCTGATTATGCGGGATGTCTTGTTAATCGTAAGAGTACTGTGGTACTTGTCAGTTTCTCAGAGATGCTTTAGTTTCATGGCACAGTAAGAAACAGACATCTGTGGCTCTATCCACCGCTGAAGCGGAATATGTTGCAGCTGGAAGCTGTTGTGCCCAAGTTTTATGGATGCGTCAAACTTTACAAGATTTTGGTGTCTCTTTAGCGCTTATTCCTATTATGTGCGACAGTAGCAGTGCTATAGATATTAGTAAAAATCATGTCCAACACTCACGCACTAAGCACATAGATATTCGTCACCACTTTCTCCGCGACAATGTTCAAAAGGGGTTAATTGAACTTAAGAAAGTTGGATCTGAAGATCAGCTCGCCGATATCTTTACAAAACCT
Organism: Escallonia rubra; assembly: GCA_033065855.1. Taxonomy (NCBI): domain Eukaryota; kingdom Viridiplantae; phylum Streptophyta; class Magnoliopsida; order Escalloniales; family Escalloniaceae; genus Escallonia; species Escallonia rubra. Next base: position 288,734 of record JAVXUO010001091.1, on the reverse strand, counting down.
TTAGCTGAATCATCCTTCTGTTCTCTTCGTGGTCGTTTGGGAATGTGCGATCTTAGTTAGTTTTTGCTCAGCTAAGATTTTAGCTGTCTAAAAATCCCCCTTTCAGTTGACTCAAAGTCCCCCTTCAGTCGACTCAAAATTCCCTTTCAGTCGACTAAAAGTCTCTTTCAGTCGACTCAAAGTCTCTTTCAGTCGACTAAACGTCCCCTTTTTCAGTCGACTCAACCCCTTTCAGTCGACTAAAAGTCAAGTTTCAGTCGACTCAACCCCTTTCAGTCGACTAAAAGTCAAGTTTCAGTCGACTCAAACCATTTCAATCGACTAAAATGTCCACCTTCAGTCGACTCAAACTCTTCCAGTCGACTAAAAAGTTTACTTTCAGTCGACTCAAACCTCTCTGCCTATTTATATGCCACCTTTTTCACTTTCACTTTTTACTGTTTCCCTTTTTCACTGTGTCTGTCACTTTCCCTTTTGTTTCTCTCTTCTTTCTCTTGTCCACCTGTCACTCCAAGGACCCACATGGCCTCCCACCAACGAAATCAAAGTCTTCGTCGCTACATTATTCAATCTGACGAAGAAATCGATGGGTCTCCGTCCTCTACCAATGATGCGCCTGCCGCTGTCGCTGCTCCACCGCCGACCACCCGTCCTCGTACCCGTCAAGCATCCACCGCTGCTTCGCGCCGTACGACCTCCGCAACCGTCCATCCGTCATCAGCACCGTCCTCTTTAGGTACTGTAGTTCCTCCTCCTCCTCCCCATGCTTCTTCTTCGTCTACCCCTCCACCATCCTGCCCACCCCCAACTTGCCCATACACTTCCTCTTCCGATATCCTTCACATTCCCCACTTCTTTCCTACTCCCGAAGACCAACTTACATATTATACACTTTTCGTCAATCGGGAAGTCATCCCCGGTCGCCCAAGTGACGTCAATCTCATGACTTAACTTGGTGTTACCGCTCTGTTTGAGCGAATGGGCTGTCTTTCCATTCTCTCTCCCCCCTCCACTTATTATCCTGCTCTGGTGCGCATGTTCTACTCCAATTTGCACTTTGATGCCCAACCCCCTACCTTTCTGACCTCGTATGTGAATGGGGTCCACATTCGTCTAGATGCCACCACCTTGGCCCACATTTTCGGGTTTGTAAATCAATCTTCTACTCTCGTTTTCACTGCGAACACTTGGTGAACCACCAGTTCCTTTACCCCACTCCAACAGACCCAAACACTCTTAGGGGACCCGTCTATAACTCATCCCCGTAAACCCAATTTAAGTGACATGTCCCCTCTTTACCGCGTTCTCCACCTTATTCTCTGTTACAATCTTTCGGCCCGTTCTGGCTCCTATGCTACATTCTCCTATTTAGACATCATTCTTCTCACTCATTTTATTCGAGGTTCCCCGTTAAACATTGCCGGCATTATCATGCTTGTCATGAATGCCCGCAAAAACAAATCTTCTGCTAACCTTCCTTTTGGCCTTCTGTTAACTCGAGTCTTCGAACATTTTCATGTTCCCTTGCCTACCTCTAACTCGGAACGAATCCCTCTTCCGAGTCATCATGTGCTCGATGAAACTTCTCTTCATCGCGCCGGCTTCAACATCCGCTCCGATCTCTCCTCCAACACTGTCCTGCTTGAACGCCCTTCCCAGTCTGTCCCTGCTTCTATCCCTGTTCCCTTCCCTGCTCCTGAAATTTCCTCAGCCCCCTCTTCTGCTTCCATCCCACCTCCACCTCCTTCTCCTCCGTTCATACCTCCTGCTCCTACAGACCCTTCCACCTCAGTTCCTACTGACCCTTCCACCTCAGTTCCTCCTCACCCTGCTGATCCCTTCTTCACCAGCCCACTAAACGATTTTTCAAATCTTGATTTTGATGAATTTCTCACTTCTGATCACCCCGACCTCTCTGACACCCTTTCTCGCATCTCAACCTCGATTCAGCTCATTCTCGAATCCCAAACCACCCTTGCTGCTTCTGTGACCAATAACCACACCATTCTTCTTCAAGAGCTTGCTGCTATTCAGCAGTCAATTCAACATTCTTCCGCCCAGCTCCTTTCCAACCAAATAGATTTTCACAACCTCCTAAATGACCTTACTGCTAACCTCACCTCTCTCCCTCTCAATCAAACCCCCATTCTTGAGAGTCTGACACGGATGCAGCATGACCTTCACCACCAGCAAGAGGCTGCCCTTCAGGATCATCGTCGCCAGGCATATCTCACGACGAGCATACTGACCGAACAGAACCGTTATTTGGCTCATCAGACTTTCGATCAGGCGCATGGCTTTCGGGTGACTCGTCCAGATATCTTTCCCTCTCGCCATACTGGCAACGACGGGGAAGAATGGTTCTTCAACCCGCATCTTCCTTACAATCCTCCGCCGCCGCGCTCTCCTCGCGTTGTTGAAGTAGTTGAACTTCCCACCACAGATCCGCCGCCTGGTGCTGCGCCCCGTACTCGTCGATCTGCTCCACCGCCCGATGATCCCTCATCCTCTGCCCAAGGTTCTCACCGCCGTCGGCCTTAGTTTTTTATTTTTTCATTTTTTGTTGCCCTGGATGCCCCCACTTTTTGCTTTGACAAAGGGGGAGAACATGTATTTATCTATCCTTCTTCTTTATGCATCTGTATTAAAACGTTTGATTATTTAAAGATGCTCTTTCTATTGTTCTTTTATGCGATTGTTATCTGATTAAGGGGGAGTATGTCTTTTAATATTGTCATCATCAAAAAGGGGGAGATTGTTGACTTGTTGATTTTGATGATTTCGGACTTAACTTATCTAAACTTTAATCTGACAATATTATTAAAGGTAAAACATTTCAGGTTTTATCTTAGTCAAACAAAGACATAATCTTGACATGGATAACAGAGATTGACAGAGACTTTGCACGACCTTGACAATGGATGACAAAGACTTTGCACGACCTTGACAATGGATGACAAAGACTTTGGACTCAAGCTTTAGACTACACAGAAAGATTCAAGATCTTAAAGTATATCTTTTCTTCTTTTAGTCTTTTCTTTAAACAGCCTTTCTTAAAGGATCTGACAGAAATTCTAGTAAAGAACGAAGCCAAGTGTTTTTAGTCGAAGTCAAGTTTTTGAGTCGAAACCAAAACATTTTAGTCGAAGCTAAGACTTTCAGTCGAAGCTAAGACTTTCAGTCGAAGTCAAGTGTTTCAGTCGAAGCTAAGTGTTTCAGTCGAAGTCAAGACTTTGAGTCGAAGTCAAGACTTTTTAGTCGAAGCCAAAATGTTTTAGTCGAAGTCAAAATCTTTTAGTCGAAGCAAAACATTTTAGTCGAAGCTAAGACTTTCAGTCGAAGCTAAGACTTTCAGTCGAAGTCAAGTGTTTCAGTCGAAGCCAAGTGTTTCAGTCGAAGTCAAGACTTTGAGTCGAAGTCAAGACTTTTCAGTCGAAGCCAAAATGTTTTAGTCGAAGTCAACTCTTTTAGTCGAAGCAAAACATTTCAGTCGAAGGCAAGACTTTCAGTCGAAGCTAAGACTTTCAGTCGAAGCCAAGACTTTCAGTCGAAGCTAAGACATTTGAGTCGAAGCTAAAATGTTTTAGTCGAATCCTTCTTGTTTGGCTTTTCTACCTAACAGTCCTCTATTTCCTTCCTGTATAAATAGGGAATCTGTTAGCGCATTTATTACCTTTTTCTCTCGCGCAAATTTTCACTCTGAAAAACTCTCTCATCTCAATCTCTTGTTCTTATCAATTATCTTTTGAGTGAGTTCACTTTAGAAAAAGTTCTGTGTAAGCTTCTTGGTTTTGTTCTTGAAAGAATTTAGATCTTCCCACCTAAGAAGGCTTAGCTTTAAAACTTTCATTGTATATTCTGCTCAAGAAGGAGCCTGTTTATAGTACTCAAATTGTAATCTCTTTTCATTTGTAATCTGTTGAAAACCTAGGAAGGGTTTCGGATATTGTACTGAGGTTTGAGCTAGCACCCGAAGCTAGCTGGTTTAGTGAAAGGCTCAAGTAGGTCTCCCTTGTGTGGAGTGCTTGAGGACTGGACGTAGGCTGGTGGGGCCGAACCAGTATAAATCTCTGTGTTAATCTTGTTATTGCTGTATCCGTCTTTACGTTGTAATCTTAATTTTTAAATTCATACCTTAAGTTGAAAAACACCTATTCACCCCCCTCTAGGTGTATTTAGGGACCTACAATATGCATGTCCAAAAAGTTAAATAAAAAGAGAAAAATATGAGGTAGAGAGAGAATGAGGGGCGAGAAAGAAGGGGAAAGAAAAAAAATAACTCAAAATGGTTTAGGGCCAGATTTAGGGCCAAATGGCCGGGCCAGAATAGGGCCGAAAAAAGGGCTGGGACCAAGCCTGACCCGGGCCGGGCTTTTTTTGAAAATTTCACGGCCTGGCCCTGGCTGGCCCTAGCCCTTGGCCTTATGGACCAGGACCGCACTGTTCACCATTTAGGGTCGAGCCAGCCCGCGAGAGGCCCGACCCTTTTGACATCTATATTCTACCCTTTATATAGAGAGGAGGGAAAGAAAGTGGATCAGGAGAGAGAAAATTGATTAGTAGAGTATTAAATGTGGAGAGAGAAATTAACAAAAAAAAAAAAAAAAAAAGTTTAAGAAAGTGGGTTAGGAGAGAGACAATGAGTTGATTAAGATTTAAATGTACATAGAGAATTAGAATAGAAAAAATGTAAAAAAGGTAAATATGTAAAAGTACTTAGGGAAACTTTCTTAATTTGAAAATAAGCAATTATTGTGAGACGACCTAAAAAGAAAATATGATCAATTTTTATAAGACGAGAGAGTGTAGAGTTGGCCTAATTTGGATATGAGCTAGGCGGAGCATTCGAATTCTAGTGAACTATATTTTGGTTCTCAACATGACTGGTCTGTATCATTTATACAAATGACATGGAAATGGTACACGTCATTGCACTATCTCCACCTTTCGTTTCATTAGATGATTATAATTTGTACAGGAGATTAAATTAAAGTTCGGATTATGGGTAAACCATGAAACTATCATCCAAATGGCAGATCTATTGAAAGTAATGGTGGTGAGTTTTTTTAATAGGCTATAGATGTAGCTCAAACTAGCTATACATGTGTTTGCATCTAAGTCTACATAATATGAGTTTTAGCTCACGAGTCCTTGTAATTCTAGTTTTCGTTGCAAAATTTTTGGGGAGTACTAGTTGGCATGCCATTTCTCGAACCTAACAAGATTTCACACCAAGAAATTTAATAAGTTTCGCATAAACCTTGCATCATCCATAGCCTTTTTTGGCTTCCTCTGATTTTCAACCGAGCTAACACGCCACCGTCAATGCCATTTCTTGAACTAAAAATCCACTATACCATAGAAAACAGAGCACGTGATCCTTAGATTAAAACTCATCAGAATAAGTCTTCGCTTTTATCATGATGACAATTATTTCGAAACCTCCGAGATAAGTGCTCCATAGTTGTCTTTCTTCCCTGTGAATGTTACGTGTATACCAAATTCAATAAATTCGCAGCCAATGCACACACCAAGCTAAAGAAAATAAATAGAATAACTCTGTGGAAAGAGCCATGTCAATCTAATTAGTCCCATGGAAATTAAGTTAATTAACAGAGGAAAGAACCTCCTAAGCACCTGTATAAGAACACGACTACGAGGGCTGAAACTACATACGAGAATCCTGGTTTCGTATCCACTAATGTTATCAAGTACTATCCAATCTTATCTATTGTCGTTAAATTAATCTACTAGCTCCCAACCTCCATAGAGAAATATTCTTAAGCTTTCTCCCTCCTTCCAAGAAGAAAACATAAATTACGAGCACAAATGAGGAGGTTTAAACCATAAACACGTTAAACTAAATAGTTGACATATACCAACAAATTACAAGCTGAGAATCTCATATAACGACAATACTTACAAAACATATGAAGTAAGGTCCCTATATTTTCGATAAGTAGTAATGGGCGGTGCTCATGGATATTGTTTGTACAAAATAAATTTAACAACACAACTATAAGAAAAAGGAATAGTGAGAGAAAAAGAGCTCAAGTATGCAACTCATTTATTAATTCAAATTATTAATTAGAATAGGAATACATGTTATGTTTTAACACCAATATAGGAAGATTACATCAAAAATCTAAAAGTTCAGGATAGGTAACTTGGAGAAATTGTTTTTCAACAATAAGAATATATAATTAACAAAAATCTCACCTTTTGAACTTAAAGTGAAAGTTTTGGGTTTCGTTGTCCTTTTATTTTTACTTAAGGTCTTAAAGCCTTTAGGTGTGAGCTTTTTATATGACAATGACCTGCCTAAGAGTTCACTATATTCTAATTCAATGCTTCATCACTTGTTGGTAGAGGTGTCAAACGGGCCGGGCGGCCCGCGGCCCAGCCCGAAAAAAGCCCGGCCCGGCCCGCAGGTGAACAGTGCAGGCCCGTAGGCATAGGGCCTTGGGCCTGGGCTTGGACCAGGCCTGGATTTCCAAAAAAATGGCCCGGGCCAGGCCCGGCCCGGTTTTGGCCCGAAACAGGCCCGGCCCGTTTTCGGCCCGGATCTGGCCCGATTTTGGCCCAAAATCAGCCCTATTTCGGCCCTATTTTGGCCTGCCCCACCTTTTTTAAAAAAAAAAAACTTGCCCTCCCCTTTTCCCTCCCATTTCCACTCCCAATTGCCGTGACGCAATGATTTAAACCATGAACCAAGCATACCCGACATGACTTGACTTGATGGTCTAATTTGCCAATAAAAGCAGTTCAAAGATCCCAGCAAGTTTAGCCTTATATAGCGTGTATTCTCTATCAAACTTGGTTTCAGTTGTTCCTATTTCCTGTTAACCCTGCCGACTGGAACAAATTTTCCCTTGGTTTAGGTACAAATTAGTACTGAAAAAAAAAACTAATTAAAACTAGAAACGTGCCTTAGCCTCCGTTCACCATGCGCATCTTTATCCAGGTCTTCCAGTAAGCTGGTTGGAGGTTTGTCAAGCATCCAAAGTTCGACAAGAATCAAAACACAAGCCTTCGCTAATTTGTTTGCATATTGGTCTCTCGCAAATAGAAAATAAATTTCCTTTGTTGAATGCAATTTGTATCCAACAAGGAAAGATTGGCTTCAACTGTATGATTATTGTTATATCCGTCTACACTTATGCCAATTAAGTAACAACAAATTATTTATGGACCTACATGTCACTAACAATAAACAAAATTTTCTTCTACTGCCGTAATTGGAGCAAAATGTTTCTTCTAGGTGTAATTAACGAAATGGTTTAAATTAGAATATTTGTTGTTACTTTACTTGCTTATACACATTATTAAATTAGAATTTGTGTACATAATAACAAGAAAATATCGCAATTAAAGTTTTTACTATGAATAACCGGAGAATTTTAAAAAAAAAAAAATTTTTTTTGGCCCGGGCCCGGCCCAAGCCCGGCCCTAGATATTGGGCCTAGGGCCAGGGCCTGGACTGGGCCTAGGTTTCCCTTCGGCAGGCCCGGCCCGGCCCGGCCCGGTTGGCAGCCCCACTGGCCCGGCCCCGGCCCGGCCCGACAGCAGGCCCGATGGGCTTGGGCTGGGCCGGCCCAAGCCCGGCCCTTTGACATCTCTACTTGTTGGTCATCAATTTTGTATCTATATATGTAGTACAAAAGTAACCCTTGTTTTTCATGCTAGGAAAAGTTGACTCCGATGTGATTCTTTATAACCACCGTTGTCAATGTCAATTGACGCCCTTTGTCTTCTCTGCTGGAAAAAGTTGACTAGACAGTCCTTCGAATATAAGCGTCGAAGCGTAGAACACGTTATCAAATGGTTATCTTAATCCACATAAATGAAGAACCCCACGGGTGATGATATTATTTAGTTCTCTCCATGTCCGAACCCCTTTTCTTGATCTATCTGCCCTACAATCGGTCCCAACTTTGCGGACCTCCTTGCATCACTTCAGAACTACTAAGTACAAATTTATGAGTTGCCACGTCTAAGTGCATCCACTCAAACTTGATAACTGCCTGCTACAAATCTCTCTCTCTCTATTTGATTGTTAGTCTTTTCAAAATTCATAGTGCCAAACTTCAAAAACTGCATCCATTCAAACTCAAAAACTAATAATAACAAATCTCTCTCTCTCTCTCTCTCTCTCTCTCTCTCTCCTTCCTGATCAAAAATTGTGTATGTACGAATGCTATCTATTCTACTTAAAGAGAACATATATTAATCTATTAAATCAGCCCTCTGCGCCTTGACAACTACATGCTAAATCCCAACACGACGAGTATGTAGTTTGTTCCCAACCTATCTTGGCAACATCTATAAACCCACTGGGGTCCCAATTCTCATGACACGTCGACACATTCAACGGTCAACTTTTCAACGCTCACAGGCCGGTCAAGGCGTCACATAATTAAGTCACGTGCATTTTCCCTTTGTGAAGCAACCTTGGTGTGCCTTCCCCCTTAAGGGGGTCGGCCACCTTGCGGGGGTCGGCCACCTACCTTGACGACTGACTACCGTCATTCGTGGTCACGCGCCGTAGTCATGAGGACCGTCGCTCGCCGCCGCGCTCCGTCGTCACGACGACCGTCGTCCATGCAACGCTCACCGTCGCCCACGTCCGCGCGACAGCTTCGCGACTCCCGTCGCCCGAGCGCTAACTCAGCGACTCGCGTCGCCCGCGCGCCGTCTCCGTGATAGCTCCGCGACTCCCGTCGCCCGCACGCCGTCTCCTCGCCTCCCGTCGCCCGCGCGCCAGCTCTGCGCCTCCCGTCGCCCGTGCACCGTCACTGTGACCTTCGTCGCCCACGTCCGCGCGATAACTCTGCGACTCCCGCCACCCGCGCACCGCACTCTACAGTGCTCACTCACCATCAGTGGTCGCATGACGCTCGTTGTCGCCCGCGTGAAAACCGTCACTTGCGGTCGTGCATTGTCATCTGGATACCGTCTCCGCAACATCTATCAACTACATGCTCTTTATCACTCATCGCCGTGCCCATACGCCGTGCCACTTTTATGACGTGCCCCGACATCAGGTATCGTCCCGCGACACTCGTCGCCGCTCTCGTGCGCCATTCTCATGATACGTGCCCCGACACCAGGTATTGTCTCGCGACAGTAGTCGTGCTCATGCGCCACAAATCATGTTATGTGCTTCCGGGGGGCTCTGGCACAAGGACCCCTCGCAGCAGGATGAACTCACAACCTTAAAGTCATCGCTGCCACAGGATGGGCTCACAACCTTAAAGCCATCGCCGGCACAATCACGGGGGGCACCGGCACAATCACGGGGGGCTCCGGCACGAGGACGCCTCACAGCGGGATGGACTCACAACCTTAAAGTCATCGCCGCCACGGGATGGGCTCACAACCTTAAAGCCATTGCCAACACAATCACGGGGGCTCCAACACGAGGACCCCTCGCAGCGGGATAGACTCACAACCTTAAAGTCATCACCGCCACGGGATGGGCTCACAACCTTAAAGCCATCGCCATCATAATCACGGGGGGATCCGGCACGAGGATCCCTCGCCACGGACTCTGAGCACTGAGCTACGAGCATGTCCACTCATGTTACCGTTGATCGTCGACACCACCAGGGCAATGACCCCCGGGTCACTCCGGGACGGGAGCAGGTCCTTAGAGGGCATCGCGCTTAGTCCGTCTGGCAGTTGGCTACATGGGCAACCCTCGCCACTGTCAGGTTCTCTGCGCATCTCTTGACGTATCTTGCGGGATTTGTAAGGGCTTGGACCGGTGGCTAGGGCAACGGGCTACTCTGATTATGCTACCGCGGTGCGGTCAGTCTCCTCAAACAGGCAGAGAGATGCTACAAGGGCAGGGTAGCACGAACTCAGGGATTGGCAGTCCAACGGAGAATCGATACTTTGGACCCCCTGGTGACGTGTCACTCCCAGGGGACGACACGTGTCAGCTGATGACACATGCACATCTTTGCCTATAAATAGAGGACTTTGGAGCTCATTAAGGGGATCTATCTCATTTGACATTTTCACTTTCTCTCTCTAAAAACCTATTCTCTCTGGAATTCTAGTGAGAGAAACACACTTGGACTTCTGACATCAGACCCTTGATGTTGTACCCCTGACTTGGATCTTGACTTGGACTGTCGACTGCCAACTCTGCTCATCGTCGCCCTGCCTGCGCGGCGCTGGCAGCCCTCGCGACCTGTCTGGGGAGCCTTGCTCTTAGCCCTTACTCCATCCTTGTTGTCTCTCACTTTGCCTGCTTGGAAGCTGATTCAGACTGCATCATTTGTGGCACCTCCACGTAGACACGAACCCACTTTCCTTGGCATCATAGTTTAAGTGTTACACAAATATAAACTTGGTTTAAAGTACTCAACAAGTCTCCTTCACTTGTTATTCTAGTTCTTTTGTAGTCAAAGGTCATTATTTGACTTCTAATATTAGCCTACCTAGATTGACATTCATAAATTAATATGAAAGGCCATAATATGCATTAACAAAACTTGATATGACAACAACATAGCCTCCACACAACATAACTCTCTTTGAAGCATATGCCTAACCAAAGTACGTTTTTCTGAACAAAATGATGCTTGACTGCAAATAGAGAGAAGATAGTACGCTCAAAACACATTTTGGCAGAGTTAGAAATGAAAGACCAAAATTTCTTGCTAGAACATACAGCTAAAGTGTGGAGTATTCTTTAATTAATGCAACATAATCTCCAATCCAGTCATTTTATGACAAATTCGTGTGAAAAATAGCACCCGAAACCCTGGTTCAAAATGTTACCACTCACGCAATTATTCGTATTTCTTATTACAAAATACAACAAGGACAAACAATGTATACACAAAGTATGTTTTTCCCTTTAAAGGCTTCAGGACTTGTTCTTCACTTCTTGTGGTGGGGTGAATCACAAAATTCACTCAACTCCTCAAAAGTTGTAAACAAAGGATGCAAATTATTGGTAAATCTTCCAATTTTTTTTTAGAAAGAATGGAAAAGCACATAAAAGGTAATTTTTGCATCCATTTATGAATTCGTGTGGTGGGTAAAATAGATGAGCTTGTGCGGAGGGTTCGCGGGAAGGGGGAGGGAGGGAGAGAGAGGGAAGAGGGAGGACCCAACGCAAAGGTCAATTTGATCTTAAACTGATAAAAAATCTCATGGTAAAACGTAGGTAGTCCCATGGCATCAATACGGGTTGCATAGAGGCTATGCAACCTTAAACACAAAGAATGCTTTATCAGTGCACCCCGAGTGATTTGACTATATAATTATTTAGATCAAGAGCTCCTATGAGACGACATGGATATTCAAATCTTTGCCGGTTGCTGTGGGAAAAATCTTTGTAGGAGAAGAAAGGTCAAGAGCATAGATATGCTCTTGAATTATGTTGTATTGCATAACAATAAGAGACGTAACGGTGCAAGGTGGCCATTTCAAAAGGAAAGCACGAAAAAAAATCTTTCGATGATCATTCCCTCACAACCAAGGCTTCAGAAAGCCAAACTTTAAATGGAGGCCATGCTAACAAAGGAAGCATCAAAGAGGTTGCCAACTAAATTGAGGAAAAAGGAAATGCTAGTTAATGACTAAAGTGTTGGCTACCGTGGCCTGGTTAAGAACTCCGTGTACAAAATGTTAGCCACCTCAGCCATCGATGAGGAATACAAAAACTTATCTAGAAGGGGGCACATAGTCAAGTTTAATAAGGATGTTTCTCGGTTTGAAGACGTCTATACTATCTATAAAAGTATGAATGTTATAAATAATTTTTGGACGATTATGTCCTCTGTTAATTACGTCAATAACACTCTTATGTCCCTTTATGACTCCCTTCTAAATTTAGTTAAAATTAAATGAACATTGAATAATGCATCTACTCTAAACATTGAGAAATGAAAAGTGTGATAAGGAAGAAAAACAAAACAAAGAAGTCCTTATATTGCTCCTTTTTCTTTTTTTTTTTTTAATTTGGTTAAAAAGAAATAGACATTAGATAATGAATTGGGTAATGAAAACTGTGATTTTTTTTCCCTTGTATTTCTAGGTTAGCAAACAATTAACCAATTGTTTATACTACATATAAAAATACGAATGTTGTAAATCATTTCTAAATGATTACGTCATCCGTTAATTATGTTAATAACACTCCTACTCTCCCTTTATGACTCCCTTTTAAGTTTGGTTGAAATTAAATGAACATTGGATAATGAATCTATTCTAAACATTAGAAAATGAAAAGTGCAATGAAAGAGAAAAACAAAATAAAGAAATCCCTCTATTATTCCATTTTAAATTTGGTTGAAATGAAATAAACATTGGGTAATGAGTTGTGTAATAAGAACTGTGATTTTTTTCCTTATATTCTTAGGTTCGCAAACAATTAATCAATTGAAAAACTGAAAAACAAAAACAAAACAAAAGAAACTAAAATACGTGAAAAATCAGTTAAGAAACAAAAATTGGTGGAAAACAAAAACAGAAAGAAAAAAAAATTTGAAAAATAGGGTTAAATATACATCAAAAAATGATTTTTTTTTTAATATGATACCAATTTGAACCGAAAATCTATTTAGTTATTGTAGTTCAAGAGTTTAACACTACGTGCTTTACATTTCATCAATGCAAAGTAACTATCTTGAAAATTATAAATCTTAAGTGTATACCATAAACTAATTTAACAGATTATAAAATTAAAGACGTAAATTCATTCTTTTAATTTTTTCATTTGTTTTTTTTAACAGCCACCACCCTCAAACATTTCTTCAATCCATAAACTCTATGAAATGGATTTTTAAATATTGAACTGATTACAATTGCGAATATCAAATATACATTTCTTCTAAAACAAGTTACAAAATAAATAAAAACATTACTGGATTATACGGAGCTAATGAAATTATTTTGGCAAAATTAATAACCCCTCACGTGCTTTGACATCTCTTCATCTGTAAATAATATCGAATCAATGATTATTTTGATCCAAAAAAATTAATAACATCATCGCAAAAATTACTACTCGTTACACAAAAGCACGACATTAATTCGAGTGAAGTTACCAAAAAGTTGCAGTAGTTGCATCCATAAGGAAAAGTCCCTTGATAAGATCGAAACTAATCTTATACGACCCCTGAATCCCGTGGGAACGCACAGAAAATCGATCATTCTGGGTCCTTTCTTCCCTTCACTTCATACCAACAGACGACGAAAACGAAACAGCGACACAAACAGACCACCGTACTTTCTCCTGATCTCAAATCTCAAATTCAAACACAAAGCTCAATGTTGCCCAGCTTAAATTGCACTGTTCTCATCAGCAAAATCCTGCCGTCCGATTTGATGTCTCCACCGTCCTTGACATGTCGCTGGCGTTGCTAGACTCCACACCTCTGGCACGCACAAACCCTAACCGTAACGGTCAGATTTGCACCTCTTTCTCATTTAAAGTTCCAACATTTCATTCTGTTAATCAATCAAGGCCCATGAATTCGTCCAATTCGAGCTACGAACAATCTGGGTTTCGCAATTCGAGAGAAATGAGTGATGGGTTTGGGTTCAACTCGCCGGCAGCCGGGTCGAATTCGGGCCTTTCCCGGCCGCGGCTTCAGAAAGTGCGAAAGCAGACGGCCTCGCACCGGCCGACCTCGACTCCCGGTTCAGAGAGGTTAAAACCTGATTTGGGTTTTGATTCTTTTAGAACCCTAGCTCAGAATTTGATGCCAATCGTTGACAACATGAGGAATTTGGAAATAGCACGCGGCCCTACATTTGATGCCAATGTGACCAGGGGGGAGGGGTCTAATAAGGGGGCTTTTGTTTTTGGGAGCGGCGATGTGAAGAGCGGTGCTGAAGATAGTGGGGTTTCTGGACTTCCAGATGAGATGAGGAAGTTGGGCATTGGCCGTCCGGACAATGCTGGTACAAATTACAAGACCCAGTTTAGTTTTGGTGAAAATGCGACTAGTGCATTTGCTAGCAGTAGTAGTGTGGCACACCAGCTTCCAAATGATATGAAGAAATTGAACATCGAAGATCCTGTTGGCATGAAAGGAGGTAATGTTTCCGGGATTAATTTGAATAATAATTTTGCATTTGGGAGCGGTGATCAGGGGGTACTTCCTGAGAAGATGAAGGGTTTGAACATCAGGGAATCTGGTAATAGCCATGGTGGTGGTGATAAAATAGGGGTTGACAAGAACAGCTTTGCTTCTGGTGGTTTTGATAGAAATGCAGCAACTAGCATGTTGGATGAAATGGAGAAGTTGAAAACTGGAAGTCTAGCCCAGGATACCCTTGGTCAAACGCAGGCGGGATTACCTCATAAAGTTGTTGTGGATGACATTTTTACCCAGAATGCGAGCCATACAAAGTTTCATGATGTTGATTATTCGATTCCCGTGGCGTCGACCTTTCAGGCAGGAGCACAGGGTAAAACTTTGAGTGATACTCAAGTACCTGCCAGCGATGGAAGAAATGATTCCACAGCTTCACCGTCTTCATTCGCATCTAGTGGCATCCATTTCCAACCAGTTTGGAATAGCATGGATGGACAGAAAAAGAACAGCGGATTTCTTTTTAATGATGAAGTGAATGCTATAGGGCCACAGAACGTAGAATTTAGAACACCAAACCCAAGAGGAAACCTATATTCTGTTTCTGATAGGAGATCGGAAGCAAAGAAGGAATCAGCTAAAGACACAAGGTTAAAGAAAAAGAAAGGGAAGTTGAGGAAACCCACCAAAGGTCATGTGAGGCTCGAGGACGATTTTGTTCTCGGAGAAAGAAGCTCACAAGAAAATGCCGACTCATTTGAATCATACTCCCCCATGGATGTTTCCCCATATCGTGAAACAGTTGCTGAGAACAGTTACTCAAGAGAAACTTCCGTGGCATCAGATGAGCCCTTCCATCTCGATGACAAGTATGCCTCAACTGAATCATGTCCAACAGTTGGCATAGATGCAAGAGATGAAGATCTTGCTGCTGCCACACATAGATTGGATCTTAATGAAGGTGATTTCATGCCTGCCGAAACAAAAGTTGAAAGTTCTGAAAATTTTACAGATGTAGGTGTCAGCGCCGTAGGCCCTTCAGAAGACTCTGTTTCAGGGGCGGAGACTGAAAGTTTCAAGTCTGCAACTGAACAATTAGACTATAGCACTGATACATTTGTCACGGGAGAGGATACTGAAGTAAATTCTAACTCAACAAACGATAAGCAAGAAAGTGATGGCAGTTCGAACTTTAGGTTCATGTCAAATTCAGAAGATATGGGCAGGAGTAGCTTTACATTTGGTGCATCTTCTTCTACTAAAGGTCAATTTTCAGCAGATACACGCCACCACAAGAAGAAAAATCGGCTGAAAGTTAGCCACGATGTTAATAATTATACTCCAAATGCAGAAGTTCCCTATGCATCAACGTCTTCACAGTTTTTTCCACTTTCTGGAACTTCTTCACTTCTGCCCTCTAGGCAAGGTGATGTATCTAAATTACTAAGCGGGAGTCGGGATAGGTCTGAAGTAGTCAAGGAACCGGCGGTCAAGCAGGAAAGTGCATCTACTCCTGCTGCAAGCATTGCAGCTCAGGAAGCCTGTGAAAAGTGGCGATCGAGGTGTGGTTTACATATTATCTAAGAGCATCTGGACGTTTCTTTCCCTCGTATTAAACTTAAAATAATTGTCGTCTAATTATATTTCGCTGTTCAGCTTTTGATCTAGTAGGCTGAATCTTTTGTGCTTGCTGAAGTGCTGATCTTGATTTTTTTTAGGGGAAACCAAGCCTATGCAATTGGGGATCTTCCTAAAGCGGATGACTATTACACACAGGGGGTGAAGTGTGTATCTCTAAGTGAGACATCAAGAAGCTGTCTTAGGGCTTTGATGTTGTGCTATAGCAACCGTGCAGCGACTCGGATGTCTCTTGGAAGAATGAGAGAAGCTTTAAAGGACTGTATGGAAGCTGTTGCATTTGATCCCAACTTTCTCCGAGTGCAAGTTCGCGCTGCAAAGTGAGGCTCTTCTTCTATTAATGATCTTTTACACTTGGGTTTGCATTGATTTAGCTCCGTATAATTATGACACTGTAATAACAAGTTTTGTAGCCTAACTTTCTACTTTTTGATTGATCTTGCAGTAGAGGGTTGCATTAAATTCCTTACATTTCTTTGTCTTTTTACATCTCCGTTGTCTCAACTGCATGCTGAATGCCTTTGCATTTTATATTTGTGCATTCACAATTGTTGGATTCTCCACTTTTTGGTGAAGTACATGACACGTTCTGCATTTTCTTGTTATCTCTTACTTGAGAAAAGGAATTTTTTTTATCTTTATAACCTTTTTCTCTGATTTAATGGTTTTCTTGATTGTTTTAAGGTCACTATCTTCGACACTTTTATACCAATTCAATTGTATTAACCAGATGGGATACTGTATAGTTGTAACAGAAATGTATTTACCTGACTTGTAGTTTTGTTAAATCTTTCCAGTTGTTACCTTGCCCTAGGGGAAGTTGAAAATGCATCTGTACATTTCTTAAAGTGCTTACAATCAGGAAATGAGGCTTGTGTGGACCGAAAGCTTTTAGTAGAAGCCTCAGAGGGCTTAGAAAAGACACAGGTATAGTATTTAATTTCTATTTATCTGATCATCAATTATTCATTACTTTCCTGGTTTCCTTTTTCGATATCACGTAATATCCTGGAGTGATAACTATTGTTGCACTATACAAACCTCAACACTTGTCCAACTAAATTTGGTGCAAATTTTGGTGATGCAGTACTGAATAGGTTGCAGAATGACATAAAGAGGTAATCATCTTTGAGATAAAAGTTCTAGTCATGCGGCCTTTATAGATACAAGCGGTTGTTTCCCATGGTAACCCTGAGATGAGAAAAAAACTAAACAAAGAGAAATTGACTGAGTATTGTAGATTTTGATTTTCCATGAAAAGAATGAAGCTAGAGAGATGTAATCTCTAGCGAATATACTTGACTATTTGGCCTTTTATGTTCTTAGGAAGTGTAGGCATTTGAAACCCATAGAAGAATTATTCCCTTTCGTCTCACAATATGATCTGAAAGTGCCTCCCTGCTCTGATTGCTTCTTACGGCCTATAATCCTTTGTCATAGCAGGCCAGCATATTTCACTGCATAGCTTATGAAACTAATGTTAAATTCAGCACTAGGTAGCACGGACACCGACACCGAGTCGGATACCAACACCGACACCGACCGGGACACCGGACACCGCAATTTCCAAAAAATCAAATTTTGGACGCCGCTGAATTTTTTAATATATATATCAAATACATTCCACAATCTAAAATAGCAAACAATAATGAATGACCACCAAAACAAGGAATTAATGTCAATAAGGGAACCTGTTAAGGGCGCTGTTAAATTAATCACACAGAAATCAGAAAGTTCAAAAGGATCAATTTCATGTTTAAGGTCCATCATATTCGATCAAGGTACAACTCATCCAAGAAATATTTATTTGGTCATTGTCAATACATGTCCAGGACAAAAAGTTGACTGAAACATCAAATATTCAACAAAGAAGTTGATTAAAAGTCTGAAACATGCCCGTTCCCTTTGAGACGTATACACCACCTAAGAATTGAGAGAGAGAAGGAAAAAATAAAGAAATTAGAGAGAAAGACATGGTTTCAAGTTGGGATCTAAAGCTAGAAGTTGCTTCGGTAAAAAAGAAAAAAGAAAGAGACTACGGTAGAGAAAGAAGAAGGGCATTTGTTGGTGGAATCCAGTGATGGCGGCGAGATCCTCTGGCAATAGTAGCATCCCTTGATGGCTTCGTTCTCTACGGCAGACATAAGCCGCGGGGGGTGGGGGGGGGAGAGAGAGAAAGACGGTAATGGGTCGATGAGATTAGGGCATATTTAGTAGTTTATTTCTAAAAGACCTAAAATACAGTAATTATTACAGAGTGCCCCCTAAAATAAGTTCAAAAAATCTCATATTGGCTTCATATGGTCCGGGGTGTCGCTAGGTTCTATGTTACATGGACTCTTCAAATTGCGTGAAATACCCGTGTCGGACACTTGACACTATTACCTAATGAATAACTAAAAAATAGTAATAAATAGAACTATTTTGCTGTGTCCCCTTGGTTTTTGAAAATTACGAGTTCGACACTTGGACACGTATCCGATTCGGATACTCGTACCGAGTCCATGTAACATAGGCTAGGTTTAGGACACCATACCTCGACCTAGAAGAGGTGTCGGTGCTTCCTAGATTTAGCATGTACGGCGCAAACTGGCATAGAGTAAAGTCTTGTTAGAACAAATGCCTGCCGTTCGATCCAAAGCACCCATGGGCTCGGTAGTGATAGTGAACCTTTCCTTGCTAAAGAACCCAAAATTTCTTTTTTGGTTTTCTGGGCACATACAACCTGGGACAACTCTATATATATCATGCCAGGGCACTCTTTTGGTGTCAGTGGGGCAGAATTTTCCATTATTTCGGATCTATATTGAATGGAGTTTTTTTAATGGTAGAAGTGATTTGACACTAAGAGTTAATTCCCCTATTTCTCCCTGTGAACCCCTCCCCCCCTCTTCTTCCTGAACTGTTATCCCTTTATATATGGTTCTTTTTTCTTTCACACATGCATTTTCGCGTGTCCTTGTAATAATTGATAGACTGAGATGAAGAATGGCTTATTATTTAAAGACTATGATGATAGGGGGAAATATATGGAGATTCGAGATATTGGGTTTAAGTAGTGATATACAATAAAAGATCGGAGTAGATTTTGGTGAATAGTAGGTAACAAACTAGATAACAAGGTTGTAAATGTTAAGAAGGAGGGTCTAATGATGGATAGATGAGATGTCTTCAGAGGGTGTTGCCTAAGTGCTTGAGAATCTAGAAGATAACCTCTATGTTAACAAATGTGGTGGGGTCTGATGAGCCCAAAAATACAGTTATGTCCAAACGGAAGCTTATAAAGGGTTGCATGGTATGGAAATGAGGAGAATGACGAAAAGTATAGGTTATCTCAATAGAAGCAAATAAGGAACCAGGGAAGCTAGAAGCAGGGCTTGCGACGATTTTTACGATATAATTAGGGACTTAAGACGGTAAAGAATAGGTTTACAAGCTTGGCGGGTGAGAAAGAGATGAAAACTTGTATTCAAACCATATAAAGTGCTTCAAAGCGACTGTTAATAAAAGAAGATAAGGTAATGGAGAAATGTTGCTTCAGTTAGGTATTAAAATGTAATATGGTCTTCTTGCAGATCCATGGTTGATGTTAGCCAAATTTGCTGGCTATACTATCCAACATAATTTTATTTAATGCGGACGACTAGTGAGTCGAGGACAAACACATTTCCTGTTTCTAAAGATTCTGTGGATATCTAGATCGGATTAACTCTAAGATTGTTTAGTTTAGAGTCATGCCCTGAAGCTATGGGGGGACTAAATTAGCAGTCCAAAAGAAAAAAGATTAAAGCATCCAAGAGTCAGTTTGGTTTGTTGAGGAGGAGCTCCCTATGGAAGCTATCTTCCTGATTGGGCGAGTTCTGGAGAGGTCACGCAGAAGTGAACTGATCTCTATATGCTCTTTGTAAATTTGGTACAGGCTTCCTGAAAAGTTTAATGATGGTTCTTTGAAATGAAAGGAATGCACACAGATTATGTAGATCTATTGAAGTTTATGCATGATGGAGTAATAATTAGTGTCAGAGGCAATGATACTTCAAGCAAGAAGTAACTTTAAAAGCCTATCGATTTGCTCTATTCATGCATGAGCTCTTTCATATATACACGTCGAGCTGACATGGTCTATTTTTGGTCGCATGGTGGCAAACCTGCTCCTATCCTTCTTAGGTATTTCTTATCTAGCCAGATGGATTGAGAAAAATGTTTCTCTGAGATATGAGCAAATTTGTTAAATTGGTGAAATGCTCTGGTGTTGTGGTACTATTAGGTTTTCTACTATGTTAAGGGGAAAGGTTCAAAGCATAGACACCTCATATAGGTCTGGGTATCATGTACGCCACCTACTGACACCCGGAGACTTCACCGAGACCGCCGGACACGTGTTGGACACCTAAGAGAGTTGTCCGATTTTTTTAATTATTGAAAACTGTGCCAATGTCAATAGGGATGGTGCCAAAATGTAATATTTAAGACTTATTTGGGGTTTAATGTATTTGGAAAATCTGGGCCTATTTTAGAAACTAGATTTTAAGCCAAACTCGAAAATTAGATCGATAAACCTTCTCCATTTCTATGTGGGTGCTGCTGTGTCTGCCTACCAAGAGGTGTCAATTTCGAAGGAGACGGAGTACTGAGCATCTTACTGTAGGATACATTGTCCAGTGTCCCGTATCCTAGTCAGTGTCAATGCCAGACGCGGTGTCCGTGTCCGGTGCTACCTAGAGCTGGCAAACAAGTATACCCGCCGCCGGGTCCAGGTAAAAGCCGATCGGGTCCGGGTAAAAACGGGTCGGGTATATTTTACCCGGTTTTTCCTGGGTAGGCTTTTCTAGAATCCGTACTCTACCCTTGCGGGTAGGGTATTACTCGCGGGTAAAATACCAATTATTGATTAATTATTTTTTTAATAAAACAAATTTCTGATTAATCATTTTGCCATATTTTAATAGCCAATTCATTCTTCAATGTTTTATATTTTTCTTCTCCATCAAAATTCATTACATAACAATCTGCAGATCTACTCAACCACCGTCAAGATCCACTAAAAGTCACGACATAATCCACCAAGTTGATATAGTCTAATTAGTTTAATGGCTTGATGTTACTATAGTAACAATATCTAATTTGTTCAGTAGCATCAAGCCAAACTAAAACGGGGGTTGAAAAAATTAGAGGGGGTTTTAAGGTGACGAAGGAAGTGGAAATGGCTGCCGTTAGATCTGCAGTTGAAGTGGCCGGCAGTAGATCTGCGGTTGAAGTAGCCGGTGGTAGATCTGCGATTGAAGTGGCCGGCGGTAGATTTGCGGTGGAAGTGGCCGCCGTTGACGGTGTCGGCGGTAGTAGATCTGCGGAGGTGCACTGGCGGTGGTAGTGGTCATGCGGACTGCGATTGATCTGCGACAAACGGTGGAAAGAGATGTCGGCGGAGGCGGGATCTGCGATGGACTATGGAGTCTAGGTGGTTTGACTGGTGACCGTCGTGTGGGTTTGGCATGGCCTAGACGGTCTTGAGAGTGTGAGAGAGAGCGAGAGAGAGCGAGAGAAAGAGAATGCGGCTGTTGGACGAGAAAAGAATGAAAGGTAAGAAACCCTAAAACCATTTTTATAGCACAAAAGCCGGAAAATACGGATAACCAGTATTCGACCTGAACCGACCCGGAAATTATGGGTCGGTTCAGGTACGGTTCTAATTTCAACGGGTCTCCTATATATGTACCTGTACCCGGCCTTTTTGAGCGGGTACGGGTAGACCCGCGGGTCCGGGTAATATTTTGCCAGGTCTAGTGCTACCTATGAGTTGCCGCATGGTACATAATGTTGGGCCCATCAAGAAGCAAAACACATTAAGGATTGTGACGTAAATGTAAGTGCTAAGCTGGGTGAGTGGCTACACAATGAAGGATAGCTCAAGAGATGATGATATTTGCAAAGGGTACTGTTGAAGTATTGGAACTCTTAGGTTGCCGGTGAACAGGAGATGCTATCCTTGGACCTATTATATTTTCGTGGAGGCTTTCCCGAAATGTTAGCTTGTCGGTGAACAGAGGTGCTATTCTTGGGCACCATTTTGTAAGCTGTCCTTCCATGTGCCCCAAGGAAGAATAGCTTCAGAAAGGATGATAGTATCATGAACAGTACTTTCAGTAGTCCCCGATCTCTCCTGCAATAGTAGGTGTGGCTTTATATATTAGCATGTTGTTCTGTACGTGGTATTTACCTTGCACAAAGAACGAGTTCAAAAAATTAAGAGTTTTGCACCTTGAAAAATCATGCAGCATAGTGTCTCTTAAACTTGTTATTGTAGTCATATTGCCTATATAAGGTATCTTCTGTGGCATCTTATTGGTTTTAGGCT
Organism: Escallonia rubra; assembly: GCA_033065855.1. Classification (NCBI taxonomy): domain Eukaryota; kingdom Viridiplantae; phylum Streptophyta; class Magnoliopsida; order Escalloniales; family Escalloniaceae; genus Escallonia; species Escallonia rubra. Next base: position 266,681 of record JAVXUO010001091.1, on the reverse strand, counting down.
TATATTACTCAATAGATCTGAAGGAACGAATTTCTTAGTGGGCCTGAAGACTAGTGACTGGGGAGAGATTATAATTACCTTTACCTGGATAAAACATTGCTTATTCTTCAAATGTATACATTTTGGGTAGTGTTACTGCTATTGATACCGCAATTAATAACCGAACCGGTGCATTACGGAAGTTGATGTGGATGTTTGTTTATTTATTTTCTTCCTGCCAGATGCTTTGAAGATGTTGATACCATGATACTACAACTTTTCTATTGTTCGTTTATCTCAGAAAGTTTTAGAGTACCTGAAGCAATCTGCTGAGCTTTTGGAACGACAAACATGCAGCGACGCAGAGTGCGCTTTGGAAGTAATCGATAAGGCTTTGATAATAAGCTCTTACTCAGAAAAATTACGTGAAATGAAGGCAGATGCCCTACTTATGGTTGGTGCTTGTATGACTTGATGTTCGGAAATATCTGAGAGAAGTATATGCCAAGTATTGGAAGTTCATAATCCAGAATTTGATTAAATTTGTATCTTTTTACAGCTACGGAAGTATGAGCAGGTGATTCAGCTGTGTTCGCAGAGTCTTCACTCTGCCGAGACGAGTTCACTGACAGTAGGCGTTGATAGCCAGCCAACAGTTCTGGATGATTCCGCCCTACAAAAAAGCCCTTCTTTCAGGAGGTGGTGCCTAATAGTGAAAGCTTACTTTCATTTAGGGAGGCTCGAGGATGCTCTTGAATTTCTGAAGAAGGAAGAAGAGTCTGTGCTTATTATGGAAAGGTACTAAATATATCAAACTTCTTTCATTAGTAATCGGGTAATTTTGATCTTGTTCATGTTCAAGCGACTTCATGTTCCCGATGATGAATTGACTTACCAGGAATGGAAGCAAGACTCTAGAATCAGTGATACCTTTAGCTGGCACTATTCGTGAGCTCTTACGTTTTAAGGTGAGTTTATTTTGTGCTCTCAGCCCTGTCTTTGCTTCAACAAAGACTTGAAGATGACACATGTTTTCCTTATGTAATGGGTACATGCACAAGCTCGCACCATGACAATGGCACTTGTAGTGTGTTTGGATGAAAATTTTTAAACTACTAGGAAGTTTAGAACTCCTTCATTTTGAAATCCTTGCATTTTGAAATCTCAGAATTTGCAAAATTTAGGGCCCGTACGTTTACACTTTTTGTTTTGTGTATTTATTTTGTGTTTTCGTTTTCAATATTTTTGTATCCAATCACAAATTATGGTTGTGTACTTTTATTTTTTTCACCACTTTTTTTGTGTCATTGTTTTTGTATGTCTACCATTTTCATTTCCGTTTTTCATTACTGTTACCCGAGCTGCATTGGAGGTGTACATATGGACCTTCCCTTCCCTCCCACACTCTCAATCCATCACTGCCATCTCCAGTTCAAATCTGTGTGTGTGTGTGTGTGTGTGTGTGAAGAATGATGGCACAAGATGATGAACTGATACTAACACTGGACTGCGCCAACACCTCCTTGGAGACTTCTCCTGGACAGAGACATTCATCAGCAGCCTCTACTCCCCGTGCTGCACCTCCCCAGTCTCCGACATCCAATCGGCCCTCAGCTCCGACTCATCACCGTCCGAGTCCGACTCCACTTCCCTCCTTTGGAACATAATTCACTCCGACTCACCCACTTCAAACTCCATCTACTCCACTCTGGAACTCGACTTCCCAGATTACGAAGCCAAGCCCGAAATCACCCACTTCCCTGACCTGACACCCACCCTTTCGGATCAACACGAAAAACAGGGTATATGTAGGCCGGAGATGGTTTTCAATCCTAAGGCTGTGGGAAGGCATTACAGGGGGGTTCGGAGGCGGCCGTGGGGCAAGTTTGCGGCGGAGATCCAGGACCCGGAGCGGAAGGGGTACCGGGTGTGGTTAGGGACGTACGATACGGATGTTGAGGCGGCGAGAGCGTACGACGGTGCTGCGTTCAAGATGAGAGGGAGCAAGGCGATTCTGAACTGCCCGCTGGAGGCCGGGAAGTCAGGTCCGCCGGCGAGTACCGGACGGAAGAGGAGGAGAGAAGAGGTGGAGGAGAGAAAGGGCGAATATCTTCAGAAGGGAAAGGGTGAACAGAAGTGGGGTGGCCCTTCTCTTCTCTAACATGAATTCAACTCTCGGAAAAAGGTGGAAACACCTCTAAGGTGTTTTCTCTTTTTTCGCTACTATTTGGATTTTGTATCCAAAATGAATATCCAAAATGATAAAAGTACAAAAAAGAGCATCTTTTTGCCATCATTACAGAATTTGAGTACCGAATAACATAAACGTACGGGGCCTTAATGGTTGGCAATTTTTGCAGATAATTGGTTATGAAATAAATGAATTATAGATAAATTGGTAAACAAAAAATGAAAAATAGATGGCTGGGATTAAAAACGAGGGGGAGAGAGAGTGATGAAACATTGGAAAAGTAGAAAGACATTTGGCACAGAGAAAGGCTAGAATTGTGAAGAGTAGTTCTCCTGTGGATTTGACAAAAAACTAGTCTGAGTGGTTATTTCAACGGGGGATTTTGGCCCTCCAAATCCCTTCTAAATTGTGACAAATTTGGATTACATTCAAGGTTATTTCAAATCCTCAGCCAAATTGAATCCCTAGTTGAAATGCCTCATCCAAACACTCTTATGCCAAATTGAATCCTCAGCCAAATTTTGTAGCTATTCATTCCTCTAGCCCTCTGCAGGATACCTCCATTCCTTAATTCTACTTTCCCATCAAGGTACCACTGTCTAAAGATAGTTTAAGATAACCTGAATTCTCATATTTCCCCATTGTAAATCAAGGCAATAAAGAATGATAGAAGTATTGCCTATTAAATAAAATAATAATAATAATAAAACAAGTACTGTCGACAAACTTTCAGACAGAGTCTGATTAGTTCACATCAATCCTTACATTGGGAAATAGCTTCACCATTCACAAGTAGAAATGTTTCCAAGGATCTCCAAATGGTTGAGATCTCTTTGCTCTTGGACATCAATTTTTAGGATTGCTATCTGTTAAATTTCTAGAATGTTTTGTCTAAAGCTGAGAAGTTTTGGTGGTCTCTGTCCTTTTCTTTTTCCTTTGATATGATTCCTGTGGAAACTGGCCCCAGCTACCAAAAAGAAAGAAGGAAGGAAAGAAAAAAAAAATGCATATAAGTGGTGAAAATTGCATTGGTTAAGCATTGCCCTAGAATACTTCAAACAAATCAGAAAGATGGTGGAGGAAGTATCAACAGTTAATATGGATTTACTTTTAGGCTCATGGAAGGGTACTCGAATTTTGTGGTACGGTGTGATACAAATATTTTAATGGTCAAGAAAATGTTACACTGAAATAAAAGCTTGATGCAGAACACAAGTACGGTTGGTGAGATATATTGTGCTAGGGCCAACAGTCCTTCAATCCACTATGAACACAAATATTGGAATCAACCAGCCTAAAAGAATGAAACCTTATTTGTGATCTGCTCCAAGAGTTTACAACCTTTACATAGCCAACGTAATGATAGATGTTGGTGAACAATGAATTGACTAAATTTAAGTCGAGAATACTCTGATTGCAAACATAAACTGTAATAAAATCCTAAATTAGTCGAGAATAATAAAACAACTCTAAAATGGTGATACTACTATAAAAAGGTAAATATAGACAGTTATAGTGCTAGAACTTAAAACTGCCCCTAAATGCTTTAACGAGGTTGGGCTAAACTGGATGGCCTAAAACGCGAGAGAGCTCGTTGGCGAAGTCCTTTTGAGTACACATGGCGCCAAGAACTCTTTACCTAAAGAAGCACAGACACAGACCCCATGCGTGATTCTCGCACCGATAGGGACACCAGACATGGCAATTCCAAGAAATTCAATGTTTTGGATGCTGCAGTACTGCTATATATAGATCTCTTTTCCTGTATAACATAACCTCAATCAATTTATTGCAATCAGATGTTACACATTGTTATTGCTGAAATGGGTAAGAAAGGAGACATTGAAGAAGCATGATGAAAGTAGCAGAGGAAGAAAGAAGTAGAAGAAATAAGAAAGAACAAAGAATTAGCAGCAGGAAAAAGAAGGATTATCAGAAAGAATAAGCAGCAGAAAAAGGTAGAAGTAGAAGAGAGGAAAAAGAAGAAAGTACAAGAACAATTTCCCCATACTTGTCCGACACCTTCCCAGAGGTGTCCGATACATGCGCATAAACTAAACAGTAAATACAATGTTGTCGGACACCATATCTTGCATGTGTTTGGAGGTGTCTGAAAGGTGTCAGGGTGCTGGTAAGTGTCAGACACCGACACCTTGGTTGTAGGAGGTGTCATTGCTTCACCGCTCTTTATGGATCTACAGTTATGACCTGAACAGAGAAAGCAGGGTTCTGGGACCACTTTTTTACGTTATGACAATCTAAATGCTCCAGATAGTTGATAGACTGTTGTTGTACATCAATACTTGACTTAAAAATTGTAAGAATATGTAAGCAACAAGGTCTCTCTCTGTCTCTTGGGTAACATTTGACAAAAGGATATTTGAAAAGTAGCCTTCTACATTCAGACAAGTTATCTAAGATGATTGCTTCTATCCTCCTTTATTTCAGCATGACTCATTCGAAGGAAGAACGAGCGTTCATGTTATAGGAATGGGCTAACTTAACTATTATCCATTTATATATGAACGCGTATGTTACTATAGCCAGTCTGCATTGCGACCTGGAGGTCACACGTAAATGCGAAGTCAGAGTCTTCATAAATATGTCGCAACTTGGTTTAAACTTCTTGTCGTTTCTCTTGGTGGCTCAATTTCCTTGATTTACTCTTCAAGTGGAGAAGGGACTATTATCATGGTATGTTTCTTTTGTTCTCCTGAAACATCTGTTTTTTCCACCTCCAGCGTGCAGGAAATGAAGCGTTTCAGTCAGGAAAGCATTTAGAAGCTGTTGAATGTTACACTGCTGCTTTATCATGCAATGTGGAGTCACGTCCGTTTGCAGCAATTTGCTTTTGCAACCGTGCTGCTGCATACCGAGCTATGGGCCAAATCACAGATGCAATTGCAGATTGCAGCCTCGCTATAGCACTTGATGGAAATTATGTGAAGGTAATTAAAGATTCTAAAAAGAACTTCTTGTGTTTTCTGGATATGCAAGAGAAATTGCATTTTCATATTGTACACACACAAGTTCATTGTTTCTTTTGCATTTATTATATTGTCAAATTTTTTAAATTAAAATGGATTCTTCCTAGGTCGAATGAATCGGGAAAAAACCTATGAATGCACCAGCTACAAGAAAAGACCTCATGATAGTTAATATGGGGCCTCTGAAGAAATCTTAGCAAGACCCATTTTTTTGAATTTACCTCAAATAAAAAATGGCTGATTCAAGAAAGAATTTTGTAATTTTATTCCACAGCGGGATCCTCTAAAGCAAAAAGGGTGGCTGTTCATCCTCTGTTGGTTTTCGTCTTAGAATACTGGAATATTATCTCAGCCTCGAACGCATTGCAAATTGTATCCTAATGACGTACTGATAGAGACCTTAAGTTTTTTAAACAAGATAGAGGTCTCATCATTGAGTAGGTAGACATGATCTGTTCCTTCTCCCGAGGATCTTCTTCTTATAACCTGTCGTTTTCAAAAGGTCCTTTTTATAGAAGCGGCATACATAGAAACGGAAAAAAAGAGTAGAAAAGAATGAATATTGTTATAGATAATCCTATCCATTTTGAGGGGGGCTTCATCCTCGCGGCTGCTTTGGGGAACTTTCGTCTGTTCTTTCTCTTCACAGCTCTCACTTTACTTGAACTTAGTGATCTGCTTGGAAGAGAACAACCACTATGTGGTTTCCCTAAACGATATCGGATAAATGAAATTACTCCCAAGTTTGTGGTTTCCATAAACTATACCAGTTTGTGATTTCCACAAACGATATCAGGTGATGAAATGGAATTGATGACCTTTTCTTCCAAAAATAATACGAAATACTGAAACGAATTGGCATTACATATTTATTCATACTTGATGGAATCTTTTTATGTGCATACCATAACTATATGCTATTACTCCATTCAATTTGTTAATGGTGGGATCGTGGCAAATTTCAGTGATTTTGTTCCAAGTTTTATTATTTATTTTAGATTTTGGATCGGTTGTCAGTAGAAACGTTTAATTATCTGATAGAAGGCGTTTGACACTATTACAAAAGTAGGGAGAAAAATGGACTGAGAAGGTGAATTTCTTGCTTTCTTCTCCTTTTCGGGAGAGAAAAATGTACCTCGACAGAATCAAGGTTAGTTTATGGCATTTTGTTAAGAGAGTAATTTCAAGTTTCAACTAATTTTTTTGGTGTTGTTAGTTAACTTTTTCTCTAATTGCTAAAAGTAAATGAGGAAAACTATGTGGTAAATTATATTTACGTTATTTCAGTATCGTGGTATATGGTATGTTTTCTTTAGAGAGAGTTGTGTGAAATGACTTTCTTAACCAATTTAAAATATATCTGTTTCTGTAACCTTTTAATGCGGTCCACAAAAGTATCAAGGAAATGCCATCTGAAAGCAAATGAAAATTAGCTCGACTTCAAGGCACAGCTGAATTGAGAAATCAGAATAATTGAAATTTCCTGGTCAGTTTTTTTAGTTGTAAAGTATTTCTGGTAACTGTTAGTTATGTTTTCTGATGTCCAAGGGTCTCTAGGAATGATTCCTAGAGTTTTTTACTTCTCCATCCTAGGTGTGATGCCTAAGGATCTACAAGAGTAATTCCCAGAGTTATGTTCTTCTCTTTACTGTTCTTTTTCTGCACTTAAATTCCAAAACCCAGATCTGAAATTCACTTCACCATGCTGTCCTGCGTCACCCTTTTATAAGAAGAACGCCTTACTTCGCTTAGGCAGGCGCCTCATATCACTCCCCAGGCATTTGGAGACCCTAGCTACTGCAGACTTGTAACCCTAGGTGACAGGAGTAAGAGAGATTGATCGAGAATTAAGAGACTCTAGAAGAGAAAGAAACCCCGGGATAATAATTTGATACATGAACTTGATCATTCTTAAACATGGTCCAAGGTTCTGTAATAGGACGAAGCAAAAACTAAAAACGGAAAACACAAATAAATGATTTCCTGATTATGGGATTTGTCAATTAAAGATTCAAATCCCTACAACTCCTAAATCAAAGATTCAAATCTTGATTTATTTTCTAAACTAAAGTTACAGAATTAAAAGACCAAATATGTTAATCCTTGACTGGGACCGGGATTGCGTCCATGCCGAGGAAAGGTATATTTGGGCTTACATGCTTGTCATTAGCCCCCTAAGAGCGCCTTTGCCTTTAACAACTATGTGAGTGACCAACACATTCTTGATGCATTCTGAAACATTTATAAAGAGGTTCCGTTCTTCAGCTCTATGGCTTTTAAGAGATAGAGTTATCTTTATGTTGTTATTTGTAGGATTTTGTTTTTATGACTCAAAATAGTCCTCTGCCCTATTTTCTGGTCCCTCCTCAGTTAACCATCTGATGCTGTCCATGGGCTCTGATTTTTCTGCTTACTCATATAGGCTGTGAAGAAAAAATGAACTCTGTGTAAGAGTAATTAGTTAAATATTTTTATGCAAAAAGTACTATAACAACGTGTTGCATCTGTGCAATTTAGTAATAAACCTTATTTCATGAAGTTGACTTTGCACTTTTCAAATGGATACCACCTGGAGTTATGATTAGTTTGTTGTGTCATGTGTGCATACCGCTGTTTTTTTTTTTAATTGTGATTGTATACTTTCAGGCAGCGTCTAGACGAGCTACCTTGTTTGAGATGATTAGAGATTATGGACAAGCAACAAGAGATCTTGAGCGAGTTGTATTTCTTCTCACAAAGCAAGTGGAAGAAAAAGGAAGTCAGTCTAGAGCATCTGATAAACTGAGCTGTGTGAATGAGCTAAGAGAAGTGCAACTACAACTTTCTGTAATGGAAGAAGAAGCAAGAAAAGAAATCCCGTTAAATATGTACCTCATTTTGTAAGTTAATCACTCAACTTGCAATATCAGAAGTTCAAAGTCTGTTAGCTCTTCTGTGATACTTGATTACCTAGACCCATAAGTAGCTAGTAGTTTGCATAAGTATCTTTTTCTTGGTAGTCCTAAGTAGGTGAAACCGAAGTACCAATGGAAACAGAAGCAGCTTATGCTAGGAAAAAAACACCCTGTATTTCCTCGAGATAATTTGGGGAAAGAAGTTTTCTTATCCATAGAATTTTGTGACAAGGGTTGACTTGTGAGTATTATCAAGGCTGCATTATCCTTCTTATCAATATCATTCTTGGGAATGATCACCAAAGATTCAGCATATCTGTTTTTGTTATTTGGCACAGTTAAAAAATGTAGAATGTTCATCATTGTTCTGTTATACTGGAAGCTGTATTAGAAAACAATGGTCACAATAATATAATGTTTGCAATATTAGGGGAGTTGAACCATCTGCTGCTGCATCTGAAATCAAGAAGGCGTATCGTAAAGCAGCACTGAAGCATCACCCCGACAAGGTTCTTCAGCTTCTAAAGTTTCTTATGATTGTAACTTGGCTATTATCTTTCCCTTTTTCTAAAGCAGGAACTTTCTTTTAATGATGTAGGCTGGTCAATCTTTGGTTAGAAGTGAGAATGGAGATGAGGGGCTTTGGAAGGACATAGCAGAAGAAGTCCAAAAAGAGACTGACAGACTTTTCAAAATGATTGGAGAGGCATACACAATACTTTCAGACTCTAGCAAGGTCTCTCTCTCTCTCTCTCACATGCTTTGAAGGGTGTAAAACTAACTTTTGAGAGTGTGACTACGATTTATTTCATCATCTAACACAAGCACCAAACTTATCGGGAAATTTTTTACTTGGTATTAAACAAAGTTTCTGCAGGTATTGTGTCTAGGGAGGTTCAGGTATATACATCCTAACCCTGCTAGGCCAGAGAGACTGTTTTAGCTATTCGAACCCGTGATCTTCAGGTCACAATGTAGCAATATTATCATTGCAACCAGTAGAGAACAAATGTCTCTGGTATCAGTCATTTCGACAAGCAGGTGCTGGTAGTGCCTTCTGTATTTTGAACAATAATGTCGATCTCCCAAATGCTGAAAAACCTTATAATATAGCCTTAAAACAGCAGAAGGGTTAATGCTCTGGATTCTCCTATCCCAGTCACGCTTGGGCCCTGGAGCCTTGCTCCCTCTCCCGCCCCACCCCACCCCAAACTATACTAGTGAAGCTGCCTGCTCCAGAACCTCACACCTGCTCCTGCTTCGGCCACACTTCGTGCAGCTAAGTGATGCACACTTAAAACATCTATATTCCACGTCATCAATTATACAGGGTTATAATTAATTCCCTGTTTATCTTACCTCGATAATTGCTAGATAAGCTCATTGCTGGTTAGGTGTATAACACAGAGGTACTCTCATAGTGAGTCATAGATGTTTGCTTCTGGAAGACGATAGACTTTTGAAGCTTTGACGGATGGCAAGGCTTTAAAGCGTACCATATTCTTTCTCTCTCCAACTCGGTGCATGTAATTATGTTGTGATTTCCTTTCTTCGTATTTACTTTTTGCTCCCTACTTATGATTTGGGTAAATTTAGTCGACCACATACTAAGCTGCTTCCTTCGGGGTTTGTATTTGATAGTTTAGGCCTAATGAGTTGCAATGTCCTGTTGGTCAGGGGTGAAGAGGATGAGCTCTGAGAGACTGTTTTAGAAAGCAGATGCTCGGGGGTTTTACTGGATACTCACTGGCCATATAATTTCATTTTTTAGCACTAGTTTGCACCATCATAGTCTTTAACTCAGTCAACGTAGTTGGTAGACTATTCTTTTCAGAAAGCCCTGAGTGCAACTTTTCAGATGATTTTTCAAATTTTGATATCCCATAAAGGCTATCAGTGAATGAAAATGGGGTTAGAGAGAGATGGAGAGGTTACTTTGTTAAGTTGTTTAACGTAAAAATTGAAGGTCATTTAGGAGAACTTGATGATTCATTTGACGATACTAATCAGAGATTTGTTCTTTGAATTAAAAGATTTGAAGTAAGGAAGCCTTAAAAAGGATGAAAATAGGGAACGCTATTGGACAGACGGTATTCCTATTGAGGTTTGTAGAAGCTTGGGTGATGTGGGGCATAAATTGGTTGACTAAGTTGTTTAACAAGAGTTTAAGTTCAAATAAACTTCCCGAGGAAGTGGAGGAAAAGCACTTTGAAACATATATATCTGTACTACATATAAAAGTGTGGATCCTTGAAAATTATTTTTTGGACCACAATACCCTTGTTACATTTAAAAATCACTTATTTGCCATTCAAGCATAATTAACATGCTTTGAATCTAAATTCTTCTAACAAATCTATTTATTTCACTACAAATAAATACTACAATTAATTCATAGATGTCTCTCCCATTTTTCATAAAATTTAATAATAATAAAAAGTATATATGTTCGTTGTCATCCACAACTTGATGATTTATATTGATTAGGACATGCAATACCTTGATGATAACATCTTATAACATACGTAGAATAATTAACTTTTCTCAAATGACCATTAGATTGTAACAATCTTCTCTAAAGATAGATGAAGTTTACTCTTATGTTGTCTTACGGATAATTGGTTCAGCCTTTTAATTAGGCAATGAAATTTGATAATATGGTTCAACAAACCAAAAAGATTAAAACTAGACATGATAATTTTTTTCCTTCAGCTTTCCTATTTTTGACTTTAAGACTGGATATTCTATTTGTGTCTAATTACATATGTGTGTCTCTATGTTTTATTTGTATAGATTTGGCTATGCAAATGTTAGTTATTCTCCAACACAAACTTCAAAACATTGATCAACTTAACTTCCATTTTCTTACTTTGATTCTTATCGAGTACTCTCACCATTTTCCTGTTTAGTAATAATGTGACTATGATTGAAAATTATGTTGTGGAATATTATGCCCTAATAAGATTTAGAAATTACTCCTTTCACGTTATTTATTAAGTAACTGTCGACACAACCTTCTAACTAAGGGTGACTCCTTAAAAATAAAGGTTAATGGAAATGTCTATCATCTTATTATATAGGCATCCCAAAGTATGTTTGATGAATACTTCACAAGCACAATACAACTCATTATGCTTTTGGCTGGAGTAAGTTATTATGATCTTTATGTATACTACCATTATCTATTTAGATAATCTCTAACTAGATACTATATGAATGGATGGTTCTACGTGTTTGCACTTGAAAATTTAACTTTTGAATAAACAAAATTATTCTATACCACTTTTAATGTTGCCAAAAATAAAAGAACGAATTAAATTGGATTCAACAATACAAGAATTTGTTTTTTTTATTTTTACTTGTTTTATCTTTTAATGTTGCATCTTCCTATAGCGACATATTGCATTTACTACTTTATCAGCAAGGGATTAAAGAATTCATCACTTGTCGATAACAAGTAAAAAGAGCAGTTAATAAATACCACTAAAGCACTCTAGGTAACAAAAGATTATAATAATGGGATTGGAAGCATGGTTGTTGTTTAGTCTGCAATGCATAATCCTTTTTCTTTTACAAAGAAATTCCTAATAATAATATTAATTACAGAAAGTGGTTGTGTATTTACAAATAGATATGCATTTGTTATGTTTTTGGGTTAGAAGTTACTAAACTTTTATTGCAGCTTTTTCCTAAAAATCAAACGTGTTAAATACTAATCTTATAGTAACATTTTTTTCTCAAATTAAATATAATTTTTTTTATGAATGAAGGTGACAAAGGATGATTGTAATTCATTCACCACAACTATGTGTTCATGAGGTTGGACCAGTGTTATTAAAGGCGCAGGCGCACCTAAGGCGCAAAAGGTCCCTGGAGCCTAGGTGCAAGGCGCAGGCGCGCGCCTTTTCGAAGCAAGGCGCAATATTTAAATATATAAAAATAAATAAATAAAAGTGCATTGAATAAAAAAATTAAGTAAAAAAAATTTAGAACATGACAATTAACAAACTTCTAAACATTAGAGAAAGTTTCAAATACCAACATTCTAATTTAACAAGTTTCCAACAATAAAAATAAATTATACTTTTAAAAATAAGATCGATCTCAATGGTTTCACAGAAAGGTTAACGTAGTTGGTGAGCAATTAGCGATAAAAAGTGTTTTATCGCTAACATATTAGTTAGGTTTTATATTTTAGTCTTAAAAAAAGTGTTTTGACTTGGTAAAGACAAAAAGAGTAAAAATATTAAAAGAGAAATCAACAGTCCACGTGAAGACAAGAAGCCAAATCAAACGGTTACACATCGTGCGCCTAGCTTCGCGCCTCCCGCCCCGCCATGCGCCTAGCGCCTGAGCGCCTGGGCGCACAAGGCGCGCGCCTTATTGAAGGCACTGCGCCTAGGCCTAGGCGAGGCGCGCTTTGTGCGCCTAGCTGCGCCTTTTATAACACTGGGTTGGACTATAGTAGATATATAGTTAAAAAAATGATTGAAAGCTAAAGTAAAAAAATCATGGCTATTTGGATGCTGGCATAAAAATAAATATTAATTTATTCATCGTTAAACTTTATACTTTTAAGTTTAGAATAAATGCGTCGATTTAAATTATAGTACAGTACAAAGCCCTTCGGCCATGAAAAGATCAGGCGATTTAACTACTTCTTTTTTCTAAAGTAATTATTTTACTTCAAAAGAATGGTGGGTAAGACCTTGATAGGATATGGACCATCATTAGTATCAAATCGACTTACACGTTTTGCATTTTATAAAAGTTATGCGAGACAAAGGTAGTTGAAAGATAACATTCTTTAGATAGATTCATAACATTTTTGGAGCAACTTATGCATATGAATCTCAATTTCAACTTGCGATTTTGACTTCAATTGAATTAACATGTATATATGAACCATAGAAAATTGATTGTCATATTTTAGAAAATATATGAAATTATGACTTTCTTATAATATAATCGTATTTTGTCACATCTTAATGTCACGTACATCGCACGTGCATGCTACTAGTACTTATAAAAGAGATATCCAAAGTTGCAACAGCTCTAGATGTATCAAGCTCATGAGTTACACTAAGAAGCTTCGGATTAAAACTGGAGACTAAAATATCTAGGAATCAATTTGGTTTGCCTGGGAGATCCACCGTGGAAGCTGTGTTCTTGATTATGCAGTTGATCGAGAAATGTAGAGAAAAGAGAAATGTATCTTCACACTTGTTTCAAAATTTGGAGAAAATATACACTTACGTAGTGTTTCACATTGTTTTTGTTTTCAGTTTTTTGTTCAGTTTTGTAAACTGAAGAAAAAAAATTGACGTTTGGTAGTCAGTTTTGGTTCTTTTTTTCCCCCCAGTTTTTTAAACTAGTTTTCAACTTATTTAGATATCTTGGAAAAATGATGCACAAGAGGGGGGACTCGCAAGGATGTTGCCCATAGGATAAGAGCAGGTTGGCTAAAGTGGAGCTCTGCATCTGTGGGTGTTGTGTTATGCAACATTCTTTTCATGCCAAAGAAAGAATTTTATAGGGCCCTAGCAAGATCAGCAATGTTGTATTTTTCATATTGTTGGCAACTCAAATATAGTACACACATAAGATGAGTACAGCCGGCGTGATTGCTTAGGTGGATGTTGCGCCCACATAAGGACAGATGGAACAAAAAATGAGGATATCCTTTACGATGAAGGGGGGCGCCAATTCCGGGAATGATGACGGAGCATCACTTGAGATGGTTGGTCACATCCAGTGTAGGACTTTAGATGCCTCTGAAGAAGTGCTTTGTGTGAAGTTCAAGGGGTAAGACGAGGTAGGGATAGAATAAAGTTAACTTGAGGAGAAGTAGCAAGAAAAGTGTTGATTTCTATGAAGTAATGAGAGTGCATGTACTTTCATTGGGGGGAATGCATGAAAAGGATTAACCTAGCTGACCCCAAACTAGTCTGGCAGAAAGGCTTGGATAACGATGAAATCCAACAGGGTATAAACCAACTGTACCATCATACCCAAAACTAATATGATTTTTTTTTGTCAATACTGTTTGTTCTGTGATAAGCAGGTATAAACCAACTATACCTTCATATATATAATCAGTTCAAAGTTCCTCTCTCTTCGAGCCTCAATCTCAACTTGGTCGACTTCTATCCATATGCAGCGAGCACGATATGATCAAAAAGAAGAGAGGAGAAATGGGCATAACAGAGGCAATGTAAGCAGCACATCAAGAACGCATGCAGATGCCCAAAATTATCCATTTGAGAGAAGCAGCAGCAGGCGACAGCGGCAAGATTGGAGTTCATATGGGAACTTTCAGCCTAGAGGATCAGAAAGAACTCGATCAGGTAGGTACGTGTGACGACTGTTGGCAGAGTTTGTGATACGGATCAGGAGATCCATATCAGTTGTAGTGCGGATGATGAGTTCCTGCTGAAGTTAAGACTTCATGTAGCTTCTGTTGTAGAGAATCAGAAATTGCAGGCCGACTCCAACCATTCCAGGAAACAGCTCGCACGCGGGTGGATGATGGTCTTTAACTAGCTGAGAGGCAGATTGGGTACATGGTATTTTAAGGAGTGAAGGATCAGGTTCTTTCATGATATGGGGGCTTTGACCATAGTTGTGGACACCATACGAGTGTTTGATTGCTTTGTGTGTGCTTGGGTGGGGAGAGAACTCCGTCTTTGTTTGTAGCAGCAGCGTGTACAAATTCACCGTGCAATTGAGAAAGAAAGATTGATGCTCATCGACAGCTGGCTACCTCACGGTGACAATGGGGATTGAAGATTCGTCGACCAGCCGTGCAGCTTTTTGTTTTGCTACAGGTTCTGCATTTTGTTGTACAGTCACCATTTTTATGTTTGTCAGAATATACAAACTGAACAAGAAAAAGAAAGAAAGAAGAGGTTTGTAAAAAAGGGTTTTTTGGTTCTGAACATGTCATTTACTGCAAGATTTTGCTTGATTTTACTTTTTCGAGTTGAAATTTTGTGCTATGGCTGACAAGTTCGGAGTTACTCCAAACTTTGCGGATTAGCACGAGATTGAATATCTCTTGGCTAAAGGCTAAAGGCCACCATATACCACGAACAACTCCTCCTGTCAACCTGCCAACGTATACTGCTCACAGACGAACCCAAGATTTCTGATGGCGGGCATCATTAGTGGTCTTTGATGGCGGCATTGATAACGATCTCCAAAAATTCTTCCAAATTCCATATCGGTTGACGGAGAGGTTTGACCTCAGCCTGAATACTTATAAGTTCATCTTTGCGTTGAGGCGTCGATCCCGTCTGATGGGTTCAGTGTGATTGGCCCGAGGCTTTGTTATGGTGATAATGATGGTGACGGTGGGGTGTTGGCCTCCGAAAACCAGCATGTGAGGATTTCGGTTTTGATCTATCGGTGACGATGGTGGAGATGTGATTGTGGTTTTTGCTTATGGTGGCCGTGGGTTGGTTGCGGACTTATCGCTCATTTCGCTAGGGCTTTTGACCAAGATGATTAATCACCTTAAAAAATTGCCTGTATTGAATTTCATGGAAAAATCCAAAGGGCAAGAGTCTTTGACAATTTATGTAAGTGCATTGTAATTTCTAATACCTGATAAGGTTCAGTATAATATCTTAAAACCTCATGAGGGGACAATGTAATTAACCGTTATTTCCTGTTAAAGCTTGACTATTTAGGTGTTAAAAGGCAATACAGCTGATTTCTTTGTTAGACTAAGCTAAAGTGTATGATATAAAAGAGAACAAAGGAATTTATAAATGCAAAATTAAGTGAAGCTAAAGTATATGCAATATATATAATTAACTAAAGTGAAGATAGAAACGAGCAAATCAAGAACAAGAATTCTGGTCTCACAGTGTGGCCCTTCTTGCATTCGTTCCCATCTGATCTAGTTCATGGCCTATTAGAAGTAGAGGGCGCTCTAGTGAGATCCTCACAGACAGAAAAAGATTGCAGTTTGATAATGATCAACCGACATTGCTTCTTCGGCCCGAACCAAGGAATCCCTTAGATAAGATCCAAAATGAATCTTGTTCTATTATTGATCAGAGATTTCTTTATGAAAAATACGAATCAGAGTTTGAAGAAGGGGAAAGAGAAGGAGCAAAGCTCATGCCATCAAAAGGAGGAGAAGCCGATTCAATCCACTAATTTTAGGGGGAAAAAAACTCTCGTCTCTTTCTTGACCTTCTCATGCGGTGCTTTCTCGAGTACTTGGAGTCTCTTGTATTCATTAGCATGATCGAGTTTAAAGGTGCATTGACAAGCCGATTATGTTTGCGGAACTTACACCTGGTACCGCCACCCACTGCCTTGCCCGCACAAGTTAACAAAGAATTTTAGTAATCTAATTATGACAATAAAAACCAACTTTAGAGATGTTTACAAGTGACTTGATAGGTTGCAGTTGCTTACACAAATCCAAGGATCTCTCTTTAAAACATGTCCATATGATGGTGTATGAGAAGGGTATAAATGTAAGTAAATAGATTGATCTCAAGAAGGAAGGCCTTGTGTTTTTCGAGTGGCGAGTGAAAAGTTCTTTTTGGCAAACACCAGAAAATGTACTTGCTGTTAGGTAAAATTTGCCAATGATTGGTATGTAAAAGGAAGTAGAGAAGAACATGTAAAACTCTATTGTATTGGTCTTCGTTAAGGTTTTTGATCAGACCAGATGATGGACGTGGAAGATCTTTGGTATAAGCCGTGTGGAGGAGGCATTAATCAAGGAAGCCGGTTCAAGTTCAATTTTGGTTTCAACTTCAAAAGAAAAAATAAATTAATAAAAATGCTCTTCTTTGGTCACTTTCTATTTATTTAGATTCACCGTATTCTGGCGTTACTTGTAACCTTCTAGGTTCTCCCAAGTTACTATACGATAGGCTAATGTGTAGGATATGCTATACTCTAATTTTGACTGTAGCATGCATAGCATTTATTATGTAGCTTTTCTAATGCTTGACCCATGCGGTCATATTCATTTGTTATAGAGTCACGGGTATGTTGTAACTTAATAGCTGTTTGTGATGTTTAGAGGTAACTGAAAAGCCTTTCTAACCTTTAAATATCAATAGCATTCTCTTATTACCAATTAGGGAGAAAAAAAAAAAGGTTTTTGGCTCAATCTTAGTTTGGAATGAAATTGTGCCTAAAGTAGAGCTAGAGATGAATCCGAGCACCTAAATGTAACAAATTCAAGACAATTACATAAAGATCTATAATTGCAAAACCCACATCTAGTCTTGAATCATTAAGGCCAATCTTGAGAATGAATATAGTCTTTAATATTTTTTTGGCATAGGATTCATGAGTACATCATCATTAATTCTAAGTATAAACCTTTTATCATTAAAACACCTCTTAAAAGGCATAAGATTCATGTATACATCAGTGTTAAGCTATAAGTCACCAGCAACCAGTGGCTTCGTCGAGTCCGACAACCTTTTTGAGATTAGGTTAGTTGTTGGGAACCAAGAGTGCCCATTAACACCAATATTCTCTGAGCCACTCTCGTATATTCAAGGAAGCTTGATCATATGTCACTCATTATCTGTAGTTACATCGGAGGTAGCGGTAACCTGTTATTTTTTCTTTTGTCTTATACTCTATCTTATACTGCTTGCCTATTAACGTAATGATTAGTAGGACTTTTATCCACAATCCAAAAACAAAAAGAGTGCCCATTATAACTCGAACATACTTGCAACATGTGTACTTTGAGCCCCCCAAAGTGCAGTTTCAATTTCTTATCACCCCTCCAAGTTATTATTAGCTAAATTAAGAGAGTATGGCCACCCTTGCCTTAGATTATTGGTTGGATAATACAGTTATCGACGCATACATCCAATTTCTGAAGCTTAAATAATGTGCTTAGGGAGATGCGTTCCTTAGAGCATTCTTCTCCGATACTACTATGATGACTTTGTTGCGGTCTGAATAGGCAGTGTGTGTTCGGTGGGTGGAAACAAAAAGCACACATTCACCAGTTATGCTCATATCTTGCAATTTTTGGATGACACTTTCCAACCATGCTCAATTACGGAAGCGGATGTCTTCATTATACCCGTCTTCAACCACAATCATTGATCCTTGCTTTGCTATAGGCCGAAGTCGTCCTTGTTTGTCAAAATCATCGATAGTTTGCGTAATGATACAACATACATGTCACTTAAGGACCTTTATACTGAACCGTTGGGAACTATGGTGAGAATTTTATTTTCTTTATTTCATAATTTAACTGTGTGCTTTTGCTCCGCTGTATCTTATAGTAATTTCCTAATTGCGCAAGATTTGATTCCTCCCGCTAGTTGCAAACAGGCAGGGTTAAAGGAGAAGGCAAAAGACAATCTCAAATTTGAGGCAAAGACACATAGGCCCATTCAACTGAAGGGATAGGATTGTGGTGTGTATATGTTGATGTACATGTACTTTATTTGTCATTGCGAGAGCCTAAAAAAGCACACGTGGTCACAAGACGATGAAAATAACTGTAGATATAGGGTAGCTTGACAAATGTGTAATTGTAGTTCATATATTACAATTCAGCAAAACCAAAGATGTAAAAGTACTATTGGTAAAATGTGATTGCAGAATTGAATTGTAAGATTCCATAATGTTTGTTAATTTTTAAGAGATGCCTGGAATGGAAAGATTGATGTTTGAAACAAGTCGATGTCTTGAACAAGGTGATATTTGAGATAGGTTGTGTTTGAAATAGGTTGAAACAGGAAGAAGGGGAATTGTGTTTTGATTCTGCCCCTTCATTCGTCTGCTACATTATTAGCGGATAAGAAAAATTAAGATTTGTTCACTGCTCCATCGTTCGCTACACCATGTGGCGTACGACTAAGCAGTGAAGACAAATGCCCCCAATTCTTTGAAAAAAGGAACGAGCTTTTGCCACCTCTCTTGTCCGTTACATTAGGTGGCGAACGACTGAGCAGTTACCATAATGCTCCCAACGGTTAGAAAAAAAAATGGTCTTTTGTCACTGTTCTCTCGTGCACTACATTATGTGGCAGATGACTGAACAATTTAAAAAAAACTCTCTACACTTAGAAAAAAAAAAGCATCCTTTTGGCCACTTAGTCATAACACAGGAAAAAAAAAATAGCTTTTGGCCACTGTAAGATTACATCTAAATTTAGGCAGTAAACATAAATGCTCATTACATCTAAATTAGAAAATTAATTGAGGCAGTGTACATCTGAACAAGGAAAATTGATTACAAAGTCAAATACAAATTGGGAATTAAACACAAACAGGAATACATATAGATCAAATGTGCACTTCTTCTTTTTCGGGGTGATCTTCGGACTCATCTTTATCCTTATCTTGCAAAACACTGGAGTTATATTCAATGATTTGTAATGGTTCCGCTTCTCATGGTTGATTAATTTGTTGCACAATGCACACTTTCTCAGCTTTTTAGGTGCAGTTGCTTGTTCAATAGAAGTTTTCATCCCTGTAGATCTCTTTCGACCTTTCGTTTTTGATATAGTTGGATCCAAAGGTTGGATAACATTGTCATCTTCCTCAACCGCCTCCCCTCTTCTTCTTGTGAAGAATGCTACCACAACCCTCCGCATTACTAGTTAGAGGTACTTCAAACTTATTAACTATGAAATCTTGCTCTAAGGCTAGATCGCGGAGATATTTATATCCCACTCTTGTAGAAGAACCTTGTACAGACAAATGCATGAACATTGTCATTAGATGATTATAACGCAATACTTTTATTCTTTCCAATCTAGATACGAATAAAAAGGCAAAGGTACTGCAACTTTAGTCCACTGTGGCAACACAAGTTCCTAGGTGATTTCCCCGATATTGTTTTGAGTGAAAAACTGTAGAATGTGTCGACATAAAATATCAAAGAACTCAAACTTCACACAAGCACGTGTTATTGAATCCATCTCAATGTCATAACTATACTGCCTACAAACTTTCTCAAGGACGAGGTCTTTTATCAAGGAATAAACTTTGTACTCATGCGTGGTCTCTGCGGCCAACTTCTATATACTGTATCATTCCGATTTTGGTATCTCTATATGGTATTGTCTTTACATGTCTTTTGTATAGACTTTTGCACCATTCAACTCGAACTGGATCTCAAGCACCATTCTTCTCTATTTGTACCTGCAATTCTTTCTCTTACGATATGTGTGCAACCTTTTTTTGGGCATTTCTTACAAAACTCTTTAAGCTCATAAATGTACCTTCATAGCAATTGAACATAGCATTCGTAGATTCACTCCTGCCTGTAGTTCTCATGCCCACATCAAAATATCTTCTAGTGTGAATGCGAAACCATTTATGTTTCATGTCACACAACAATTAGACATTTTTTTTATTGTCTTGCAATGAGTAGTCCTCAACAAGTCTTTCTCACGTCTCTTCAAATTCATCAATTGTTAACAACTTGCTTACACACTTCTCAAAATCCTTTTTAATATCGGGGTACTTTGCATAAGTGTGATGTAGACGTTCAGGCTATTTTTTACTTATGTGCCAAGTGCACAAGTTGTGTCGAGTCTCTAGTAAGATGGTAGACAAACATTATTCATTAA
Organism: Escallonia rubra; assembly: GCA_033065855.1. Classification (NCBI taxonomy): domain Eukaryota; kingdom Viridiplantae; phylum Streptophyta; class Magnoliopsida; order Escalloniales; family Escalloniaceae; genus Escallonia; species Escallonia rubra. The sequence goes on along the minus strand of JAVXUO010001091.1, from coordinate 246,046 downwards.
CAAATCTTGCTCGGTCATGATAAATTTGGATGTTTTGAAGTTTACAGCTTCCAGTAAAAAAGAACCATACAAAAGAACTTTCGTCTTTGTCCCTCTACACTGCAAGTTCAAACAAGATGGAGTGATAGTGATGATTAACGTCCGTGAAAGGATTGAAAGGTAACAAACACTTGTTAGTTGTCAAAAGCCACAATATCCCAAAAACCATGATAAGCATGTCTAGAGTGCTCATCAACCCAATTTTTGTTTGAAATTCGGTCCTTGTCTTCTAGACTGAAGTTGTAATGTAAACCCTGGGTCTTTCATTTCCATTCGCTTCAATAGGCTATTATGGCTTGAGCATTATTGAGGTCAAACGCTTCTCGTCCTTGGATTCAAACCGTGTTATGAACGTGTGTCGCATCGATATTTAGATTTTCAATTCCCTAGCTTGTTCAACAAGAACACTAATAGTGCAAGAAGTAGATCATATCTGTGTTGCACTTATTATATGAATCAGGCTCCTTACAACTGAGGTAATCTTCTTACGGTGAGATGTTTGAATCACTTTTGAAGGTGTTATTAACGGGTGATTGTGCGGCAATTCCAAACTGGTAATAGCCCAACAATTTTCTTTCCTTTTATAGCTTATAAATATCTTAACCTTGTACCTTGTACCCCAAAGCAGTCCCTCCTTCTCTTGCATGTTCCTTCATCGTTGCCATCATCATCAGCATCAGCACCGATATTGTGGCCTGGCCTGGATGCTGGTCTACCCCCGTGACACCCAAATAATCGTGAGCATGGTTTCCTCCTTGTGATACCCATTCTACTCGTCTTGATTTTAGCGACATATATTTACCAACAAAAAATCCGTCACTAAATGTATTATCTTAAGTTTTGATTCTTTGACGAATTCTTTGGCTCGCGAGAATTTTTTTAGAATTGATTTAGTGACGGATAATTGCTGATAGATCACATTCACTCAGTAGAAGTAATTTAAAATTTTTATGACTTTTAGCGACATAATTTTGGTGACAGCCAAAATCCATCATTTAAAAGTCATTCAATGTGAAAACCCTAACTTTCTTTCTCTTTTTCTTTCTCTCCCCTCCGCTTCTCATTTCTCTCTTTTCTCCCTCTTCTCTCTCCCTTTCTGTCAGCAGCCCCTCCGTCCTTTTTCGGCAATCTCCTCCACCTTCCAGCCACTAATCTGGCAACCACTCAGTCCCCACCCCCCGTGTCTCTTCGCCGGCGACAGATCCGGCTAGTTCCCCAGTGCCACCACAACGTTCTCCCCCCTCCTGTCGCCCCCACACTCCATCCTACCATCGTCTCCGCTCGTCAGTGCAGCCCCGACTAATACCCTACGGCCACCACGCCTCCTACCAGCCTTCCAGTGCCCCCACCTTTGCCGCAACCACACTCCACCTCACCTCTACCACACCACCACTTCAACCACGCCGCCACATCACGGTCCCATTACAGCCGCGAAGGCTTGAAAATCTGCCCCAAATATACAATCACACGTCACTGCTACTGCCCACCACGAGCGATTTGAACCCACTTTTTCTCCGACTATCTCGAGTTTTTTTTTACATAATATTAAGGGTAAATTACACTAAACATCCCTGAGGTTTTACGTAATTACACTCTACTACCGCTATCTTTAAAAATTACACTCAGCTCAAAAATAACTTTTTCTCTTACGGTGTTAATGGTGCAATGCAAAAAGACATGAATGCCCCTCAAACTGTTTTCTTGGAATTTTGGAGGGAAAACTTGTTTTTGGAAATTATTGGCATGAAAGCACAGTTTACATGCAAGCACACAGGCACTCACACACATGCACACAGCTGAAAAACACACACACACACACACACACACACACACACACACACACACACACACTCAAACACAGCTTCTCAGGACCCTGCCTCTCGAGTAAGAAACTGCAGTAAAAGGACTCTCAGGACCTAGCTTCCTTGAGCCTGTGAAAATCTGACAGCAATTCTACTAAACTGCTTAAGCCTCCACCACTTGTTGTTTCCATGGCCATACACCCCACCCCTGTACTCTACCATATATGAATTTGACACCCTTTCGTTGGATTCACACATTATTATGGCGACGACTTCATCCGGCCTCCTATTTTGAGACTCCCCCTTGTTACCCACTCCCTCTCCTCCAACATTACGTCCCAAAATCAGTGTCAGGCCAACCCATCTAAGAATCTTGAATGTCCAAGCAGATGTTCAGAAGGAAGATATAGTCATCGTAGCAGTGAAGTCACTGCTACACAGAGAGGCAGGGTCGAAAACCCTTGGCTCTATAGCAAGGGTTTGTGTTTGGCTTTCACTCTAGGTTCCAAGCTCTTGAGCATTCCACAAATGCCACTTTTTTGAATCACATGTGCCTGTGCATGTACCTGCACTGGTGACCCCTTCAAGACCACCGCCATTTAGGCTTTCGCCAATGCCTCGATTACCACCAATGCCTTATTTGCCTCCGATTTCTCCAATGCCACCAGTGCCAATCTTGGAAGCTTCAGCTTGCCCATTTCAGTAAGTTGGTTTTCAAAATAAAATAAAATCTTCTTCAATTCTGCTTCTAGATAGAAGGGCGGCACAAATTGTTTATAATGTTGGTGATGGCATGGAGATGAGTTTAGTGAGAGTGGGTTCAGGGAAAGGTGTGTATACGGGTGTGGGTTCATGGGTTTTTGGTGAAAGAAGGATGTGAGTTGATGAGGCAGCCGTGGTGGCTGCCATGAATGCAGGTGGGTTGCGAAAGGAGCAGCACAGGCTGCTATGCAAGGGAGTTGTTCGTGTGTGTATACATTGGTGGAGTGGATGAATAAGTATATGGGTGAGGAAGTGTGTTTGCTGAGAGCAAGTGTGAGTGTGGTTGTATGAGTGTCGTGAAGTGTGGAGTGTTGAAAACCCACTACTACAAGAAGATCACACATGTGAGTAAAGGACAAATGGGAGGTATTTTGGGTATGAAAATTGCATAAAGTAATGTGTCAGGGAATCTTTTCACGGAGTTGGGCCTGCCGTTAAATGTGTGTAATTGTGTGTAATGCGGGTACAAACCTCAGGGGGTCGGAGTGTAATTTTTAAAGACAGCGGTAGTGGAGTGTAATTACGTAAAACCTTAGGGGTGTTTAGTGTAATTTACCCTAATATTAATGTGTTTAGGTTTATTTTGTAGTTTTCATATGTTGATAGGTAAAAATCATAATATGTTGGAATTTTTAAATTACAGTGTATTATATATAAATTGTTGCATATATTTTGGTTGTAGGTAATATGTAATTGCTGCTAGTTTGCTGCTTTCTATGAGATTAAAACAATGGACAAAGTGATTAAGAAAAGCAATGATAGACTCTTTAAGCTAAAAATAATAATAATTAAAAGCAGTGATAGCAACGACCGACTGTTATGGCTAATTACAAGCTAAAAGAAAATTAAAACAATGCCCGATTATTATGAGAAATTAAAAGCAATAACTGCATATGAAAAATCACAAATAACTAATTAAAAGCAATGATCGAGTAAAATCAACAGCTTTGACCAAATTTGAACTAACTCTTAACCGTAAATCCAAAACCTTAAAACTAAACCCTATATTCTAACCCTAACCCTAATAAAAGCCTAAACCCCACAACCTAAACACAACCTAATCCTAACTAAACCCTAAACCCTAACCGTCAACTTTAACCCTAACCCTAAATACACCCCTAAACCAAACTCTAAACTAAACCCTAAATCTTAACACTTAACCCTAATCCTAAATACAACCCTAAACCAAACTTTAAACTAAATCACAAACTGAAAATTTAAACGCTAAACCTAACTCCTAATACTGAACTCTAAGTGATAAGCCCTAACTCTAAAGTGTTAATCCTAAGTCGCGTTCCTATAAAGCAATATCGCAACATCGCAATCATGATGAGACAATATCATGTCCGCTAAGAAATATAATATTCCACTAAGAAACAAATTGCCTATAGGCAAACGAATATTTGCTCTTACTTTGTGAAGTCCGTTGACAACGAGTAGATTACAACTTGTCGTTGAGAATTTGAAAATCATTTTATTTATGACATGTTCTTCCACATTAACCTAATGATTCCATCTCTCCGAAATGTTCAAAATTCAGAAAAATTGTTGCATATTACTAATATTTAAATGCATGCATGCATAAAAACCGTTAGTTCAAAGGTACTCATTACAGAGTATTGTTTTGTTATGAGCCTTTGAATGTCCAGTTTGGATAATTTGAAAAAACTAAGGGGCCGTTTGACATAGGTATTTTTTGCTCTTTTTTGGCCCACTTTTCAAATTTGGCAAAAGTCCAACAAAAGTGGAGTGTTTGGTTGGGTTTCCATTTTTAAAAAGGGCCCAAAAGATTAAAAATTGAGCCCATTTTTAAAAAGAACTCAAAGCTTTTTTCTTCTTCTCTTTTCACGCGGAGGCTGTTGGCACATTAATGAGGTCGCCCATTCGAGCCTCACTAGCAACAAAAATGCCATTTTTTTCGAGCTGGGTATAAAACCCACCTAATAGGTTTCTTTCATCTCTCTCTTTCTGCTCTCTCTCTCTCCCCCTCCGTCCGAAAGCCCTAAATTAAAAACCTAATTGGAATTTGGCAAGCGATTGAGAGACGGTGGCTGGTCGAGGTGACTGTTGGTGAACGTGATTAGTGGTGGTTCGGCGATTGGCGGTGTTGGGCTGTCGTGACGGTGAAGAGAGGCGCAGTGGCTGGGCTGTCGTCATGGCGAAGAGAGGCGCTGCGGCTGTGTTGTTGTGATGGCGAAGAGAGGTCCGACGGCTTGGCTGTCGTCACTTTCAGTTTGAGGTGCGGCGGCGTGGATGACCGACGACGGGTTTGGGAGGTTCACTAGCGGGACTGGGTCGTCCTGTTTCTCATGAAATTGTCGTGGGTTTGTATCGCTGGTTGTGATGTCTGCTGACGGAGGACAACGGTGTCCCGATCTAGGTGCCGACGGTGTGCTGGCGGTGCCGGCGATGTGCCGGTGGTCTTGGCGCCGGTGGTCAATCTACACTTGTTTAGGATTAAAATGAACTAATATTGGTTTAATTATGTTTAATAATGTTGGTTGTTATTCATTGTAATGTTGAAAAATTATGTTTAATTATTTGTAAGACATTGTAATATAGTTGCTTAATTACCTTTAATAATGTTTAATTATGTAAAAATGAATATTAAAAAAAAATAAACCTAAAGAGTTGTCCTGTCAAACGCTTGCTCTTTTCTATTTTTTGAAAAAATAAACTCTTTCAAACAGCCACCAGTTTTTTAAACTGGTAAAAAAAAATCAGAACTCTTCTTTTTTTTTTTTAGAAAAAAAACTGAAAACTGACAGTGTTACCAAACAGACCCTAAGTGTTTATATAATAGTGTATCAACTCATGCTCCATGTTTTATGTCTTCGAACTTTGGTAGACGTTCTCGTGTATTTCTCCGGACGCATACGAATCTGGTGTCATATATCCGTTTAATCTTGCAAGAGCAAGATTGGATGTTTGAATACCTAATTGACGTCGTCTACTTAGAAAAATACGGGGATATGCTGTCAAATTTTTCTTAGACATGGTACAAAGCATGAGTTAATAACTATTTTATACGCATGTTCTTTTCTTAATGGGATATGCCCACTACCTATTAGAGAATGAAGGGGGTATAAACATGTTGTCACATGCAAACATTCATTTACATATCAACCCTACCTAATCATAGGTTTTAAATTCAAAGTGCTATAGAGTAATCGCACCAATTTCCTTTTTAGCGACGACCTTTTGACCCATGGACTTTTAGCGATTGGCTGTCCATCGCTAAAGGTCTTTACTGATGGAAAATCTACTTTAGCGACGAAAAATTCTATCGTTAAAAGTCAATGTTCTTGCGATGTTCGGCTTCTTTCTCTGTTCAAAACTTTCACCCTATATATGGTTCACTAGCATCGAGTGCTTGATTTGAACTTGCTCCAATATCAGACATTGTTAAACAATACCTAGAGACAAAAAATCATACGCTTTAGTTTTCAAATTATAACAATTTTTTTGACACAAAAAAATTAATATGTTTTGATTTCAAATGGTAACATTTTTTTAGACATAACAAATAACAATAAAAAACAAAGTGTAATATTTTAGACATATGTCAAACAACATATAAAAACTCACAATAAAGCACAATATCAAAGTGAGACTTAAACATGACAACCATGCTCCTCGTTACTTTTCTAAATCAAGAAATAGACACACTTCATACCTTTAAGAACTTCGTACTTGACCGACTTGTAAGCATAAGTACGGACATCACACTTTTCTTGGAAATTTGCGTGAAATATAATATACATGTACGCTTGACTTGTAAAATCCAATCAAATAGATTTTACTTGATTATGATACGTATATTTTATTAGTAATCCACACTGGTAAAATTTTTATGAACCAACGCTTTGCATTTACGCTCTCATTTTAGGGATTAAGTTTTGAAGTTAAAGTCCAGAATTTAAGCTTTAGGATAATTTAAAATTTGAGATTTATTTAGAGTTTAAGATTTAGAATTTATAAGCCAGTGCATCAAGAGTCTAGAAACACAAATAATGTAGGCCCATAGATCATTACAAGCTAGATAGATGACTCCCTGTCATGCAAGATTACTATTGAGGTTGAACCACGAGTCTACCCCATAGGGTGGGGGCTTTGTTAGGCCATTTTGTTCGGACTTCAGACTCCACGCAAAAACTTACCCAAGAGTAGGGCTGTATACGAACCGAGTTCGAGCCGAACATAGGTGTGTTCGAACTCGGTTCGTTTAAGTTTAGGCATGTTTGAACTCGGCTCGTGTTCGTTAAGAACCAAAACATTAGTGTTCGAACTCGGCTCGAGTTCGTGACGGTGAAACTCGGGCTCGGCTCGTTAAACTCGTTTAACAATACGAGCCGAACTTGAGTTTCCAAACTCGACTTGCGTTCGTGTTCAACCTCAATCAAATGCCTAAATTTACTCAATCGTTCAAGCAAATAAAAAACAAGAATAGAGAAATAAGCTCGCGTTAGTGTTCAACCTCAATCAAATCCCTAAATTTACTCAATCGTTCAAACAAATAAAAAATAAGAACAGAGAAATAAGAGAAAGCAAGTACACTGAGGGATGCAAAATAAAAACACTGTAAAAAGAAATCTCCATCGACGGCGATGAAGACATATACAACGGGTTGATGCATGCCCTTTATGAATTAGCTCCCTCTTCACGCCCTTGGCTTTGCATCTTTGCAGTTCCGAAACATGGCTTTGCGGCCTCGTAACTTGAATCCGGCGACGTGGGCTGAATCGGGCGAAGTGGGCTGAATCCGGTTGTGATGGCCGTCTGTGAAGAGAGAGAAGGGGGGTTGTGCGATCTCTGTGTGTGAGAGATCAAGAGAGAGGGGGCGGTTGCTGTGCGATCTGTGTGTGAGAGTAAGATAGAGGGGAGGGGCAAAGAGTGTTTTGACAGTTCGAGTATTTGAGAGAAGGAGGCGCTGTTGGCGGTGGTCTGGCCGCGGCATGGGCGGTGATCTGGCCCGCGGTGTGGGCGGTGGTCTGGCCCGCGGCGTGGGGTGTGGTGTGGCCATCAGCGTGCCTAGCTCTGTGATGGACGGATGGTCGACGACTGATGACTGATGAGAGAGTGGCCACGGGTTTAACGAGAGAGGGGGCACGTGTGTGAACCGTGGAGTGTCTCTCTGATGAGATAAGGGAGGGGAAACACTTGGACCATAGGCTTCCACGTCCCAACACGCTTCCCCATGAATATATATTTTGTGTAGGTATTAATATAATGTAAAGAGTAAATGAACCGATGTTCTTTTATAAGACTCGGCTCGTGTTCGGCTCGTTAAGTAAACGAGCCCTCTTGTTCACGAACATAAATAAACAAACATCATTAAGTTCAAACTCGGCTCGTTTAATAAACGAGCCCTAAAAATGTGTTCGTGTTCGGTTCACCTATTACATGAACGAACATGAACGAGTTTTAAAGAGAACGAACACCGAGCTTTTCGTGAACAACTTGGTTCATTTACAGCCCTACCCAAGAGGGCGGAATGAGAGTGGACCAGAGTGAATACGATGTTTGCTGCTGATACGAGGTGTTTACAACGATCATAATTTTAAAGAAAAATATTTCCAGCAATGACAAAAATCACTTAAGCCCCTTACAATTAAGACTACAGGTGTGTTTGATAACGCAATTAACCACTTAAAACTTAAAATTTTCAATAATTTTCAATTAAGTGCGTTTGATAACACTAAATCTTGTATCACTTAAAAAATTAATTCTTACCAAAAATAGACTAAAATTTTATGCCAGGGTGGACTTACTTAATGCTGATCATTTAATTTTAAGTGATATGGTTAAAAGTTATTTAACAAATTTTTACATAAAAATTAATTACCACCACGACGCCACCTCAATTAATTTGCTAGAAACACCGCCTCCACCACAATATAACCATAATCACAACTATTATTTCATTTTGCTACCACCAACACAATTACCACGACCTAACCACTATCACCATCGCCACCGACACCACCACAAGGATACCGCCACCTCCACCATACCGTCATTGTTGTCACCACTTCTATTTTTGCCAAAATCATCTAACGATCTATCACACTACAACCACTGTCATGACCACCATGTCGCCACCTATTATTATCATCACAATTACCAACACCACGTCTTCACGCACCATTACCGCCACCATTGACGCCTTTTTGCCACCACCACCACCACCACCACTACTCAATCGTCACTGTCACCACTACCACCACCAACACGATTTTAGTCCCCTAAAAAAAGGTTATAAAGTACATAAACAAATACATAATTTTGGTAAAATGGATAAATTTGTAAATAAACAATTTGCAGACATCTGCTTTTGGTTTACCAAACAGGCTAACTTCTTTTTCAGTAAAAATTCAGTCGTTTACAGTTTTCAGTTTTACAAATTCAGTATTTAACTTTTTCAGCACTTAAATTTCAGTTTTATCAAACAGTCCCTACATGTCTTAGTTTCTACGGAGAGCTTTACAAGCAATGCAATGTGACTAGTAATGCAATGTGCCACTCACAATTAAGACTACATGTCTTAGTTTCCACGGAGAGCTTGACTAGCAATGCGATGTGTCCTTCAGGACACTCCATCCTGTGCCCTATATGAATGGCCATACATGTACACTAGAAAATTACCAGCATTCTCCAAATATTTTGCCGTTCTCTACTTAATGGCTACATTCTATTCACCAAGTAGCAAGCACTTTATGGCAGCTAAATTGTTCGTACTTGGGCTGCTAATGCCCATTCTCGGAATAACAGGTCTCTCTCTCTCTCTCTCACTCTCACTCTCACACACACACACATGCACACGCATCCTCCACCGTTAGGAGGAATTACGTAGGTGTATTTTGTTGCTCAAAAAAGGTCACGTTGTTTGTAAAAGAACCGATCAATATAACTTTACTGCGACAATAAGAACCCTGCTACGCCCAACCAGCACAAATACATACACCGAGACTGTTTTATCCGTGAACATGCACCGAGACTTATTTCGCTTATATTCTGCATGCATTTACACGTGAATTTAGAAATTCGGCGATTTGATAAATTAAAGGATCCCCGTGGGGGCAAAATACCTGTCATTGTATCTGCTGCGCTACCAGGCCTAGCAAAAGTAAAAATGGGATAGGAGCCTATTGGCACACCTTATGTTTACAAGTTGCTCAAGTACGCATAAGAAATAGAATCAACTACCATCCAAAGCCTGGAGTTGGGTGCATATTATGCTTAAGCCCTACAACTTATCTGCTGATTATTTGGACCTTGAACGTGGCTTTATCGAAAAACGACCTGGCCCTAGACATAATTGGTCCCTTTTCTTCGATGCATAAACTTGGGTACGGACAATTCTATTTACCTCAGAAAACATTTGGCAATACAAAAAAACGGCTAACTCTTGTAAGATTGTTGACATCCATATCAACAACGGGACTCGAAACAAACTTGCGGGGAACAGTAAAATTTGAATGGTTGATAGTCCTATGAAATACTACTCCGTATCTTATTTCTAACTTGATAATGTAGGTAGTTTCGCAATGTTCCTCCAGAGCATCTATTTCCACATAACCTTGGCTCATCGTTAAAGTCATCGTTGAAAGTCAAAAATGATTTTTTGAGTGACAACAAATGTGATGTGTACAAGCATAATGAAACATGAAAAAAGACTTTTTCGGTCATTTCCCTCGGTTTATTTACTGACATGGTTTTTATAAAATTGTCTCAACTTCATTATAAGATATGCGTTTTCACTAAGTTTTTCTGTGGCAATTCTTTTGTATTTTTACAATTGCATTCATGCACTAAAGGTTGAATTGGCAATAGAAAATATCAATTGAAGTTTGGTAAAATTATGGCTTAAGGCCACAAATGCACACCTTATCATGAGCTCTGTCCGACGCTGCATCTCTTCCTGCATGTCTGCTGGCCAGTGGTGCATGCCGGCAAACCATGCAGCTGCACATGGTCATGTTTCACCTGCAATAGATGTGAATCAGAGGTTTGGTTTAAAAGTGTCAGAATCAGTGACAACCGTTTCAATTGAATTTGAGTTAACATTGTTGCTCTCACAACTCAAGTTTTTAGAGAAACCGGTTACGCAAGGTTTTGGTTGATTCTTTCTACTTACACATATATATGGTCCCCTTTACTGTAGTGCAATTTGCACTCTTTATTTGTGCACTGGGTGGTGGTGCATATTGCTTTGTTTCTTCACGTGCAATTGAGAACTTGCACGTGAGAAAGAGTGCTAAACATGATTATAATGTTGCTCCCGTTGTCTAACAGCTCAAGTTTGGTAACTTAACAACAATTATAGGCATCAAACATACCATATTCTACCAAAAACAGGCAGTTGATGTAACCGACGACTTCTTATATTTCGTTTGTTCGGTTAGGTTAAAATTTCCAATTGAAGCACCACTATCCTCTGCTGATCCTGCTTCTGACACTATCTCGTCTTTGGTGCAATCTAAATGCAGGCGCACAATCTGTAGGTGTCTGCTATGGGAGGAATGGCGACAATTTGCCTGCGGCACAAGCAGTTGTTAATCTCTTCAAAGCTAATGGCATTGGAAGGATGAGGGTTTACGATCCAATTTCAGAAACTCTCCAGGCTCTTGTTGGAAGCAACATAGAAATTATCCTTGATGTACCCAACCCAGACCTTCAATCCCTTGCATCCGATGTTACAGCTGCAACTAGATGGGTTCAAAATAATATAAGAGCCTACTCATCTGGCGTGAAATTTAAGTACATTGCTGTTGGAAATGAAGTAGATCCAAATAATGGCGCTGCTCAATTTGTTCCCTTTGTTCTCCCTGCCATGCAGAACATTCATAATGCTTTAGTAGCTGCTGGCCTACATAACCAAATCAAAGTTTCAACAGCAACATATACTGGTCTCCTAGGAAACTCCTATCCTCCATCACAAGGCTCCTATCGCGATAATGTTAGGTCGTTTATCTCCCCAATCATCAACTTCTGAGCCCTAAATAATTTGCCACTCCTCGTGAACGTGTACCCGTATTTCAGCTATAGAGAGAACCCAGCTCAAATAAGTCTTCCTTACGCCTTATTCACTGCACCAGGAGTTGTAGTAACAGATGGTAATCTTGGATATCGCAACCTTTTCGATGCACTGTTGGATGCTCACTACTCGGCTATTGAGAAGGCTAATGGAGCTAACATAAACATTGTTGTATCCGAGAGTGGCTGGCCGTCTGCGGGTGATGCTGCAGCAACCTTGGAAAACGCAGGAACTTATTACAAGAATTTGATTAATCATGTCAAAGGGATGGCAGGGACTCCAAAGAGGCCTGGAAGGGCGATAGAGACCTATTTATGCGCCATGTTTGATGAAAACCTCATAGGAGGAGACGAGGCTGAGAAACATTTTGGTCTTTTCTACCCAAACCAAAGTCCCAAGTATCAACTATGTTTTTAATTCAAAAAAAAAAAGGGCAACAACTAGTTTTCATTTCTTCATGTTGTCAGCCCAGAATAATGTATCTTTTCTTACAGCAGTTCTTGAGAGAACGAGTTGTTGAGAGAAAGAGAGAAATATAGAATATTTTACTGTACCAGATCCTAAATAAAGAGATCGTACGTTGACGTTCTTCCTTGAATAATCAGAATGATGTAATGTTTTCAGTTTTGATCATTAATGCAGTGTGCAAAAACTCTCATGAAACTTTTTTCTGGTGTAACATATCGATTCCTCCTATATGTGTGTGTCGGTTGGGTTACCTTTTATCGGTTTGGGTTGGTTAAACCCAAAGAAATCCAACCAAAGTAACACCCCCACAATGATGTTGCTGAGTTATGTTATTCAAAGGGAAATTTGAAATTACCTTCTAAAGTCTAATGTTATGGAAAGGTAGGGGTTAGTTTATGGAAAGGTAGGGGTTAGTTAAAAGAGACAAGACGTTGTGGTCTACTTAATTTTTTTTTTTCTAATTTTGGATAAGACTCCGTACATATTTTGTGTCACAAGCACGAATTGAGTTGAAAAGTGTATGGTTAATCTTCTTTGGTATTGAGGTATAGATGAGTGAAAGAATATTTTTTGATAAAAAAAGATGCATGTGCAAATTGTCTAATTAGGGGAAAACACATTTTTCCTTTCAAGGGGGTCGTTTACAAAACTGCCCAATCCAATAATTCTTTCAATGGATTAGAATAGAGCCTCTAGGGTAAATTCCACTTTGGGTTTCTCTTTCCAATTTATTTCTTCTCTTGATCTTTTTAACGACGCAATTGGTTCTTTTCTCATCACGCTGCCGTCGACCATGGATCCCAACAAGTACACAACCCCCCCCCCCCCCCCCCCCTCTCTCCCGCTTAGCCAACAAACACCTTAAATGTCCATGAATCCCCCCGAAGCGTTAGATCCTGCCGAATGCTTTAATTACAGCGGCCTAATTTGATCATGATGGCGGCGGCAGCGACGAAGGAGGATGCTAGTGGCAAAATCAGATCTGAAAAGATGGAAGATGAAAGGTACATTTTGTTGAAAGTCAAACAATAGAATTACCCCAGCAAACTAAAAACACAAAAGTTAGAAGGAGATAATTGTTAATTGCACGACTACATTATCTGTGTATACGCACGTCTCTGGCTCCTCGTAATTAATACCTTTCACAGTTTACATTTTTTTCCAATCTTTCGTGTTATCTACTACACGAGGGTTGATTGTATATTATTTTTTTTCCTTTTTCTTTCTTCTTCTTCCCTTTTTCTTCTTCTTCTTGTTTTTTTTTTATTTTTATGATGAGCATATTAACATTTTATAGTACCAATAATTCATCTCTTGTGGTTCAATCGTGCCGAACCATTCATATTAATGTGGGGCACATGCTTCGTGCCAAACCACTTTCGTAAACCACGGACACTAATTTGGATAAGCTAGACTATAAAGCCTTAGGCCTAGTTTGACAAAAATTTTTGCCTCTTTTTTTTTTCAGTTTTTAAAAACTGAAAAAAAAGGAGCGTTTGGTAACCATTTTTTTTTTCAGTTTTTAAACTGAAGAGTAAAAAAGAGTGAAAAAAAAAACTCCAGAAACTGGTTTTTTTTTTCACTTTTGGTTTTTTTTTCTTAGACCACCACCACCACCCTCCCACCGCCGGTAGCCACCTCAGGCGACCACCGCCGGAGACTGCCGGCAGCCACCTCCGGCCGCCGGCCACCACCACCACCACCGGCCACCACCTCCGGCCGCCGGCGACCACCGCCGGCGACTGCCGGCAGCCACCTCCGGCCGCCGGCGACCACCGCCGGCAGCCACCTCAGGCGACCACCGCCGGCCGCCGGCAACCACCGCCGGAGACTGCCGGCAGCCACCTCCGGCCGCCGGCAGCCACCTCCGGCCTCCGGCGACCACCGCCGGAGACTGCCGGCAGCCGCCTCCGGCCGCCGGCGACCACCGCCGGCGACTGCCGGCAGCCGCCTCCGGCCGCCGGCGACCACCGCCGGCGACTGCCGGCAGCCACCTCCGGCCGCCGGCCACCACCGCCACCACCGGCCACCACCGCTGCACCCCACCACCGCCACTGCAAACCACCAAAAAAAAAAAAACAAAAAAAAAAGGGTTACCAAACACCAAAAAAAAAACCCTAAAAAAAAAGGAGTTATCAAACACCCACTTGTTTTTATAAAAAAAAAAAATTAAGCTGCTCTTTAAAAAACTGCTCTTTAAAAACTGAAAACCAAAAAAAAAATTTTGTCAAACGAACCCTTAGACTTTGTCACGACAAAAGTAGAATCAAGAACCAAAACTAGACAATTAGCTAAATTCGAGGATGCAGCCTATGTTAGAGTCACTAATTGGAACGAGTGAGAGAAGTCCGCGGGATATGCCCAGTTCTTGTTGGCAGTGGCACATAGAGCTAGAGTGGAGCCATGCTTAGGGGTGCAACTTGGGCGGGCTGGACGGGCCTAAGAGTCAGACCATGTCTAGCCCATTCTTTAAAAGTCGTGTCCATGTCCAGTCCAGTCTATCTACGGGCCTACTAATATCTGTCCACCCTGAGCCCATTAAAATTTTGGTGGACACGAGCTGGCACGGGGAGCCCATCGGTTGTCTGTGGTTACGAACTATGTTTTTTCAGAACGATTTCCAAACATACCATTGACCATCCAACTCTACAATTTAATCATGATAATGAAAAAAAAATACATTAAAATCTCAAAATGAACTTAAATATAAGCATGGAAACAAATGTTTGGAACAAACTGAGAGAAAAGACTAAAGGAGAATATATATATATATAAGTTAGACGGGTTTGTCAAAACCTTTGCCCATGTACACCCCATATTTTTTATGGATCCAAAATTTTGAGCCTACTTTCACCACGATCACCAAAAAAGTAAGTCTATTTCTATATTTATGTGGGCTAGTATGGATTGTCCACGGGTTGCCCTGCCCAGGTTGCACCCCTAGCCATGTGAGAGCTCATGGTCCAATCACCCTGTGGCTTAAAGTCATGCCAACATTCCCATATGCTACATAAACACATGGATTGATTAACCGACTCCATGTGAATAAAGGAAAGTTATCAAAGGTTAGACCGCTCGAATAAGCTATATATATAGGTTGGGTTGTTTAGTCTGATGCTGCTTTTAGCGACAAAAATCTCTATGATGTTGAGAGAAATGAATCTGACTTCCGGATTTAATAAACCATACTTCAATTGCAAGCTCGTCGCTCATAATCAATTGATTTTGAGGTTAAATGCTTTCACGTAATCTCAAAACTGGTCGATTCAGACCCAATAGATTCAAAAATAATTCATTCGCCGCCATCGCTCTAATTATCTACGTGCTAGGCCCACTAAAAATAAGTTGGGCCACAGGTGAGGAAACATGTTGACATATATAAATCTGACAATCGGATAAATATTAACAATATTTCAATATATGAGTCTTTGCGCCTCTCCCACTATAGCACATTGACTTTGAGTTGGATGCTTTCACATTTTAGCGACGAAAAATTCTATCGCTAAAAGTGGATTTTCTTGTGGTGTTCGGCTTCTTTCTATGTTCAAAACTTTTGCCCTAGATATGGTCACTAGCATCGAGTGGTTAGTTTGAACTTGTTCTAATATCTGACATTGTTAAACAATACCTAGAGACAAAAGTTCATATGCTTTAGTTTTCAAATTATAAATTTTTTTTGACACAAAAAATCAATATGTTCTGATTTCAAATGGTAACATTTTCTTAGACAAAACATATAACATTAAAAAAACAAAGTGTAATATTTTAATTAGACATATGTCAAACAACACATAAACTCACAATAAAGCACAAATATCAAATTGAGACTTAAACATGACAACCATGCTCCTCGTTACTTTCCTAAATCAAGAAATAGATACCAATATGACATTAAAATCACAAACTTACCTCATTTTAGTGGAGTGTGGAGCTCGGAGTTAGGGTTTGGAGGTATTTATATCCCATCGTCTGCTACATAATGAAGCGGATGAGTTTGGTTTAAAAAAAAAAAACTACCGTTGTCCAATACATGGGAACTGTTCCTATCTATCTGGGCTCTCAAGAGACATTTTCAAAAAGTCCGTCCGCTACATAATGTAGCGAAAAACGTGTTCTTATTTTTTTTTAAAAAAGAAGTTTGATATGGTACCTCCATCCGTGATGGATGGACGGCCAAATGGAGCTGACAGTACTAGACATGGATCAGCTCCCTCTACATTAAAAATATAAATGCGCGCGCGCGCACATACACGCATATATTTAGAGTTATGTCAGTCGTTAACGTTGATTTTTTACGTCGTTGTCACCTAAAGGACTAATAAAAATATGAGAGCTTAGTTTAAGGACTAACAGCATAAAAATTAAAGTTTATGGACCATATTTTGACCAAGAATAAATGGCCAAATCTGTAAGTCACCCCCCACACTTCATACCTTTAAGAAGTTCGTACTTGACTGACTTGTAAGCATAAGTACGGACATCGTACATTTCTTGAAAATTTGCGTGAAATATAATATACATGTACGCTTGATGTGTAAAATCCTATCAAATAGATTTTACTTGATTGAGTTGATTCTGATACGTGTATATTTGACTAGTAATTCATACTCGTAAAATTTTATGAACCAACGCTTTGCATTTACGCTCTCAATTAGGGATTAAGATTATAAGTTAAAGTCCAGAATTTAAGCTTTAGGATAATTTAAAATTTGAGATTTAATTTAGAGTCTAAAATTTAGAATTTATAAGCCAGTGCGTCAAGAGTCTCTAGAAACAAAAATAATGTAGGCCCATAGATCATTACAAGCTAGATAGATGACTCCCTGTCATGCAAGATTACAGCAAGACTTGATTCGGCCACTTACAATTGAGGTTGAACCACGAGTCTACCTCATAGGGTGGGGGCTTTGTTAGGCCATTTTGTTCGGACTTCAGACTCCACACAAATACTTACCCAAGAGGACGGAATGAGAGTGGACCAGGTGAATACGATGTTTGCCGCTGATACGAGGTGTTTACAACTCATACGTTCGACTACCAATTAGGCGAGATGTTCAGAATCGGCACGTCGTACGATGTGCCATTTCAAACATGTCGTCCAATATGTCGATCCAATATGTCATTCTAAATATATTGTACCGACCTATCGTAAACGATTATTTTAAAGATGAATCTAACTGTCGACCAAAAGTATCGCCTCTACATAAAAAAAAATAAAAAGAAAAAAAAATGGACCATATCTCATTTCTTTCTACTTGTTTCTTAAAAATTACAAATGACTATAAACATTCTCTTGGTAAAAGCTACCGGTTCCTTATGACCGTCTAAGACCATTGAATATATCATAAAATAATTTCATGTCACATTTACGTCTTCCTCCTATTCCACCGGTCCCTCGTCTAACGGTCCTATCTACGCAAACTCCTCCCACTTCCGTCTTGGAAGCTGATAGTGACAGGTATCCTCCGTTGATAGAGCACCATATCGTTAATGTTGGAGCACCGTATCATTAACGTTAGAGCACCGTATCATTAACGTTAGAGCTTAAGTGATTTTTGTCATTGCTGAAAATATTTTAGTCGCTATAGCTTATATCATTAGCTACACTTTTGAAGATTAATGTTTCTAAAAGAGTTTCATGAGCCACAGTTTTAATACAACACCCTCCACTATTTTACCAGGGACCGGATCCGGATCTTGAAATCTTTTATTAACCGGCGCAAGATATCATTTGCCCAATGCCTCAATTTATTGTTTATTGATGCAATTAATATCCGGAATTTTGGTTCCTTTCTTTTTTGTGCCAGAAGACAATATAATGAATTTCAAGAAAACTCATCTTATTAGCCTAGCTCTTGGGAAGGTATGGGCTGAGCTATAAACTCAGGCATTCGGTGTTTGATGTTGACAAGGTGTATTTCATGAAAAGTCATGAGTCGTCGATAGATATTTTCACCCGTATGAAACGGGGAAATGCTACTCGTAGTTCATGAAAAGTCATGAGTCAGCGATAGAAATTTCGGTGTTCTATCCGCTCACGTAATTCAGATGATGTAATATTACTTAACATTTGCTTCGTAATTTGCACTAGAACGCCCAGATATTATGATGTATCGCCAATTTTTTCGAACTTGTACCAAAGGTGATCGTTATGGAAAAAGGGAATTTGAGAACCACCTCTAGTTTGCAATACTTACGGTTTTACTTTCATCACTAAACACAAAACCTGGTATTTAATTTGAACAACAAGAGAAGTGTAAGCAACGAAAATTAAAGTAGAGTCTTGTCATCAATTCCAAAAATACTATCAATTTCAAAAGGAAGAAGAAGAAGAAGAAGAAGAAGAAGAAGGTGATAGTAAAAGATTGGTGTTTGTGACTGTCAAGTCCCACATCGACAATACATGGAGTTTGGGATTGGTTCTTATACCTGGTGGGCTTCTCCTACTCTTGAGCATGTTTTTGGGTTGGACACCAAGTTCAACATGGTATCAGAGCTAAGCTCCTGCCGCCCCATTCGATCCAACGGGACCACCTCTTATTCAAGAGGAACACGTCTTATTCCCACGCTTTGCGTGAGGGCGGGTATCAAGTCCCACATCGACAATACATGGGATTTGGGATTAGTTCTTATATCTGGTAGGCTTCTCCTACTCTTGAGCATGCTTTTAGGTTGGACACCAGGTTCAACAGTGACATTTCATTAAGTATACTATGTTTGAAATTTTACCAAAATCGTTGGTCATTTGTGAGCAAACATAGCGTCTAATAACAAAATTGCAGATGATAAAGTAGAAAGGAAAATCAGTATTGTCATATTCTAGCTAATTTGAATGTGACAGGAGAATAACCCAATTCTTAATGTTACAGTTAATGTGTAATATTAGCCAACTCACCCTATTACGTACGCTAATAGTACATATTAACCCTAGTAGTATGTGTAACTAGTGGCGGAGGGAAGGGGATGGCACAATGGGCATGTTCCCACCTCCATCCTTTAGCATGCGAAGTAGTTTTTGCCCACCTCCATTCTTTGGCATCAAGTAATTTTCGTAGTCTTATATTTATAGTTTTGTTATTTTGGTGCCCCACCAAAATTGATATATTTCAATAACTTTTTTGATGTCATGGTTCTTTTCAATATATACAAAATTATTTCTATCACATAACAATCAAGAAATTCTAACACGTCAATTTATTTTCACTTTTATTTCTATAGATCTGTAGTAATACTTCTATTTGAGGGATGCTTTATTGATTATAATGTTCAAAATAAATTACAAGTAGCAAAACTAGAATGCAAATTTTATTTTTAGAAATAACACTGTAAGTTTCATCTTTATTAGTTTTGAACAGAACACATCATGATACATTTAAAATCTTGGTGCCCACCTTATATAAAATTTCTGGCTCCGCCACTGTGTGTAACCCTAGTACAGTTAATGTGTAACCCTAGGACTATAATATTAGTGTACTAACCCTAGTACTATGTACAACATATTAGTACACTAATGTACTAATATCACATGCAAAATCAAGAAGGTGAAGAGGAACCTAACTTCAAGTAAGCGTCCTGGTGGGTGAGACTTCGGGAAGATATCAGTGGTCTGATTAGCATAGGAATCAGAAAGATGAAGAGTTTCACACAAAAGATGAGACGAAAAATCAATCTCTATATGTTTACTGCACTTTGTGAAACACATTTATGAATAATCTAAATATGGCACTCTTATACTTAAAATAGATTGGTCTGCAAGAGGGAGAAGAGACATATATATATATATATATATATATATACACACACACACACACACACACGAAAGTAACAGTTGAAGCCAAATAAGTTTGATAGTAGTATGGCAAGGGTCCGATATTCAGCTTCGATGCTAGAACGAGCAAAGACAGATTGTTTTTTGCTATGTTAACATATAAAAGATTCACCAAGAAGGCAACAATACCCGGTCCTAGGGCGTTAATTCGTTGGGTAGACGACCTAGTCAATTACCCGGTGTCTATTGTAATTATCAAATACTCGCAAAAGTTATTTCATCTGGTTTGAGTGAGGCAATTACCTAGCTATAGCACCTAAAAACATTTTCAGCAGCTGCTAATTCTTTTGAATAGCGGTTAATGATTAAAAATGTGAGTTAGCAATTTATGGTAGAGCCAAAAAGGAAAGTACATTACTTGTGTATAATACTGCTAGAAGAAAATGATACTTGTAACTTGACCATCTTAGGATAGAAGAAGTCATTCACTTTTCAACGAGGAAACTTGAAACTAGAACATAATTAGTGACCCCAGTTTTGGCGCATAAAATGGTATACTAGACTTGATGTCTTAGTTTCCACGGAGTACTTGACCAGCAATGCAATGTGCCCCTCAAACACTCCATCCCGTGCCCTGTATAAATGCAATGTTGTAGTGCCCATACATGTACACTACAACAATTATCAACCTTCGCCAAGTGTTTTTCCATACTCTACTTAATGGCTACATTCTATTCACCAAGTAGCAAGCATTTTATGGCAGCTACGTTGTTACTACTTGGACTGCTAATGCCCATTCTCACAATAACAGGTCTCTCTCTCTCTCTCTCTCTCTCTCTCTCTCTCTCTCTCTCTCCCTCTCTCTCTCCCTCTCCGGTGTAATTTGTTGCTAAAAGTCACATTGTTCGTAAAAGAAATGACCAATACAACTTTATTGCAACAAATACATGCACTGACACTATTCTATCCGTGAACATGCACTGAGACTTATTCCCTTCATATTGCAAGTTGCTCAAGTACGCATATATAAGAAATAGAATGCAACAACTTTCCAAAGTTGAGTTGGGTGCATATTATGTTCAAACTCTACAAATTCTCTGCGGATTATTTGGAGCTAGAACGTGGCTTTCTCGTACAATCGACCCGGCGCTACACATAATTGGTAATACAAAAAAACGGCTAGCCCTTGTAAGATTGCTGACATCCATATCCATAATGGGAGTCAAATGGTCCGTAGATGAACCTTGCAGTTGAATCAAAACAAACTTGCGGCGAACACTAAAATTTGAATCGTAGATACTCCTACAAACTACTATCTTATTTTCAACTTGATAATGAAGATAGTTTTGCAGTATTCTTCCTGGAACTTCTATTTTCACAAGACCTTTGTTAATCGCTAAAAGGTCAAATTTGCCTCACAAACAAATTTTTAAGTGACAGTAAGTGTGGTGCGGACAAGCATAATAGGACATGAAAAATAAAATTTGCCCTCTGTTTATCCCTTTACCTAGCTTTGAGAGAATTGTCTCAACTTCATCATAAGATGTTATCACTAAGTTTTTCTGTGGAAATTCTTTTGTATTTTTACAATTGCATGAATATCAATAGAATAAATACCAATATACACCTGATCATGACCTCTGCCCGACGCTGCATATGTCTTTGTGCATGTCTGCTGGCCGCCGGTGCATGCCGGCAACACATGCAGCTGCATATGATCGTGTTTCACCTGCACAAGACAGTGAATCGGAGGTTTGAGCTAAAAGTGTGAGAATCCGTGACTACTGTACATGCTTCAATTGAATATGAGCTATTTATACCTGTTAAACATGATAATATTGTTGCTCCCATTGTCTATATGCACACTCTCTAACAACTTAAACTTTTAGAACAACCTCAACTTAACAATAATTATAAACGGCAAAGTCGCATATAATACCACAAATAGGAAGTTCATGTAACCTGCTTCTTATATTTTGTTTGTTCTTTCGGTTAGAATAAGCAATTGAAACACCACCATCCTTTAATTTGTTCATCCTGCTTCTGACACTATCGAGTCTTTTTGTGCAATCTAAATGCAGGCGCACAATCTGTAGGTGTCTGCTATGGGAGGAATGGCGAAAATTTGCCTGGGCAACAAGCAGTTGTTAATCTCTTTCAAGCTAATGGCATTGGAAGGATGAGGGTTTACGATCCAATTTCAGAAACTCTCAAGGCACTTGATGGAAGCAACATAGAAATTATCCTTGATGTACCCAACCCAGACCTTCCAGCCCTTGCATCCGATGCTGCAGCTGCAACAACATGGGTTCAAAACAATATAGGAGCCTACTCACCTGGCGTGAAATTTAAGTACATCGCTGTTGGAAATGAAGTAGATCCAGATCCAAAACACGGCACTGCTCAGTATGTTACCTCTGTTCTCCCTGCCATGCAGAATATTCATAATGCTTTAGTAGCTGCTGGCCTACAAAACCAAATTAAAGTTTCAACTGCAACATACACTGGTCTCCTAGGAAACTCCTACCCTCCATCACAAGGTTCCTTTCGTGATGATGTTACGTCGTTTATCTCCCCAATCATCACCTTCTTAGCCCAGAATAATTTGCCACTCCTCGTGAACGTGTACCCGTATTTCAGCTATAGCGGGAACCCTGGTGAAATCGATCTTCCTTACGCCTTATTCACTGCGCCTGGAGTTGTAGTAACAGATGGTAATCTTGGATATCGCAACCTTTTTGATGCACTGCTTGATGCTCACTACTCGGCCACTGAGAAGGCTAATGGAGCTAACATAGAGATTGTTGTATCCGAGAGCGGCTGGCCGTCTGAAGGTGGTGCTGCAGCAACCTTGGAAAACGCAGGAACTTATTACAAGAATTTGATTAATCACGTGAAAGGGACGACAGGGACTCCAAAGAGGCCTGGAAGGGCAATAGAAACCTATTTGTTTGCCATGTTTGATGAAAACCGCAAACAAGGACTGGAGACAGAGAAGCATTTTGGTCTTTTCTCCCCAAATCAAAGCCCCAAGTATCAACTAAGTTTTTAATAAAAGAAAGGGCAAAACTTATTAGTTTTCATTTCTTCATGTTGCATTGTCAGCCCTGAATAATGTGTCTTTTCCTTACAACAGTTGTTGAAAGAAGGAGAGAGATAGAGAACATGTTACTGTACTAGATCCTTTTATGAAGACATTGTGTGACGACGTTCTCCCTAAAATGATCAGAATAATGTAAACTTTTCAGTTTTTATCATTAATACAGTGTGTTAAAATTTTATTGAAACTTTTTGCCAGTGTAACGATTTGATTGCTCGTATACGATAGTCTACCATGTATGTGTGGGTTGAGTTTTTTTCATCGATTGAATTGGTTAAACTCAAAGTAATCGTACCCAAACACCCCGATAATAATGCTGCTGATCAGTCGTGTTATTCAAAGGGAAATTTGAAATTACCTTTTAAACTCTAACGTTATAAGGATTTGATTGTTGAGTACTCTCATGAGCCAGGTATACTTCCGTATGCATCTTCTGCGCCTTCTGCAAGAGAGTTGGCCCACAAATACTGGGAAAAGTAGGGGCTACATACAACAAGGCATGGTGCCAGGGTCCCTTGTTATAGAGAAAATATTTTGCAGCTGTCTTACGCGACGTTTCAACACCAATCTACTGTTTCAACTAAGAAAGATTGACAAGTTATGGATCAAATATTTAGCTGAACACTAAACCTTGACCATGGTTTACCTGTGAAAGTTAAAACACAAACTTTGAGTAAAACGTGAATTTCCCACCCACCATTTTTGTTCATCATATCGGAATCCATTTCTTTTTCTTTCTTCTCTTTCGTCTCCGATCTTCTCTATCACGTTCGAAAGCTAGTTAACAATGGCTTCGTAACTAGCACTAGAATACCAATATATTATGATGTATTGCCATTTTTTATTTTTTATTTAGGAACCTGTACCAAATGTGGCAGTTACGAAAAAAAGGGAATTAATAACCTCCTCTAGTTTTCAACACTTACCTTTTACTTTTGTGACTAAACATAAAAGATGGGTCATCTAAAAATCTTTAATGACGAAAGTGAAGTATAGACGGTAAAAACTAGAGTGCTATTATCAATTCAAAATTTTTTGTAAATTCCAAAAAAAAAAAAGAACAAGAAAAGAAGGTGAAAGTGAAAAGTCGATGTTTGTGATATTTCATTGAGCATACTGTATTCTAACTTTTACCAAAATCCGTGGTTATTAGTGAACATTTACCGCGTCTAAACAAAATTACAGACAATAAAGTAGAACAGAGAAAATAGTATTGTTGTATTCTAATCTCAATGTGATAGAAGAGATCGAATAACTCTACTTCTAATGTCACAATTAATGCAATGTGGCCCTCACAATTAATGCATTGCTTAGTTTCGACCGAGCACTTGGACTAGCAATGCAATGTGCCCCTCACAATTAAGACTACATGTCTTAGTTTCCACGGAGAGCTTGACTAGCAATGCGATGTGCCCCTCAGGACACTCCATCCCGTGCCCTATATAAATGGCCATGCATGTACACTAGGAAATTACCAACGTTCTCCAAGTGCTTTGCCGTTCTCTACTTAATGGCCACATTCTATTCACCAAGTAGCAAGCACTTTATGGCAGCTACCTTGTTCGTACTTGGGCTGCTGATGCCCATTCTCGGAATAACAGGTCTCTCTCTCTCTCTCTCTCTCTCTCTCTCACACACACACACACGCGCGCGCGCATCCTCAGCTGTTAGGAGGAATTACGTAGGTGTATTTTGTTGCTCAAAAAAAGGTCACATTGTTAGTAGAAGAACCGATCAATACAACTTTACTGCGTCAAAAAGAACCCTGCTACGCCCAAGCCCAGCACAAATACATACACTGAGACGGCATTATTAGTGAACATGCACTGAGACTTATTTCATTCATATTATGCGTGCATTTGGACGTGAATTTAGAAATCCTGCGATTTGATAAATTAAAGGATCCCCGTGGGGGCAGAATACCCGTCGTTGTCTTTGTTGCGGTACCAGGCCTAGCAAAAGTAAAAATGGGATAGGATACTATTGGCACACCCTCATGTTTAAAAGTTGCTCAAGTACGCATAAGAAATAGAATCAACTACCATCCAAAGCCTGGAGTTGGGTGCATATTATGCTTAAACTCTACAAAATTATCTGCTGATTATTTGGACCTTGAACGTGGCTTTATCGAACAATCGACCCGGCCCTAGACATAATTGGTCCCTTTTCGTCAATGCATAAACTTGGGTACGGACAATTCTATTTACCTCAGAAAACATTTGGCAATACAAAAAAATGGCTAACACTTGTAAGATTGTTGACATCCATATCAACAACGGGACTCGAAACAGACTTGCGGGGAACAGTACGTAAATTTTGAATGGTTCATAGTCCTATGAAATACTACGTATCTTATTTCTAACTTGATAATGTAGGTAGTTTCGCAATGTTCCTCCTGAGCATCTATTTCCACATGACCTCGGCTCATCGTTGAAAGTCAAAAATGATTTTTTGAGTGACAACAAATGTGATGCGTACAAGCATAATGAAACATGTAAAAGACTTTTTCGGTCATTTCCCTCGGTTTATTTATTGACATGGTTTGTATAAAATTATCTCAACTTCATTATAAGATATGCGTTTTCACTAAGTTTTTCTGTGGATTTTCTTTTGTATTTTTACAATTGCATTCATGCACTAAAGGTTGAATTGGCAATAGAAAATATCAATTGAAGTTTGGTAAAATTATGGCTTAAGGCCACAAATCCACACCTAATCATGAGCTCTGTCCGACGCTGCATCTCTTCCTGCATGTCTGCTGGCCACTGGTGCATGCCGGCAAACCATGCGGCTGCACATGGTCATGTTTCACCTGCAATAGATGTGAATCAGAGGTTTGAGCTAAAAGTGTCAGAATGAGTGACAACCCTTTTGAATTGAATTTGAGTTAGCATTGTTGCACTCACAACTCAAGTTTTTAAAGCAACTGGTTACGCAAGGTTTTGATTGATTCTTTCTACTTACATTAGTTACATACATGGTCCTCTTTACTGTGGTGCATATTGCTTTGTTTCTCCACGTGCAATTGGGGGCTTGCACGTGAGAAAGAGTGCTAAACATGATTATATTGTTGCGCCTGTTGTCTAACGGCTTAAGTTTGGTAACTTTACAACAATTATAGGCATCAAACATATCATATCCTACCAAAAACAGGCAGTTAATGTAACCGACGACTTCTTATATTTCGTTTGTTCGTTAGGTTAAAATTTCCATTTGAAACACCACCATCCTTTGTTCATCCTGCTTCTGACACTATCTAGTCTTTTTGTGCAATCTAAATGCAGGCGCACAATCTGTAGGTGTCTGCTATGGGAGGAATGGCGACAATTTGCCTGCGGATCAAGCAGTTGTTAATCTCTTCAAAGCTAATGGCATTGGAAGGATGAGGGTTTACGATCCAATTTCAGAAACTCTCCAAGCTCTTGTTGGAAGCAACATAGAAATTATCCTTGATGTACCCAACCCAGACCTTCCAGCCCTTGCATCCGATGCTGCAGCTGCAACTACATGGGTTCAAAACAATATAGGAGCCTACTCATCTGGCGTGAAATTTAAGTACATTGCTGTTGGAAATGAAGTAGATCCAGATCCAAAACACGGCGCTGCTCAGTATGTTCCCTCTGTTCTCCCTGCCATGCAGAATATTCATAATGCTTTAGTAGCTGCTGGCCTACAAAACCAAATTAAAGTTTCAACTGCAACATACACTGGTCTCCTAGGAAACTCCTACCCTCCATCACAAGGTTCCTTTCGTGATGATGTTACGTCGTTTATCTCCCCAATCATCACCTTCTTAGCCCAGAATAATTTGCCACTCCTCGTGAACGTGTACCCGTATTTCAGCTATAGCGGGAACCCTGGTGAAATCGATCTTCCTTACGCCTTATTCACTGCGCCTGGAGTTGTAGTAACAGATGGTAATCTTGGATATCGCAACCTTTTTGATGC
The DNA here is from genome assembly GCA_033065855.1 of Escallonia rubra. Classification (NCBI taxonomy): domain Eukaryota; kingdom Viridiplantae; phylum Streptophyta; class Magnoliopsida; order Escalloniales; family Escalloniaceae; genus Escallonia; species Escallonia rubra. The sequence goes on along the minus strand of JAVXUO010001091.1, from coordinate 219,122 downwards.
ACTGCTTGATGCTCACTACTCGGCCACTGAGAAGGCTAATGGAGCTAACATAGAGATTGTTGTATCCGAGAGCGGCTGGCCGTCTGAAGGTGGTGCTGCAGCAACCTTGGAAAACGCAGGAACTTATTACAAGAATTTGATTAATCACGTGAAAGGGACGACAGGGACTCCAAAGAGGCCTGGAAGGGCAATAGAAACCTATTTGTTTGCCATGTTTGATGAAAACCGCAAACAAGGACTGGAGACAGAGAAGCATTTTGGTCTTTTCTCCCCAAATCAAAGCCCCAAGTATCAACTAAGTTTTTAATAAAAGAAAGGGCAAAACTTATTAGTTTTCATTTCTTCATGTTGCATTGTCAGCCCTGAATAATGTGTCTTTTCCTTACAACAGTTGTTGAAAGAAGGAGAGAGATAGAGAACATGTTACTGTACTAGATCCTTATATGAAGACATTGTGTGATGACGTTCTCCCTAAGACGTTGAGTTTTTCTCATCGATTGGATTGGCTAAACTCAAAGTAATCGTACCCAAACACCCCGATAATAACGCTTCTGAGTCGTGTTATTCAAAGGGAAATTTGAAATTACCTTTAAACTCTAACGTTATAAGGATTTGATTGTTGAGTACTCTCATGAGCCAGGTATACTTCCATATGCATCTTCTGCGCCTTTTGCAACGTCTAAACAAAATTCACCTCCCGGTGAATAAGTCTTATCCACCGGGAGGTGAATAAGTCTTATCCACAATCCACCGGGAGCTGAATAAGACTTATCCACCTCCCGGTTGATAAGTCTTGGCGCAAATTCAAGAAGTCGTCGGCGAGGAACCTAACAATTAAGATCACATGTCTTAGTTTCCACGGAGACCTTGACTAGCAATGCAATGTGCCCCTCGCAATTAAGACTACGTGTCTTAGTTTCCACGGAGACCTTCACTAGCAATGCAATGTGCCCCTCGGGACACTCCATCCTGTGCCCTATATAAATGGCCATACATGTACACTAGAAAATTATCAACCATTCTCCAAGTATTTTGCCCTTCTCTACTTAATGGCTACATTCTATTCACCAAGTAGCAAGCACTTTATGGCAGCTACATTGTTCGTACTTGGGCTGCTGATGTCCATTCTCGGAATAACAGGTCTCTCTCTCTCTCTCTCACTCACTCACTCTCTGTCTCTCTCTCACACACACACACACACACACACGTGCATCCTCGTCTATTAGGAAAAATTACGTAGGTGTATTTTGTTGCTCAAAAAAAGGTCACATTGTTTGTAAAAGAACCGATCAATACAACTTTACTGCGACAAAAAGAACCCTGCTATGCCCAAGCCCAGCACAAATACCTACACTGAGACTGTTTTATCTGTGAACATCCACGGAAACTAATTTCACTCATATTCTGCATGCATTTGCACGTGAATTTATAAATCCGGCGCTTTGATGATTAAAGGATCCCCGTGAGGACAGAGAACCCGTCGTCGTCTCGGTTTCATTACCGGGCCTAGCAAAAGAAAAAATGGGATAGGATCCTATTGGCACACCCTTATGTTTACAAGTTGCTCAAGTATGCATAAGTACTAGAATCGCTACCATCCAAAGCCTGGAGTTGGGTGAAATTATGTTTAAACTCTACAACTTATCTGCTGATTATTTGGACCTTGAACGTGGCTTTATCGAACAACCGACCCGGCCCTAGACATAATTGGTCCCTTTTCGTCAATGTATAAACTTGGGTACGGACAATTCTATTTACCTCAGAAAACATTTGGTGATACTAGAAAACGGCTAACTCTTGTAAGATCGCTGACATCATATCAACAACGGGAGTCGAAACAAACTTGCGGCGAACAGTAAATTTTGAATGGTTGATAGCCCTACAAAATACTACTCCGTATCTTATTTCTAACTTGATAATGTAGGTAGTTTCGCAATATTCCTCCTGGTGCATCTATTTCCACATGACCTCGGCTCACCGTTGAAAGTCAAAAATGACTTTTTGAGTGACAACAAATGTGATGCGTGCAAGCATAATGAAACATGAAAAAAGATTTTTACGGTCATTTCCCTCGGTTTATTTATTGACATGGTTTTTATAAAATTGTCTCAACTTTCATTATAAGATATGCGTTTTCACTAAGTTTTTCTGAGGCAGTTCTTTTGTATTTTTACAATTGCATTCATGCACTAAAGGTTGAATTGGCAATAGAAGATATCAATTGAAGTTTGGTAAAATTATGGCTTAAGGCCACAAATGCACACCTAATCATGAGCTCTGTCCGACGCTGCATCTTGCATGTCTGCTGGCCACTGGTGCATGCCGGCAAACCATGCAGCTGCACATGGTCATGTTTCACCTTCAATAGATGTGAATCAGAAGTTTGAGCTAAAAGTGTCAGCATTGTTGCTCTTACAGCTCAAGCTTTTAGAACAATCGGTTGCGCGAGGTCTTGGCCGGTTCTTTCCGCTTACATATGTGATCCCCATTTACTGTGGTGCAATTTGCAATCTTTATTTGTGCACTACTGGGTGGTCTTGCACATTACTTTGTCTCTCCATGTGCAATTCAGGACTTGCACGTGAAGAGGAATGCTAAACATGATAATATTGTCGCGTCCGTTGTCTAACAGCTTAAACTTGTTAAGTTAACAATAATTGAAGGCAGCAAGCATACCATATCCTACCAAAAACAGGCAGTTGACATAACCGACGACTTCAATTCTGACACTATCTCGTTTTTTGGTGCAATCTAAATGCAGGCGCACAATCAGTAGGTGTCTGTTATGGGAGGAACGGCAACAATTTGCCTGCGCCAAAAACAGTTGTTAATCTCTTCAAAGCTAATGGAATTGGAAGGATGAGGGTTTATGATCCAAATCCACAAACGCTCCAAGCTCTTGTTGGAAGCAACATAGAAATCATCCTTGGTGTACCCAACCCAGACCTTCGAGCCCTTGCATCCGATGCTGCAGCTGCAACTAGATGGGTTCAAAATAATATAAGAGCCTACTCATCTGGCGTGAAATTTAAGTACATTGCTGTTGGAAATGAAGTAGATCCAAATAATGGCGCTGCTCAGTTTGTTCCCTTTGTTCTCCCTGCCATGCAGAACATTCATAATGCGTTAGTAGCTGCTGGCTTACAAAACCAGATCAAAGTTTCAACGGCAACATACACTGGTCTCCTAGGAAATAGCTATCCTCCATCACAGGGTTCCTACCGCGATAATGCTAGGTCGTTTATCTCCCCAATCATCAGCTTCTTAGCCCGAAATAATTTGCCACTCCTGGTGAATGTGTACCCGTATTTCAGCTATAGAGGGAACACAGCTCAAATCAGTCTTCCATACGCCTTATTCACTGCACCAGGAATTGTAGTAAGAGATGGTAATCTGGGATATCGCAACCTTTTCGATGCATTGTTGGATGCTCACTACTCGGCTAATGAGAAGGCTAATGGAGCTAACATAAACATCGTTGTATCCGAGAGTGGCTGGCCGTCTGCGGGTGGTGCTGCAGCAACCTTGGAAAACGCAGGAACTTACTACAGGAATTTGATTAATCATGTGAAAGGGACGGCAGGGACTCCAAAGAGGCCTGGAAGGGCGATAGAGACCTATTTATTCGCCATGTTTAACGAAAACCTCAAAGGAGGAGACGAGACTGAGAAACATTTTGGTCTTTTCTACCCAAACCAAAGCCCCAAGTATAACATACGTTTTTAATTCAAAAAAAAAGGGCAACAACTAGTTTTCATTTCTTCATGTTGTCAGCCCAGATTAATGTATTTTATTTTCATACAACAGTTGTTGAATAATCAGAATGATGTAATGTTTTCAGTTTATATCATTAATGCAGTGTGCAAAAACTCTCATGAAACTTTTTTCTGGAGTAACGTATCGATTGCTTCTATATGTGTGTGTCGGTTGGCTTACCTTTTATCGGTTTGTGTTGGTTAAACCCAAAGAAATCCAACTAAAGTAACACCCCTACAATGATGTTGCTGAGTAATTATGTTATATAAAGGGGAATTTGAAATTACCTTCTAAAGTCCAATGTTATGAGAATTTGGTTGTTGAGTGCTCTCACGAGCTAGGCATACTTTGGTATGCATCTTCTGTGCCTTTTGGACGAGATTGAGTTGGCTCGCAAATACTTGGAAAGGTAGGGGTTAGTTAAAAGAGGCAAGACGCTGTGGTCTACATAAATTTTTTTTTTTGGTCTTGTTTTGGATAAGACTCCGTACATATTTTTTGTCACAAGCACGAATTGATTTGAAAAGTGTATGGTTGATCTTCTTTGGTATTGAGGTATAGATGAGTGAAATAATCTTTCTTGATAAAAAAAGATGCATGTGCAAAATTGCCTAATTACGGAAAAATGCTTTTTTCAGTGCAAGGGGGTCGTTTACAAAACTGCTCAATCCAATAATTCTTTCAATGTATTAGAATAGAGCCTCTAGGGTAAATTCCACGTTGTTGGGTTTCTTTTTCCAATTTATTTCTTCTCTTGATCATCTTAACGATGCAATTGGTTCTCTCCTCATACCGTCGACCATGGATCCCAACAACAAGTCCACTACACCCCCCCCCCCCCCCCTCCCCTTCTCCCGGTCAGCCAACAAACACCTCAAATGTCCATAAATCCCCCCGAAGCGTTAGATCCCGCCGAATGCTTTAATTATAGCGGCCTAATTTGATCATGATGGCGGCGGTAGCGACGGATGATGGTGGTGGCAAAATCAAATCTGAAAAGATGGAAGATGAAAGCTACATTTTGTTGAAAGTCAAATGATAGAATTACCCCAGCAAACTAAAAACACAAAAGTTACAAGGAGATAACCGTTAATTGCACGACTACATTATCTATGTATATGCACGTCTCCAGTTCCTCGTTTTTTTCCCTTTTTCCTTCTTCTTCTTCCTATTTTTATTTATTAGCATTTTATAGTACCAATATCTCTTGTGGGTCAAAAGTATACTATAAAGCCTTAAGACTTTGTCAGGACAAAAGTAGAATCAATTAAGAACCAAAACTAGACACTTAGCTAAATTCGAGGATGCAGCCTATGTTAGAGTCACTGATTGGAACGATTGGCAAAAGTCAGCGGGATATGCCCAGTTCTTGCTGGCAGTGGCACATAGAGCTAGAGTGAAGCCATGCGAGAGCTCATGGTCAAATCACCCTGTGGTTTAAGGTCATGCCAACATTCCCATATGCTACACCGCCTACACAAACACATGGATTGATTAACCGACTCCATGGGAACAAAGGAAAGTAATCGAAGGTTAGACCGCTCGAATAAGCTATATAGGTTGGGTTGCTTAGTCTGATGCTGCTTTTAGCGACAAAAATTTCTCTGATGTTTAGAGATATGAATCCGACTTCGGATTTAATACACGATACTTCAATTGCAAGCCTTGCCAGTCTCTTCATTCATAATCCATTGATTTTGAAGTTAAATGCTTTCACGTAATTTTAAAACGGGTGGATTCAGGTCCAGTAGATAATTCAAAAATTAATTCATCCACTGCCATCGGCTCTAATTCTCCACGTGTTAGGCCCACTAAAAATAAGTTGGGCCACAGGTGAGGAAGCGTGTTGAGAGATATAAATCGACAATCGGCTAAATAATATATAACAATACTTCAATCTATAAGTCGTGTATGCCTCTCCCATCATAGCACATTGACTTTGAGTTGGATGCTTTGAATGAAAAATTATTGTTTCTGGTGAAATGTTTAACAAAAAATAGGGAGTTGTCAAACTAGCAATGTTAGTATTTACCCGCAATTATAAGGGCTAATGAAACCCCCTAAAATGGCCGGATGCCGATAACAGACGCCTGGGCTTGATCTACTCAAACCTAAAATGTCGCTATTAGTCGCCTAGGCTTGATCTTCACCCATGTTGGTTATTGGGCTAAGATAGAGACAAAGAGGGGCACCATAGTCAAGAACCGAGAAGATCTATTAAAAAAAATTTGGACGGCCAAAGGTGGGCATGTGTCCTCTCTACACCCAGCTGCCTCCGCCTCTTCTTCTTGTGCAAACACTTCTAAATTTCATTTGATTGTCGTGATACTTTGTAGTCATTAATTTGCAATGTAAGACTCCGACCATGATTAACCTGAAAGGGCTCGCGCTGAAAAATGGGCCACGTCTTGAGCGGAGAAACTTCTTGTTGTAATTTTACGAAGCCAAAAAAAAAAAATGTACAGTTACTGTCGGCCATCCCTAAAACAAATATGCCTCGCTTTCGTGAAAGTAGTTGTCGTTACTACGTTTGTTCCATACCAATCAAGGTTGGTATTAGTTATGCTTTAGCTATTAACACAAACTGATCCAGGCACAACCATGGAATCTTGTTTCAAAATTGATCCCCGAAATGCTATGAACCATTGTCAAATTGTTGCTAAATCAATAAAGTTGTTGGATTTTGAAACAAAAATTGAAATACTTATCATTACTCAATAGGGTCACACAGACAGATTAAAGATATAGAAAACGATCCCGAATTCGGGCCATGTGGTCTCACTAACATTTTCCTAAGGAAACTCTCTTCCATGAAGTCAGCCATGTGGGAAGAAATAAAAAAGTTAGACAGCAACTCTTGAGCACCATAAAAGAGAAGGGGAATTAAGTCAAGCAGTCTTACGCGCTTATTCACACTTCATATGTTGTTAAAGCACAATGCATTGATGCCTACGCAGTTTTACAAAATCAAATATGGGTAGACTATTTCCCTTACGAGATTGTTTATGATAATAGACAAGCTTAATTGCAAGCCAACCCTGTGTTTTTTTAAATTGCAGTTTACGTTGGAGTAGGCAAAACGGTGGCACTGCTAATTTAGATCTGACAAGCAATTATCTATCACCACCACTGTGTGTAGCTTGGACCACCACGCTCACCAGCACATGTTCAACATATTTCTTTAACTCCAACTTAGAAAAAAAAGGTAGAGGGTGCTTCAAATTGATTTTAGAATGGTCAAATCTGATCAAATCAAGATTTAAATCAGATTTGAAGTATTTGACCCAAAAAAAAAAAGAGTAACTGATTAAATATGCTCTCATGTGTTCAAATTAAAACTAATAAAATCCAGAATCCTTATTTTCTTGGATTATGATTTAATTAGTTTTGGAGAATCGAGGTTGATCAAAAGAATTACCAAAAAATCCTTACGTGTACACAGACGTTAAATGCTCCCTTTTAATTTGAATACATTATATGGTAATTTTTCCACACTAAACCTACTTTAATCTCTTTTTATCCAAGCACATTCAACAACTTTTAATCGATTATGCTTAAAATAGACTAAACCTGATTTTAGAAACTGATTCAAATTTAATCAAAATCTACTTTTGAGAATCAATCTGAAATGGCCTCTTAATTATTAGAGTACATGAGGTAGAACCGTCAACTCAAGTCCAAGCACATGCCCCGCACAGCGTCGCATTATCTGTTTCAAAAGACTGGCCCACACAATGCCGGTGTGGCCAGAGAATCCCCTTGGTCTAGCCATCAGTCCAAAGCCCTTGCAAAGTCCAACAGGGCGTCGAGAGACGCCGAGGACCTAGTTGCAGTGGGGAAGACCCGACACCCAACTACCGAGCAGACTAGGCGCAATGCCCTCCGAAGACATGCTCCCATCTCGAAGTGACCCGGGGGTCATGGTCTGTAGGGATGCCGATGAAAGCCCCTAGTGCCGGAGCACGTAGGCTAGTCATGCAGACACCCTGGAAGATATAGTGTCCCAGAAGAGTCGCCTATCCCGCGGGTAAGTCCTTGTGTCGGAGCACTTATAGCGTGTCAAGGTAAACCCCCGGAGAAGTCACCTACCTGACGGGCTGAGGTAGAATCCCGGAGGAGCCATCTACCTAGCGGAAGGGAAGTCTTCATGTTGGAGCACTTAGAGCTCCCTGGCAGAGACAGTGTTCTTGAGGAGTGGCCTATCCCTACGGGTGAATCCTTATGTCGGAGCACTCGAAGCGCGCCATGGTAGTGTCCTGGAGGAGTCACCTACCGAAGGGCCGAGGTAGCATCCTGGAGGAGCCTTCTATCTTGGCGGAAGGGGAGTCTTCATGCCAGAGCACTCAGAGCTCCCTGGCAGAGATAGTGTTCTGGAGGAGTCGCCTATCCCCGCGGGTGAGTCCTTGTGCAGGAGCACTTAGAGCGCGCCAAGGTAGTTTCCTGGAGGAGTCACTTACCCGAAGGGCCGAGGTAAAATCCTAGAGGGTCATCTACCTGGCGAAAAATGAGTTTTCAAGCTTGAGCATTTAGAGCTTCCTAGTGGACACAGTGTCCCGGAGGAGTCGTTTATCCCCGCGGGATGCTGCACATTCGGGGGAGTGGGTCGAAGCATGTTCCATGACCAAGGCAAGGTGTGCAAGGTATGGTGAAAGGATGGACCAATGCGAAGGTGTGGTAGTGTGACAGAGATCCAAGGGGCACGACAGTATTAGCAATGCGCAAGGGCGCGGGGGAGTGTGTGAAGTGTCAGCGGCATGGTAGTGTGACTGAGAGTCAGGACGCACGGCTGTATCACTGGCAAAGTGTGTGTTGTGCCAGCGACATAGTAGTGTGACATGGAAATGACGCGCGGCCGCGGCGACGAGCATCATGGAGTCAATGCGCAGATACGACAATCCAAATGTGCACAGCCGGCGGGCCGATTAGGGCCGACTGGCCGGGGCCGGCTGTAATATCCCGAACTTCGGGAGCCGGTTAAAATAACCATCTGGGCTCCGAAATATAAACGGGCGTCAAATTGAGTAATGCTCGTATTGGTAGTGTGTAGGACCTTAAAAAGTTTTTTGGGGCAAAAATGTAATTTTGAAATTTTGGGGGCCATCTTGTAATTCTGGAAAGTTTTGGGGGCACAAATGTAAATCATGGTTTTAATAATGAAAAATGGTAAAGTGAATGATAGTGAATATTTTAGTGATGTCTAATGAAATTAATCATGGTTAGACTAATTTTGGGGCTTAATTGTAATTACATACATTTTTGGGGTTATTTCGTGATTATAGAACTTTTGGGGTTTAATTTGTGATTTGGAAAAATGGCATTAGGTGTCAATTTGTAAAGAAAATTTGTTGGGAAAATTAGGAAAAAGTGGGAATTGGGGTTAACTTTTAGTGGACGGTGGTTATTGTATGTAAAGTTAAGAAAAAGTGGGTTGTTTTCTAAAAACTTCTGAACAAGGGGCTTTGCAAATTCTCACATTTTATGTACCCAAACTACCCCTCCATCTAATTTTGCAGGAGACAAAACTGTCCTTGTCTAATTCCTCTCCCCCATCTTGTTGACCATCTCCATCCTTGACCCATTCTCCCTATCCACGCCAGATTAGAATTTCCGCCATCTGCATCCAACCCACCCATGAACTCCCACTTAGATTTCTTCCCAAATACATAAGCCCTTTTCCCCCCAAACTCAAACGCCTCCCCCTCTCTCCCCCCTTCCCGCACAACACCCACCCACCAAAGCTGTTAAGAGATAGAGCGAAAAGAGGGGATTTCAGATTCATACACGTCGCCGTAAAGATCGGAATCTGAAGCTTGGCATTTTTGGGTGTTTATTTGGCTTTCAAGCCTCAAATGTCTAAAGGTACCTTATCTAACATCTTGATATTATTAGGTTGATTCAAATTTTTTTTTTTTTTTTTTTATAAAGTGATTTATTCCGGAAAAATGCTTCAGATTTTGAGTTTATTATGATTCATTCTAGGAAAATGTTGTTGCTTGTTTTTGATATTAAATATGAGAATTTTGTGAAAATGTTCATTATCATACTAGTCGCAATCTTTCATGATTTTGTGAAAATGCTTATATGCGCTTTGCAGGATACATAAGAATTTTGTTGAATTGTGTTGCCTTTGCCATATGCTTTTCTGAAAAGAAGCTTTTTTCACTACTGTATTTCATCAGGTGAGAGCCATGTGTTAGTGCTTATTCCAGTCGTCGTCTTTTCTTAACTTATTTCAAAGTGCTAATTGTGTGGGATCTTGATTGATTGAATGTTCGAGTTCAGCTTTGTATGTGATGCTTTGGATGGTTGGTTCGCCGGAAAATTCAACCAAGGTACGAGATTATCTATATTGACCGTTATTAAGTTTATGTCACTTTGGTACTTAATTCTAGTTAGGAATTTAACAAATGTAGTAGAATCCCCTAGGACGGTTATTAAAAGCTTGTTGGGAACTAAATCGGTGGGACTGTGGGATACTCAGTTATGGATTTTGTACGTATAAAAGTGGTTTTGGAATTGGCTTGGTTCAGAATCTGATAGCTTGGTGGTAGTTTCTTCATACTTATGAACTCAGTGCTTTTGAGTATTGAGTACAAGCAAAAGGGTACGAGAAAGAGAATGTTTTGTACTCTGCCTTAAACTTACGGATGATTAGGACTTTGACATAGGAGAGTTCGACTCAGAACTATAGAAAACAAAACTTATTGGTTTGATAATCACAAATTATGACAAGTTACCTAAAGTTAGTTGGTTAGGGTTTTGGCTCTGTCTCAAGAAAGTTCCAACATATGCATAACATCGATGGTTTGGCATTAAGAATTGGTGCAATGTCTGCCTTTTCAGGTCAAATGTTTAGTGCTATAAAGAGTGTTTGCAAAATTCTCTTTTTCCTTGGTGGGATAAGTACTTGTTAAAGTTGTGTACACTTACGAGATTTTGGTTTGCATTTTATTACCTTTTGTTGTTTTCGTTTCGACCTTCGGAGCTGCTCTGGACATGGTGATAGATAGGTGCTTCTTCCACAGAACTCCCATTCTCTTCACTTCTTTTTGCTCTTGCTTATCTTTGCAGTTTTCTCTAAATGTGGTTCTTAATTTTCCCTTGTTCCTACTTGATGGGTGTCTTGACTGATTTATGTTGTCTCGCAGGATTAGTACTGCTTGTCTACTTATAATTCTCTCCCAAGCCTATAGGTAAACTTTGTTTCAACCTATATATGCAGTGCTTGGCTCTTGCTCTACATTTTAGTGCCTGCTTGATTTTACTAAATAATATTTTTCAGGCCTGGCTTGGTTTTCTTGTCATTGCTTGCTTTAGATATTGCCAGTCATTGGTTGCAGATGTACAAGTACTTGATCTTTCGTTTGGAAGTTAAATTAAATATTTGAATATTGAATGAGCGAAAGTGGTTTGTTAGGATGCTTGATTTCTTCTCTATATACACCACTTTTTTGATGCAATACTTTCTTGGTTGGCAAAGCTAGTCATAAAGATATCAACGACAGTACTAACTGGCTATTCAAGGTGTACTATGGAAACATGATGTTTATGGTGGCATTGTGCTTTTACTTATAAGATATCGCATGTTAGAAATTCGCAAAGGAAGACAAACTTCAAGATATTCAAACCAAACTCCCATGAGTATTTGTTAAAGGACATTGATATTTCTAGTAATACCCAAGTTGATACTCCAATAAAAAGACTATAGGAATGTAGGGCTTTTGTTCTTAGGCTGACGGGTTCTATAGTTTTAATGACATAAGTCATAATCTGCAAAAACGCAAGTATCTAGAGACAACTATACTTGTCGGTTTGTATAGCTATTTAATTCTTCATTCTCGGCGTCAAATGCATTAGTAATTTTGCCTTAGGCGATAGATAAAGAAATCATTATATGATATTGCCAAAGATATGCCTAATATAAAATGGTTGAGTCAAATACAGTTACTTTGTCAATTTAGCCCTAACTTGCTATGAACTTAATTGGTTTTTTTCTTGTCTGTTCTCAATTGGTTCTCAATTGTGAATCCCACGTGAGAAGACAATATGAAGATATTGTGCATCTGCAAGCTTGTAGAGTGGTACCATAATATTGATAAGTGTGTTATCAATAAGTGAGTTGGATGCAGAAACAAGTCGATTTTACATCTCTTAAGTATAAAGAGGAATTATTGTTTTCTTCTACACATTTTTATCACCACTGACTTTCTTTCTTAGTTGCGAACTTAGGGCTTTATTTCTACAAAAAAAATCCCCTTTTGTTTCTGAAAATTTAGGGATTTGTAATTCCTCTTCATGTATTTTGTTTAGGGAAAAGAAGAATATGGCAGGAAAGGCATATGTTGCATTTATTGGCCGAAGACCAGGAATTTCTTCCACTTTTGATGAATGATTTGCTCAGACTTCTGGTTATGGAAATGGGTTTAAGTGTTCTTTCTCTTCTAGAGAAGAGGCTGAAAGAGCCTTTGATGCCTTCCGTAGAGAAAGTGAGATTTACAAAAAAGTAGGGAGTCTTTTTAATAAGTATATTTGGGTTGTCTTTACTACAATTTTGTCTTCTACTTTTTTGCTTACGTACTTTGATATTGTATGTTTCTTGTGTTGGAAAATCCTGTTTATGCATGCCCACTCTGTCGAGAATCCTGTGAGCTTGTCGTTTCACATTCTAAGATTGACATTGAGCGTCACTTCTTTAGATGCCCCAAGTTTGTAAGTGTTTCTTTGGTTAACGTTAGCTTAGCATGTAATGCTTGTATTTATTCTCCATCAGTTTCTAGCCCATTTGTTATTTATTTCCTCGCAGGAATGCAAGGGTTTCTTCACTTGGGCAGACAAGATATATGGGAGCACATGTTCTTCAGATGGTGATGCCACCTCTATTAATTCTTTAGTTGTTGAGGCCCTTACAGCTAAGCTCAAGAAGGTGACGAAAGAAAAGGATGATGCCCTTCAAAAGTGTGACATGTATTTGGAGCTCTTGCACAACTTTGAGGACATGAAGCTTTGAGAAATTTTAAGCCAACTTTCATGCAATTTGTCAGAATGCATTGTGGTTTTTTATGCATTTGGTTGATTTGTCATCTATAGTTTCAATGACACAAGTCAAAACTCTTAAAGCTCTTCCTTTGCAAGCGTGACTGTCAACGGTACTAAAATTTGTGCTACACCATAATGGCACCACATGTATAGGTTGTGGCCAGAATACTGTTTTCATCACTATAAAATGGCACCACGCAGTGCTTTTCATTACCAAATCGCTAAATCGCATTCGTTTCTTCAACTTAGAGACCCCTTTAGCAAAAGAAAGTGTATGTGCATGTAAAGTTCCTCTATTTTTAGGCGTCCCACAGAAGCAAAAGCAGCGTTTGTGCCCTCCCGTAATTTCTGCATAAGAAAACTGGGGTGACAGCAGAATTCGACATGCACTTTTGCAGAACAAGACTTGCATTTTCACAAAAATCGACTAGTTTCACCCAGACCGCGCTTTTACACCGTTCCTCTATGATTGATCGGTAAACACACTCTGAAGTGGATCATTTTCCCCTTAACAACTACGTGCATATTTGGGCCGATAAAATGAGGCCTAAGTGAGGTGACAAAACGTGGTGCTTTTCATTACCAAACGGCTAAACCGCATCCGTTTCTTCAAGTTGGAGACCCCTGTGCAAGGGAAAATGTATTTACATGTGAAGTTCCTCTTTTTTTACGAGTCCCACTGAAGCAAAAGAAGTGCTTGTGCATGCCTTCCCCCCCCCCCCCCCGGGGGGGTAATTTTTGCATAAAAAGACTGGGGCATCGGTAGAAACCGACATGCACTTTTGCAGAACAAGACTTGAGTTTCTGCAGAAACCGACTAGTTTCACTTAGACCGCACTTTTACACCGTTCCTCTATGATTGATCGGTAAACGCACTCCGAAGCGGATCATTTTCTCCTCAACATCTATGTGTATATTTAGGCCGATAAAATGCAGCCTAAGTGAGGTGACAAAACATAAAGCTTTTCATTACGAAACGGCTAAACCGCATCCGTTTCTTCAAATTGGAGACCCCTTAGCAAGGGAAAGTGTATTTACATGTGAAGTTTCTCTTTTTTGAGGAGTCTCACCGAAGCAAAAGAAGTGCTTGTACCCCCACCCCCTCATCCTCGGTAATTTCTGCATAAAAAGACTGGGTTATCAGCAGAAATCGACATGCACTTTTGCAGAACAAGACTTGCATTTTCGTAGAAATCGACTAGTTTCACTTAGACCGCACTTTTATACCGTTCCTCTACGATTGATTGGTAAACACACTCCGAAGCGGATCATTTTTCCCTTAACAACTACGTGCATATTTGGGCCGATAAAATAAGGCCTAAGTGAGGTGACAAAACGCGGTCCTTTTCATTACCAAACGGCTAAACAGCATCTGTTTCTTCAAGTTGGAGACCCCAGTGCAAGGGAAAGTGTATTTACATGTGAAGTTCCTCTTTTTTGAGGAGTCCCACTGAAGCAAAAGAAGTGCTTGTGCCCCCCCCCCCCCCCCAGGCAGTAATTTATGTATAAAAAGACTGGGGCATCGGTAGAAATCGACATGCACTTTTGCAGAACAACACTTGTGTTTCTGCAGAAACCGACTAGTTTCATTTACACCGCGCTTTTACACCATTCCTCTATGATTGATCGGTAAACACACTCCGAAGCGGATCATTTTCTCCTCAACAACTACGTGTATATTTTGGCAGATGGTTGCCTAAGTGAGAGGTGACAGAATGCGGTGTTTTTCATTACGAAACGGCTATATCGCATCCGTTTCTTCAATCCCAACCCCCGTAGCAGGGGAAAATGTATTTGCATGTGAAGTTCCTTTTTTTTAGGAGTCCCACCGAAGCAAAAGCAGTGCTTGTGCCCTCCCATAATTTCTGCAGAACAAGACTGGGTCGACAGTATAATCCGACATGCACTTTTGCAGAAAACAACTTGTGTTTTCGCAGAAACTGACTAGTTTCACCCAGACCGCGCTTCTATACCGTTCATTTATGATTGATCGGTAAACACCCTCCAAAGCGGATCATTTTCTCCTCAACAACTTTAAGAAGTTTATGACAAATAGACTTTCGCAACAACTAGAGGACTTGACTAAAAACAAGTCTTCTGTCATTCAAGTTTTTCACTAATGTTGAATTCACTTAATTATAAATCGAGAATCTCACAACACAATCCTGGGAATTATTTGTCGTCTTAATTAGACATGTCAAGATAACACTAATCCCTAGATAGGTTTCTTATAACATGTGAAAAGGATAAATGTAAAGTAGTATAAACAAGAGCTAAGTCATGTAGAACATTAATTGGTATTTTTTATATCTGATACATCAAAATGTTATATTTACTAAAATTGTAGTTTATATCACACAAATCCGAACTAAATTACAAGTTTCTCAACTCAGAGAAATTCATGAACATTGTTCAGAGACTACAAGGTCTGAAGATCGTTGCTTCTAAGATAGACCTTGCAAATCCAATTGCGTACCAACTTGGCATCAGCTACTAAGCAATCCAACTACAGGTTGGAGAGCTTCAACAAGAAGAAATTATATTTTAATAGTTGGGGATGAGTGAACCTAATTCCCGTTTACTCCAACTTGAAAGAACCGAAACAAAATGAATAGGTATGCACAGAGGATATAAGTTCAGATATGTGAAAGTTGTAGAAAGTTTAGACAAGAGGCAACAACTTCATAGTGCATGACATCATCCCAAATAATTTCATTCATTAAAATAGCCACCAACTTTGTTTTTATTTCCATTATTTTAAAAGCAAGGGGTCATATGGGTCGTGCTACCACTCTCTGCAAATTTGAGTCATTGAACTCGAGCAATTCAACCAAAGGAGATACCACCTTCAATCCTGAATATGCAAAAGCAATGTGAAAACAGCGATATGATATTCAAATGGTAGCTCCAAATATGCCATAAGGACAAACTTAACATAGGTTTTGATGGTGCTATTCTTATGAGCAAGATTGGTAATTGCATCAGCTGTTTTCATAGTAACTCCATTGGCTGCACGAGAGATTGGACTACTCTGGTATCTCTAACAAATGTACTGAATAAGGCAGAGCTCAAGCATCAACTCTGAGCTGCATGATAAAAATCCTTAAATCCCTAAATTTTTCCTAAACGAAATACATGAAGAGGTATTACAAATCCCTAAATTTTCAGAAACAAAAGGGGATTTTTTTGTAGAAATAAAGCCCTAAGTTCGCAACTAACAAAAAGAGTCAGTCATGATAAAAATGTGTAAAAGAAAACAACAATTCCTTTTTACATTAAGAGATGCAAAATGGACTTGTTTCTGCACCCAACTCACTCATTGATAACTCACTTCTCAATATTATGTTACCACTCTACAAGCTTGCAAATGCACAATATCTTCATATGGTCTTCTCACGTGGGATTCGCAATTGAGAACCAACTGAGAACAGACAAGAAAAAAACCAATTAAGTTCATAGCAAGTTAGGGCTAAATCAACAAAGTACGTGTATTTGACTAAACCATTTTATACTAGGCATATATTTGGTAATCTCATATAATGATTTCTTTATCAGTCGCCTAAGGCAAAATTACTAATGCATTTGACGCCCAGAATGAAGAATCAAATAGTTACACAAACTGACAAGTATAGTTGTATCCACACACTTGCGTTTTTGCATATTATGACTTGTGTCATTAAAACTATAGAACCCGACAGCCTAAGAACAAAATCCCTACCTTCTTATAGTCTTGTCATTGGAGATCTAACTTGGGTATTACTAGAAATATCAATGTCCTTTAACAAATACTCATGAGAGTTTGGTTTGAATATCTTGAAGTTTGTCTTCCTTTGTGAATTTGTAATGCGCGATATCCTATAAGTAGAAGCACATTGCCACCATATTTATAGGATAAGGTTAAAATGAATTGGTTTTGTCATTGGAAACAGGATTAGAGACACTTTGTTACCTAAGGCAAAATTATAAATGCAATTGATGCCCAGAATTGACAATGAGTATTAACGTAAATTAGCAAAAATAGTCACACCTAATCAGCTATTATTTTGCAGACGACAACTTCTACCATCCAAACTACAGACCCCTATGAGCTTAAAAACAAAAGTGATATCTTTCTATAGTTCTGGCATTGGAAATTCGAATTGAGAGATTGAACTACTACCAGAAACGAAGTGGCAACTGTAATAACAAGTAGATACGATCATTGAGAGCATTCACAAACAAATATCATATCTAAATGCTAGAGACAATCATATTTTTAGGTTTAGAGCAAAATGATAGATCCCCAGTAATCATGAAAGATTGCGACTAGTATGATAATGAACATTTTCACAAAATTCTCATATATAATACAAAAAACAAGCAACAACATTTTATTGGAACGAATCCTAATAAACTCAAAATCTGAAGCATTTTGCCCGAATAAATCAGTTTATATATATATATATATATATATATATATATATATATATATTGAATCAACCTAAAAGTACCAAGATGTTAGAGAAGGTACCTTTAGACATTCGAGCTTGAAAGCCAATACAACACCCACAAATGCCCAGCTTCATATTCCGATCTTTAGGGCAACGTGCATGAATCTGAAATCCCCTCTTTTCGATCTATCTCTTAGCAGCAACTTTGGTGGATGGGTGGGTGTCGTGCGGGAAGGAAGGGGGGTAGGTGTTTGAGTTTGGGTGGAAAAGGGCTTATGTATTTGGGGAGAAATCTGAGTGGGAGTTGCGTGGATAGAAATTAGACAAAATGGGGTCAAGGATGGAGATGGTTAACAAGATGGGAGAGAGGAATTAAACAAGGACAATTTTGTCTCTTGCAAAATTAGAGAAGAGGGGTAGTTTGGGTACATAAAAGTGAGATTTTGAAAAATCGCCTATTCAGAAATTTTTAGAAAGAAACCCATTTTTTCTTAACTTTACACACAATAACCACCATCCACTAAAATTTAACCCCAATTCCCACTTTTTTCTAATTTTCCCAAATTTGTTTGGGAGTGACACCTCCTACTTGTGGAATGACTAAGCTACGTAAAGATTAAAATAGAGGTTACTGGGGGGGATAAGAGGGGTTTTGGATAAATGAATAGAAAGAAGGGAACAGTGTTTTCGGAGAAGAAACAGAGCAAGAAAGAAAGAAAAAAACATAACAGAGAAGAAGGCAGAAAACAGGGAGAGAAGCAGGGGCTTCGACATAGAAGAAATCAGGGAGAAAGAGGGAGATTGAGGAACAAACCTCAAGGGTAATTCCTCCCTTTTCTTTTTCTATTGGGT
Organism: Escallonia rubra; assembly: GCA_033065855.1. NCBI lineage: Eukaryota > Viridiplantae > Streptophyta > Magnoliopsida > Escalloniales > Escalloniaceae > Escallonia > Escallonia rubra. The sequence goes on along the minus strand of JAVXUO010001091.1, from coordinate 201,048 downwards.
GAATCAGTGTGTGTTTTGGGGTTGTTATTGTGTTACGCGTTAGGTGTGTGAAGTGTGTGTTGGGTGACAGCGGGGTGTGTGTTCTTCAGTGAGTGGGTCGAGTGTATAAAGTATGGAATTCAATACATACATGAGTGTATTGCGTGGGGTTGGGTGTATCAGTGTGGGTATGAAGAAGTTGTGTGTGTGTTAGTGTGTGCCGAGAGTGCATTTCAGTGTGTGCCGTGAGTATGTGTGCGTGTGTGTGTTTTACAGGTGTGAGGGTGTGTGTGTATATATGTTCAATCATGTATTAGTGTGGGATTTTATGAAGTTAATAAGTGATTGAGGTGTTTGATGGGTGTAGTAGGTGTAGTGAAGGTGGTGTGCGAATGGAGTGAGTGGAGTTCATTTCGGCAAAAGAAGAAGGTTGAAGAAAGTGTGTGCTTTTAACGTGAAATAGTGTGTGCCACGATTTGAATAGTAACCGTTATTGTCGCTAAAAATGGAAAATTAATTTAGGCAGATTTAATTTGAATTTTTTTAAATCTTCAGGGACAAAATTAGAGAAAGTCCAAAACTGTAACCCCAGATATTTTATCGAGACCTACGCTCTGCAATTTTTCCGGAATTTTTGGTGTCCGCAAAGGGCGCGAAATTAGGGCATCGATTAAACTAAATTAGCAAATTATTTATCCTAGTAAACTAAGTTATTTTAATCTGAAATTTTTATTAAAACTCTATTTTACTGATACGGTTCATATTTTAAAATTGTAGGCCATTCTGAGGCCGATAGCTAGTTTTCGCGAAACTGGCCTCTTAGCGCTCGATCCGGACACCGGTTCGGGATTTTTGGGAGAAAATTCTTTAAAATACTTTTTAGGCCAGAAATGATATCAGAATGCTTAAAATAGCGTTTTAAGATATTTTTTAGATTTTTCCAGTGCCGGAAACCACAAGGGGTATTTTGGTAATTTGACCTAAGAAATGTATTTTTGCATAAATTTACATATGGGAAGCATATTTCAGTGATTCTACTAATGGGAAAACCATTTTGGTAATTTAAGTCCGTGATGGGCATTTTGGTAATTTTACATCCTAAGAGCGTTTCGGTAATTTTACGTACTCGGTGAGGGGAGGTTCATTTTGGGAGTATGCGTGAGTCTGTATTAAGTTATAATATTTTGCTATAGTCTTTATTCTAATGGTTCGATTTTTTCGTTTAGGTTAAGACTTCCGGTTAGATAGTTTAGCTGCGGATCCAGGTAAGGGATTCTATCTGAACCCTGGGTAAGGACTTTTGTCCGAACCCTTATTTGATAACTCGTATTTGTAATTACTCCCTTGAATTACTTACGATTAATGTCGAACTCTGAAGTACGCATTGATATCAGTATGTTATTGTCCAAAAAACCCCAATATTGAACCTGAATCGATTATTTGGAAATCTTTTGATGCTCGCCTGTTATTGTGTGCCGAGCAGATTTGACAATTGTCTGTATCCGTTCTTCCGGATTGTTGTGCTTAAAACTTGATAATTATTTGTAATTGTTTTGTTATTTATCTGTGATTTTTCTTCTGAAAATTCTGATTTCTTCTGAAAATTCCGAATGCTGACTTGTATCAGTATGATTATTGTTATTGGAATCTGAATTGATTTTGGTGATTGAGCTTATGTTAATGCTCATTGATATTGTTGATTTTTCTGTGTTGACCTGGGTTATCTATTCTGTTCTGAGGCGGACATTATAAGGCTGGTCTGAATCCTGCATGGAATGCAGGCTAGTACCCAAGTTGACTAGTAATTATTCTGGAACATCATGCATGTGTACACTTTTGTGCTTTGCCGGAATGGCATTGCAATCACCCAGGATCAACGTTGATTTTTTATTTTCTCTGCTCTATATATTTTCGTGACTATGACGGAAATGTCTGAAAAGTATTATTTGAAATTATCTGTGCTTCTGTTGAAATTCTTTGGGGAAATTTTCAGTGTATTTTGGAAACAACTGTCTCAGATGATCTGTGTAAGTTTTGAAATCTTTTGGAAAAGCGTCATTGTATCTTGGAATTGATGACTTTAAAAATGATCTTTTGTTGATTGTTTTGGGGCCCGTTGCGATTGTACTTGGCAATTTTGGTATCTTATTTATGATGAATTTTGATCCTATTTGGAAATCATTGAGTTGTGACCGTTTGGATTATTCTGGAAATCTCCGTCAGTTGGATTCTTGGAATCGTCTTGTAATTCTTTTGTTGGTCCTTGAGCGACCTTACTGAGCTCTCAAAAACTCACCCTCCGTTTACTCCCTTCTGCAGGTGATGATCAGTAGCAAATTTGGGAATGGGTTAGAGTCTGTGTGAGCTTCCGGTGAGCCCGCCACTTCTGTGTAATGAGACCCCTGCATGGGTCAGTACCGTCACCTTGTTTCATAAGGATTCGAGTTTGTAAAAAACTTATGCCCCGTACGCTTACCATATTTGTTTTCTGTTTTCATTTTCTGTTTTCATTTTCATGATAAGCGTACGGGGCCTTAGGTTTTAATAATTTAAGCTTAAGCAGCCTTGTAAGCTTGTATTTGAAGAATTTAAGATGGTGTCAGATTTAATGTTTGATGTGATTCGATAGGTTAACGACCTAGGAGTTCAGGGCGGCGGAGCTCAGAATTTCCAGGGCTGTTACACCGGCTATCTAATCGAGGCCGGTAGGGACAAGCCGACAGATAGGGGTCGCCAGATGGGATAGCAAAGGTCCAAGTATGCATGGCCCGAATGGGATAGCAACAGATTTTAAAGAAATAATAAAAATAAAAAAGGTTTTTTCTACCTACATGAATATGAATTTTTTGCTGCGGAGTTCTGTCGCTAAAAGTCATTTTAACATATCTTGATGATCTTTTAGCTACGGATTATTTGTCGCTAATAGACCTTGATGGACTTTTAGCGAAGGAAAGTTATGTCGCCAATATTTTAGCGACGGCCTTTTCACCAACGCACTTTTAGTGACAAGCGGTCCGTTGCTAAAAGTCTTTTTTGACCGAATATGAACTTTTGGCGGCGGAAATACCCGTCACTAAAAGTCTTTTTTTCTTGTGGCGAGTTTTCCTACCGAAACCCCACACGACGGTCACTCTTTTCAATCTTCCAGACTATTATATCCGACTGTGATTCCCGATCAAAAATCTAGCAGCAACATAGGCCACAAAGTAAAAGGTTGCTGACGTATTCTCGTCACTTCAACTTTAGGAAGCCGGTTCATAAGAAGGTGGTTCAATTCGAGCTTAGAGTTCCTTGCCCAGATAGCCGGTTGGGCTGCCAAACCGACACCAGACCAATGAAGGGTCAGACCCAAGGCTATCGACCTTGGACGAGAGGGAACGTAACAAAAACTACATGCCAATGAAAATAACATATTTAAATTTATTTTCTAGATAAAGTCCTTATCAAAAGGTACATGTTACGACCAACGGGACTAAGTCGTTAGCTTTAAAGAGACTTAAATACTGCACGGGATGACCTTGACTATATAAGTTTTCTCACTTTCATTTGCTTATTAACTGAAGCTAGTTTACCAGAATAATGATGATGCAATGAATGAGGAACTAACTCTGTATCCAAGCGAAGCCGTGGGCTGCCGGGTCTACCTTTGCAATTATTAGTTAGGTGGTCTTGAGGAATTGGGAGACATCATATGGAAAAATACCAATTGACTCGTTGGAAGAAACATGCGTAGACTTGACCCACTGTGAGAGAGAGAGAGAGAGAGAGAGAGAGACCCAGGATATCTGATACTTGTGGCCTTCAATTTTGGAGGAAAATCTTATTACTCTAAAGAAGACAAGAATCCGCAGGCGGTAGGGATGGTACTTTTGGAGCCTACTTAAAGCTGCCGCCCCCACACCGTACTTATTTGAAGAAGTCCTAAATAGATTTGGTACACACGGGGATCTAATAGTCCTAAACTGGGTTATTAAATATTTAATTTTTATTTTGAGTTTTTTTTTTTGTGGTGATTTGCGATGGCAGTGGTGGAGCGTGGCGGTGGCCGACAGTGGTGGTGGCCGGCGGTGGCTGGTGGCTAGTGGCTAGTGGCTGCCGATGACCGGCGGTGATCGCCGAAGGTTGCTACATTCAGTCGCCGGAGGTGGCTGACGGCGGCCGGCGGTGGAAGAGTGGTGGTGGTCTAAAGAAAAATCAAAATTGAAAACCGACACTCATTTTTGGAGTTTTTAAAAATAGCTTTGATTTAAAACTGAAGAAAAAAAACCAAGTGAAGCCATGGGCTGCCGGGTCTACCATTGGCCATTGCAATTATTAGTTAGGTGGTATTGAGCAATTGGAAGACATCATATAGAAAAACACCAAATGACACGTTGAAAGAAACGTGCGTAGACTGGACCCACACACAGAGAGAGAGAGAGAGAGAGAGAGAGAGAGAGAGAGAGACCTAATCAATTAGGACAATTTGAGTTTTATTTATCTCCTACTTGACTCAAATAGAGTTCCGAGAACTAACTCTTTTACATGTTTTCTTTTGCTGTCTCTCTTTCTCACACACACGAGCCTGCAGTTTGCGTCCACCATCGACAACTGCCAACCGCCGCTAGCCAGTTCCGGTAGGCAACTTCGCCCACCGTCGCTGCAAACCAAAATAAAGAAAAAAAATTAATATGTGACTTGTTTACAACAAAAGGATCTAAAAACTACAGGCTTTGACACGTACGTATCGGGTTAGATTGGGCGGGTATGATCTAAGTAAGATGGAGCTAGGCATATTATATCAAAGATGGGGCAATATAGGGATGGGGTTGGGCGGGGCCCCTTATTGTCATCCCTAGTGGGTGGATTTACAAGGCTTAAGATAGAAATGCAAGGCAATGCATTCAGTACCTTAATATAAAAAGTAAAAATAAAATAAAAATTAGCTATCATAACAAGGCGAGATGCGTATGCGAATTAACAATAAGAAATTCTTGAAAAAAATCGGGTGTTTCACCACTACACTTTGTGGTATAAATCTCAAAATTCTAAACTAAATATTTTCGACAAAGTAATTCTGTAACACCAAACTAACTTCCAAGTTGTATTCTCTTTACATATACTAGTAAACGTGACACATGTGATGCGTGTGGAAAAATATAATTTAATAATATCAATCTTGTTAAAAAAAAAAAATCAAGCATCACGTATAAGTATTTATTATTAGACTCAGTACAATGAATCTCAAATTGCAAAAAAAAAAAAAAAAAATTAGCCATGCATGTGGTAAATAAGTTAGGAAAACATTATCATCATATAGAACTTGACCTTTTGATTTACTTTTAACTACACTTTTCTAATGAATTTTTAAATTATCAAAACCAAACATATCATTACAGGTAGTTATTAAGTAAAATACTTATTTTGTGTCACTTGTTAAAAAAAATTCTTAAAATGTCATTTGTCATCATTCTAGATATGTAGTTATGTAACACCAAAAAGTATCAGAGCAAAAAAGATTTTCCCATTATATATATAGTATAAATACCATATATTTGAACTCCCTGCCAAGAGAAACATATCGGGTACTAGTATGGGCTATTATTCGTCTTCTGTATTATCAACCATCGCAGAAAGTTAGATGCAAGATCGACCTATACATCAATGAAAGGGAGACAGAACATTATCTAATAAACCAACAAGAACGTGATAATATAACGCGTCTAAACTGTTATAGTGTCTTGTGTATCTACTCAGACATGGCTAACTTTCTTAGCGGAAGGTTAGGGCCGAAACCGTTTATTTAGTAATATTCAGTTCTCTGATTTATTCTTGCAATACTATATATAAATACTTCCGACCTAACGAAATTAAACTATGTGAAACGTGACCGTGTTAGGAAAGAGTACAGTAAAGTTGATACAAGACTTTTCAAGGAGGAAAGTTCGAAGACAAACAAAAAATTGTGGGACACCCATCGTAGATCTTGAAAATAACATTATGCTGATAGATCTGTGGAGTACGTGACTGGGCAATGGCGTATGGCCCTTAAACACTACACGTCGAGGGTAATTTTATTGTGTATATATAGAGAGCAGAAGCAGGTTGTAATTCCCGGAATCAAAACCAAGTTAACAATCTCAAGTGCTTGTTTTGTTCTTCTCTTTTCTTTACACCCCATGTCTATGTTCCATTCAGCAAATAGCAAGCACTTAATGGCAGCTACACTGTTACTCTTTGGGCTGTTGATGCCCATTCTTACACTAACAGGTCTCTCTATCTCTCTCTCTCACACACACACACGCATCCTCAGCTATTAGGAAGAATTACGTAGGTGTATTTTCTTGCCCAAAAAAAGGTTACATTGTTTGTAAAAGAACCGATCTGTACAACTTTACTGCAACACAAAGAACCCTGCTAGGCCCAAGCCCAGCACAAATACATACACCGAGACTTATTTCACTCAAATTCTACATTCATTTGCATGTGAATTTATAAATCCAGCGCTTTGATAATTAAAGGATCCCCGTGAGGATAGAGAACCCGTCGTCGTCTCGGTTGCGTTACCGGGCCTAGCAAAAGAAAAAATGGGATAGGATCCTATTGGCACACCCTTATGTTTACAAGTTGCTCAAGTACGCATAAGAAATCGAATCAACTACCATCCAAAGCCTGGAGTTGGGTGCATATTATGCTTAAACTCTACAACCTATCAGCTGATTATTTGGACCTTGAACGTGGCTTTATCGAACAATCGACTTGGCCCAAGACATAATTGGTCCTTTTCGTCAATGCATAAACTTGGGTACGGACAATTCTATTTACCTCAGAAAACATTTGATGATACAAAAAAAGGGTTAATTCTTGTAAGATTTCTGACATCATACGGAAGTCGAAACAAACTTGCGGCGAACAGTAAATGTTGAATGGTTGATAGCCTTACAAAATACTACTCCGTATCTTATATCTAACTTGATAATGTAGGTAGTTTCGCAATATTCCTCCTGGAGCATCTATTTTCACATGACCTCGGCTCACCGTTGAAAGTCCAAAATGATTTTTTGAGTGACAACAAATGTGATTTTTTGGTGCTTGACAACAAATGTGATGCGTGCAAGCATAATGAAACATGAAAAAAAATACTTATACGGTCATTTCCCTCTGTTTATTTATTGACATGGTTTTTATAAAATTGTCTCAACTTTCATTATAAGATATGCGTTTTCACTAAGTTTTTCTGTGGCAATTCTTTTGTATTTTTACAATTGCATTCATGCACTAAAGGTTGAATAGGCAATAGAAAACATCAATTGAAGTTTGGTAAAATTATGGCTTAAGGCCACAAATGCACACCTAATCATGAGCTCTGTCCGACGCTGCATCTCTTTCTGCATGTCTGCTGGCCATTGGTGCATGCCGGCAAACCATACAGCTGCACATGGTCATGTTTCACCTAGCAATAGATGTAAATCAGATGTTTGAGCTAAAAGTGTAGCATTGTTGCTATGACAGTTCAAGCTTTAAGAACAATCGGTTGCGCAAGGTCTTAGCTAGTTCTTTTTGCTTGCATATGTGATCTCCCTTTACTGTAGTGCAGTTTGCACTCTTTATTTGTGCATTACTGGGTGGTGGTACACATTGCTTTGTCTCTCCACGTGTAATTCGAGACTTGCACATGACAAGGAATGCTAAATGTGATAATATTGTTGCGTCTGTTGCCAAACAGCTTAAACTTGGTAACTTAACAATAATTAAAGCCTGTAAACATACCATATCCTACCAAAAACAGGCAGTTGATGTAACCGACGACTTCTTATATTTTGAAACCCCACTATCCTCTGCTTATCCTGCTTCTGACACTATCTCGTTTTTTGGTGCAATCTAAATGCAGGCGCACAATCAGTAGGTGTCTGTTATGGGAGGAACGGCAACAATTTGCCTCCGCCACAAACAGTTGTTAATCTCTTCAAAGCTAAAGGAATTGGAAGGATGAGGGTTTATGATCCAATTCCACAAACGCTCCAAGCTCTTGTTGAAAGCAACATAGAAATCATCCTTGATGTACCCAACCCAGACCTTCGAGCCCTTGCATCCGATGCTGCAGCTGCAACTAGATGGGTTCAAAATAATATAAGAGCCTACTCATCTGGCGTGAAATTTAAGTACATTGCTGTTGGAAATGAAGTAGATCCAAATAATGGCGCTGCTCAGTTTGTTCCCTTTGTTCTCCCTGCCATGCAGAACATTCATAATGCTTTAGTAGCTGCTGGCTTACAAAACCAGATCAAAGTTTCAACAGCAACATACACTGGTCTCCTAGGAAACTCCTATCCTCCATCACAGGGATCCTACCGCGATAATACTAGGTCGTTTATCTCCCCAATCATCAGCTTCTTAGCCCGAAATAATTTGCCACTCCTCGTGAATGTGTACCCGTATTTCAGCTATAGAGGGAACACAGCTCAAATCAGTCTTCCATACGCCTTATTCACTGCACCAGGAGTTGTAGTAAGAGATGGTAATCTTGGATATCGCAACCTTTTCGATGCATTGTTGGATGCTCACTACTCGGCTAATGAGAAGGCTAATGGAGCTAACATAAACATCGTTGTATCCGAGAGTGGCTGGCCGTCTGCGGGTGGTGCTGCAGCAACCTTGGAAAACGCAGGAACTTACTATAGGAATTTGATTAATCATGTGAAAGGGACGGCAGGGACTCCAAAGAGGCCTGGAAGGGCGATAGAGACCTATTTATTCGCCATGTTTAACGAAAACCTCAAAGGAGGAGACGAGACTGAGAAACATTTTGGTCTTTTCTACCCAAACCAAAGCCCCAAGTATAACATACGTTTTTAATTAAAAAAAAAGGGCAACAACTAGTTTTCATTTCTTCATGTTGTCAGCCCAGAATAATGTATCTTTTTCTTACAGCAGTTCTTGAGAGAAAGAGAGAGATATAGAATATTTTACTGTACCAGATCCTAAATAAAGAGATCATAAGATGACTTTCTGGTGTAACATATCGATTGCTCCTATATGTGTGTGTCGGTTGGGTTGCCTTTTCTCGGTTTGGGTTGGTTAAACCCAAAGAAATTCAACTCAAGTAATACACCTACAATGATGTTGCTGAGTTATGTTATTCAAAGGGAAATTTGAAATTACCTTCTAAAGTCTAATGTTATGAGAATTTGGTTGTTGAGTGCTCTCACGAGCTAGGCATACTTTGGTATGCATCTTCTGTGCCTTTTGGACGAGACTGACTTGGCTCACAAATATACTTGGAAAGGTAGGGGTTAGTTAAAAGAGGCAAGACGGTTTGGTCTACGTAATTTTTATTTTTTTTTCTTCTAATTTTGGATAAGACTCCGTACATAGTTTTTGTCACAATAGCCCGAATTGAGTTGAAAAGTGTATGGTTGATCTTCTTTGGTATTGAGGTATAGATGAGATGAGTGTAGGGAAAAATGTTTTTTTCCGTGCAAGGGGTTTACAAAACTACCCAATCCTATAATTCTTTCAATGTATTAGAATAGAGCCTCTAGGGTAAATTCCACATTGGGTTTCCTTTTCCAATTTATTTCTCCTCTTGATCTTCTTAACGACGCACCAACAGCAACAGCGACAACGGCAATTGGTTCTCTCCTCATCACACTGCCGTGGACCATGGATCCCAACACTCCCGGCAGCCAACAAACGCCTCAAATGTCCATGAATCCCCCCGAAGGAGGATGGTGGCGGCGGTAGCGACGAAGGAGGATGGTGGTGGCAAAATCAGATCCGAAAAGATGGAAGATGAAGCTTCATTTTGTTAAAAGTCAAATGATAGAATTACCCCAGCAAACTAAAAACACAAAAATTACAAGGAGATAATTGTTAATTGCACGACTACATTATCTGTGTATATGCACATCTCCAGTTCCTCGTAATTAACACCTTTCACAGTTTACATTTTTTTCAATCTCTCGTGTTATCGATTATAAAAGGGTTGATTGTATTATTTTTTTTCTTTTTCTTTCTTCCTCTTCTTTTTTTTATTTTTTTTTTTTTTATTTTTTATGATGAGCATATTAACATCTTATAGTACCAATAATTCATCTCTTGTGGGTCAATCGTGCCTAACCATTCATATTAATGTTGGGCACATGCTTCGTGCCAAACCATTTCCGTAAACCTCGGACACTGATTTGGATAAGCTAGACTATAAAGCCTTATGGTGTGTTTGATAACCCAATTTAGCACTTAAAACTGAAAATTTTCAATGACTTAAAATTAAGTGCGTTTGATAACCAACTGTTTCTACCACTTAAAGTAATAAGTGGCAAGTCAATTAAATGCCAATATTTTAAGTCACTCATAGCTGACTTATCACTTATCACTGAAAACGCTCAATGGTAGGTCATTAAAACATTTAACTCATAAGTGACTAATTTGCCCTCAATAGCTCCTTATTTGCCTCCTCTTCTTCCCAATTGTTTCACTGTCTCTTCTTCTTCTTCATCCAGATTGAGCCGAAGCAGCAATCTCTTCTCACGTACTCTCCAACCATAATTGCAGCTACGCGATTTCTTTGTTTTCTCATGGCGCTTATTATATGGTGTTGCTTAATTTGTCGATGTAATTAGAATTTTCTTGATGCTTATCACTTGTAAGTGAGATGATTAAAAGGCAACATAATTTTACATAAAAAGAATAATTACTATCATGATGTCGCATCAATTAATTTACTAGCAATACCGTCTCTACTACACTACAATCATCACCACAATCATTATTCCATTTTACTACCACCACTACGATTCCCAAGACCTAGTAACTACCACCACCATAAGGAAACGCCACCTCCACCACACAATTACAACTGTCACCACGTCTATGTCCACCAAAATCATATAAATATCCACCACACTACAATCGTTATCGTAACTGTCATGTCGATGCATATCGCTAACACCACAATTACAAACACCACATCTTCACGAACCACTACTGTTACCATTGACACTTTTTCGCCACCGCCACCAACACGATTTTGGCCAAAAAAATTTATAAAGTACATAAATAAATGCATAATTTTTGTAAAATGAATAAATTTGTAAATGGAACAATTTTCAGACTTTTGTTTTTTGGTTTACCAAACAGGTTAACTTATTTTTCAGTAAAAATTCAGTTGCTTAAAATTTTCAGTTTTTCAAATTCAGCGCTTAACGTTTTCAGCGCTTAAATTTCAGTTTTATCAAACAGCCCCTTAGACTTTGTCAGGACAAAAGTAGAATCAAGAACCAAAACTAGACACTTAGCTAAATTTGAGGATGCAGCCTATGTTAGAGTCACTAATTGGAACGATTGGGAAAAGTCAGCGGGATATGCCCAGTTCTTGCTGGCATTGGCACATAGAGTTAGAGTGGAGCTATGCCAGAGCTCATGGTCCAATCACCCTGTGGCTTAAGGTCATGCCAACATTCCCATATGCTACATAAACACATGGATTGATTAACCGACTCCATCGGAACAAAGGAAAGTCATCAAAGGTTAGACTGCTCGAATAAGCTATGTAGGTTGGGTTGTTTAGTGTGATGCTACTTTTAGCGACAAAAATCTATCTGATGTTGAGAGATATGAATCTGACTTCGGATTTAATAAACCATATTTAAATTGCAAGCCTTGCCAGTCTCTTCACTCATAATCAATTGATTTTGAGGTTAAATGCTTTCACGTAATCTCAGAACTAGTCGATTCAAACCCAGTAGACAATTCAAAAATAATTCATTCGCCGCCATCGCTTTATTTCTCCACGTGCTAGGCCCACTAAAAATAAGCTGGGCCACAGGTGAGGAAACATGTTGAGAGATATAAATCTGACAATCGGATAAATAATAACAATATTATATTATATGAGTCTTTACGCCTCTCCCATTATAGCACATTAACTTTGAGTTGGATACTTTCACATTTCAACGCAACATTGTCGTTTATGGTGAAACGTTTAACAAAAAATAGGGAGTTGTCAAACTGGTCACCATAATGCATGAAGAATTAACATTAAGTTCATGTAATTTGATTTCTATGGCTAGGAAGTTACACTAGTAAAATTGGTGAAGCCAGACGCCCTGGCAGGGGTTAAATATGGGCGGATCAAACTAGCAAGGTTAGAATTTACCCGCAATTATAAGGGTTACCGAAACCCCCTAAAATGGCGGGATGCCGCTAATAGTCGCCTAGGCTTGATCTTCACCCATGTTGGTTATGGGGCTAAGATAAAGACAAAGAGGGGCACCATTGTCAAGAACCAAAAAGATCTATTCAAAAAAAAAAAAAAAAATTTAACGGCCGAAGGTGGGCATCTGTCCTCTCTACTCCCTGCTGCCTCCGCCTCTTTTCTTGTGCAAACATTTATAAATGTGATTTGATTGTCACGATAGTTTGTAGTCATTGATTTGCAATGTAAGACTCCTACCATGATTAACCTGAAAGGGTTCGTGCTGGCAAATGAACCACTTCTTGAGCGGAGAAACTTCTTGTTGTAATTTTTTACAGTCAAGTACAGTTACTGTCGGCCATCCTTAAAACAAATATATCTCGCTTTCGTGAAAGTAGTTGTTGTTACTACTTTTGTTCCATGCCAATCAAGGTTGGTATTAGTTATGCTTTAGCTATTAATGCAAACTGATCCGGGCACAGCCATGGAACCTTGTTTCAATAAATATACACAATAAAGTTGTTGGCTTATGAAAACGATCCCGAATTTGGGCCATATGGTCTCACTAACCTTTTGCTAAGGAAATTCTCTTCCATGAAGTCAGCCATGTGGGAAGAAAGAACAAAGTTAGACAGCAACTCTTGAGAACCATAAAAGAGAAGGGGAATTAAGTCAAGCACTCTTACGCTTATTCACACTTCATATGTTGTTAAAGCACAATGCATTGATGCCTATGCAGTTTTACAAATCAAATATGGGTAGACTATTTACCTTACGAGATTGTTTATGATAATAGACAAGCTTAATTGCAAGCCAACCCTGTGTTTTTTAAATTGCAGTTTACGCATTAGCTCCTAAAATCCTGAGGATTATATTTTGTTGTGATCATTGGAGTAGGCAAAACGGTGGCACTGTTAAATTAGGTCTGACAAGCAATTATCTATCACCACAACTGTTCGTAGCTTGGACCACCACGCTCGCCGACACATGTTCAACATATTTCTTTAGCTCCAACTTAGAAAAAAGGTAAAGGGTGCTTGAAATTGAGTTTAGAATGGCCAAATCTGATCAAATCAAGATTTAAATCAGGTTTGAAGTATATTTGACAAAAAAAAGTAACTGATTAAATCTGCTCTCATGTGTTCAAAACTAATAAAATTCAGAATTCTCATTTTCTTGGATTATGATTTAATCGATTTTGAAGAATCAGGTTTGACCAAAAGAATTACCAAAAAATTCTTAGGTATACACAGACATTAAATGCTCCCTTTTAATTTGAATACATTATATGGTAATTTTGCCAAACTAAACCTACTTTAATCTCTTGTTATCCAAGCACCTTTAACAACTTTTAATCTATTATGCTTCAAATAGACTAAAGCTGATTTTAGAAACTTATTCAAATTTAATCAAAATCTACTTTTGAGAATCAATCTGAAATGGCCTCTTAATTGTTGCAATTATTAAAGTACATGAAGTAGAACCATCAACTCAAGTCCAAGCACCTGCCCCGTACAGTGTCGCTTTATCTGTCTGGGAAGATTGGCCCACACAACATCGGTGTGGTCAGACAACCCCCTTGATCTAGCCATCAGTCCAAAGCCTTTGCAAAGTCCCACAGGGCGTCGGGAGACACCGAGTACCTAGCAGCAGTGGGGAAGACCTGACACCCAACTGCTAGGTAGACTAAGTGCGATGCCCTCCGAAGACCTGCTCCCGTCTCAAAGTGATCCAGGGGTCATAGTCCCTAGGGGTGCCAATGAAAGCCCTAGTGCCGGAGCGCGTAGGCTAATCATATAGACACCCTGGTGAAGATAGTGTCCCGAAGGAATCGTCTATCCCACGGGTGAGTTCTTGTGCCAGAGCACTCGGAGCGTGTCAAGGTAAAGCCCCAGAGGAGTTGCCTACCTGAGGGGCCGAGGTAGCATCCCGGAGGAGCCGTCTACCTAGCGGAAGATGAGTTTTCATGCCGGAGCACTTAGAGCTTCCCGGCAGAGACAGTGTTCCAGAGGAGTCGCCTATCCCCGCGGGTGAATCCTTGTGCCAAAGCACTCGAAGCGCGCCAAGGTAGTGTCCTGGAGAAGTTGCCTACTGACAGGCCGATGTAGCATCCTGGAGGAGCCGTCTACCTGGCGGAAGGGGAGTCTTCATGTCGGAACATTTGGAACTCCCTAGCAGAAATAGTGTTCCGAAGGAGTCGCCTTTCCTCGTAGGTGAGTCCTTATGCCGGAACACTCAGAGCACTCCAAGGTAGTGTCTTGAAGGAGTCGCCTACCCGACGGGCCGAGGTAGCATCCCAGAGGGTCATATACCTGGCTGAAAAGAAGTCTTCAAGCCGGAGCACTTAGAGCTCCTGGGTGGACATAGTGTCCCGGAGGAGTCGCATATCCCTGTGAGATGCTGCACACTCCGGGGAGTGGGTCGAAGCATTTTTCATGACCAAGGCAAGGTGCACATGGTATGGTGAAACGATAGACCAATGCGGGGGCATGGTAGTGTGACAGAGAGCCAGGAGGCACGACTGTATTAGCGCTGTAGTGTATGGGTGCGGGGGAGTGTGTGAGGTGCCGGCTGCATGGTAGTGTGACAGAGAGCCAAGAAGTACAACTGTATCACTGGCGCGACGGAGTGTGTGTTGTGGCGGCGACATGGTAGTGTGACATGGAAACGGCGGGAGGCTGCAGGCGACAGGCATCGTGGAGTTGATGCGCAAATACGGTGGTCCAAATGTGCACAGTCGACCGGTCGGTGCAGCTGACCGATTGGGGCTGACTGGCCGGGGCAGTGCGGCCGGCCGACTGATGCTGCCGGCTGACCGGGGCAGGCCGGCCGATCGGGGTCGCCAGATGGGAAAGCAGAAGTCCAAGTATGCATGGCCAGAATGGGATAGCAACAAATTTTAAAGAAATAATAAAAATAAAAAAGGTTTTTTCTACCTCCATGAATATGACTTTTTTGCGACGGAGTTCTATCGCTAAAAGTCATTTTAACATATCGTAATGATTTTTTAGCGACGGATTATATGTCGCTAAAAGACCTTAATGGACTTTTAGCGATGGAATTTTCATCGTTAATAATTTTTTAAATTTTGAAAATATCTTTAGCGACGTAAGTAATTAATTCCGTCGCTAATATTTTAGCGACGACCTTTTAACTGACGGACTTTTAACGACAGGCAGTCCGTCGCAAAAAAAAAAATTCGACTGAATATGGACTTTTGGCGGTGGAAATACCCGGCACTAAAAGTCTTTTTTTCTTGTGGTGTGTTCTCCTACCGGAATCTCACACGGCGGTCACTCTTTTTCCATCTTCCAGTATTATATCAGGCTGTGATTCCCAATCAAAAATCTAGCAGCAACATAGGCCACTAAGTAAAAGGTTACCAACGTATTCTCGTCACTTCAACTTTAGGAAGCCGATTCATAAGAAGGTGGTTCAATTCGAGCTGAGAGTTCCTTGTCCAGATAGCCGGTTGGGCTGCCAAACCGACACCAGACTAATGAAGGGTCAGACCCAAGGCTATCGACCTTGGACGAGAGGGAACGTAACAAAAACTACATGCCAGTGAAAATAACACATTTAAATTTTATTTTCTGAATAAAGTCCTTATCAAAAGGTAAATGTTACGACCAACGGGACTAAGTCGTTAGCTTTAAAGAGACTTAAATACTACACGGGATGACCTTGACCATATAAGTTTTCTCACTTTCATTTGCTTATTAACTGAAGCTAGTTTACCAGAATAATGATGATCCAATGAATGAGGAACTAACTACGTATCCAAGTGAAGCCATGAGCTGCCGGGTCTACCTTTGCAATTATTAGTTAGGTGGTCTTGAGGAATTGGGAGACATCATATGGAAAAATACCAATTGACCCGTTGGAAGAAACATGCGTAGACTTGACCCAGAGAGAGCGAGAGAGAGAGAGAGAGACCCAGGATATCTGATACTTTGGCCTTCAATTTTGGAGGAAAAACTTATTACTCTAAAGAAAGAAAAGTTTCCTTTGGTCACCAGTCAAGTAAAAAGACGAGAATCCGTAGGTGGTAGGGATGATACTTTGGGAGCCTAATTACCGTATTTATTTGAAAAAGTCTTGAATAGATTTGGTACAGACGGGGATCTAATCGATTAGGATAATTTGAATTTTATTTATCTCCTACCTAACTCAAATAAAATTTTGAAAACTTAACTCCAAAAAAGGTGTCACACCAAAAAGGATTTTCCCATTATATATAGTACAGATGCCAAGAGAAACATATCGGGTCCTAGTATGGGCTATTATTTGTTTCGTGTTTTATCAACCATCGCAGAAACTTAGATGCAAGATCGACCTATACATCAATGAAAGAGAGACTGAACATTATCTAATAAACCAACAAGAATGGGATAATATAACACGTTTAAACTGTTATAGTGTCTTGTGTATACACAGACATGGCTAGCTTTCTCCGAGGAAGGCTAGGGCCGAAAGCGTTTATTTAATAATATTCAGATCTCTGATTTATTCTTGCAACACAATATTGATATATAAACGCTTCTTGCCTAACCCAAATTAACCTATGTGAAACGTGACCGTATTAGGAAAGAGTCTGATAAATTTGATACAAGACTTTTCAAGGAGGAAAGTTCAAAGACAGAAACAAAATATTATGGGACACCCATCGTGGCACTTGAAGATAACATTATGCTGATAAGTCTGTGGAGTACTTGACTGGGCAATGGCGTATGCCCCTTAAACACTCCACGCCGAGGCTAATTTTGTTGTGTATATATAGAGAGCAGAAGCTGGTGTAATTCCCGGAATCAAAACCTAGTTAACAATCTCAAGTGCTTGTTTTGTTCTTCTCTTTTCTTTACACCCCATGTCTATGTTCCATTCAACAAATAGCAAGCACTTAATGGCAGCTACACTGTTGCTCTTTGGGCTGTTGATGCCCATTCTTACACTAACAGGTCTCTCTCTCTCTCTCTCCCTCTCTCTCTCTCTCTCAAGGCATATGAGAGCATGAATACTTCCATGCCTGGTTTGTTTTAGTTAAACGAGACATTCAAGTGAAATCTCATACTTTCTGAAATTTATTTTGTAGTCTTGCTCCTAAGGTTATACTACTAAATTTCTTAAAAAGGAGACCTTTTATTCTCCAATCCAATGTTACTACTCTATGCTTGTCTTATGTTAATCACCTAACTGATGGAAAATATGAAACGTATATCATAAAACTCTAAGGAAACATTTTTGCTATTACCAGGGTTGTAGGAATTCCTACAGCCCTTTGTATAGCAACAATTAACGGTCACAAAATGTTTTTAGTGACACTAAAAAGGTGCCGTTAAGAAGTATTGATGAAATTGATCTCAGAAAAGTCACTAAAACATTTAGTGACCATTAATTGTCTCTATGCAAGGGATTGTAGGAAGAGTAGCAGCCCAAACTTTGATGTTGGTGCACAAACTTTAGATCTCCTTTATACTCATCAAAGATTGGCACAATCTAATGCAGGTGCACAAAGCGTCGGAGTGTGCTATGGACGAAATGGCAACAACTTGCCATCTGAACAAGATGTCGTAAAACTCTACAAAGCCAATAGCATTGGGAGGATGAGAGTATATGATCCAATTCCAGCGACTCTCCAAGCTCTTAGAGATTCCAACATCGAAATCATCCTCGACGTGCCGAACCCCACACTTCAGTCCATTGCATCGGATGCTTCCGTTGCCGCCGCGTGGATCCAAACAAACGTGAAAGACTACTCCCCAGATGTCAAATTCAGATACATTTCTGTTGGAAATGAAGTAGACCCGAGCACTGGAAACTCCCAGTACGTAGATTTTGTGCTCCCGGCCATGCAGAACATCTACAATGCAATAGTAGATGCTGGCCTGCAAAACCAGATCAAGGTCTCAACCGCAACATACACTGGTCTCCTACAAGATTCCTTCCCTCCATCAAGCGCTTCCTTCCGCGAAAACGCGAGGAATTTCATCAACCCCATCGTCGAGTTTTTAGCCAGAAATAATTTGCCAATGCTTGTGAACGTCTACCCGTACTTCAGCTTAAGTAATGACCTCCCATACGCCTTGTTCACCTCACCAGGTGTTGTTGCCACAGATCCAGATGGTAACCGCGGGTATCAAAATCTCTTTGATGCATTGGTGGATGCTCACTATGCCGCTCTTGAGAAAGCAAATGGACCCAATGTACAGATCGTAGTGTCTGAGAGCGGATGGCCGTCGGCAGGTCGTGATGTAGCGACAACAGACAACGCACAGACATATTACAGGAACTTGATTACTCATGTGACCGGAGGGACAGGGACGCCAAGGAGGCCCGGAACGAATATTGAAACGTACTTGTTCGCCATGTTTGATGAAAACCAGAAGGGTGGTGACGAGCCTGAGAAACATTTTGGCCTTTTTTCTCCTAATCAACAGGCCAAGTATCAACTTAGCTTCAACTAAAAATCCATTTGCTATGTACTGCTTAAGAATAAAATGCCCAACTGCAAGTTCAGATAATAAAATCGGCACTGCTTAAGAATAATATGCTCGAGTGTTACGATTATGTACTGCTTACATGCTATGTGTTGATCCTTATATTAAGTGTAAGTAGATTATCTGTTTCGATCCATATACTGAGTGTAAGTATAAGGATCAAAATGATGTAATTCTTTCTCCTTAGGGTTTCAACTAAAAATCTACTTACAGGCTATGAAATCTCTGACCTGCTAGGCTTTTTGATTTCATACAACATATCATGATATCATAGAGATCCCATGTGTAGATTAATTCAGCGGCTTAGATTGATACGTACTTGGAGAAAAGTGACAGGCGAGGTTGAGAACATGGGATTCTTGGTTCCCGAAGCCCTATCTTCATGTCTTGCTTGATGAGTGCAAATTGCACTATAATAACTCAATACGACCTTACACAACGAGAACTCAGTTATCATGTTAAATTACCAGCACCTCTGAAAAGTTAAGCTTTAAGAGAATGGCGCAACAGAGTATGCCATGCTTAACAAGGTTTGTGACCTTATGCCTCAGCTGTAATCCTTTGCATTTAGAGCATTTCTGCTCATGCTCGTAGCAATTGAGAGAACTTTAATTTTGGCCAAAGTAATAGTGAAGATTAATAACGAAGCAGGGAGAAGATCCAATTACATAACTGCACCAGAGTCAACTGTGTGCTAGTCACAAAATATGTTGCTTAGAACAGATAAGAGATTTACATCCCGAAAAAAGGACACATCTTTGAGTTTTTCTTTTTCTTTTTTCTTTTTTCTTTTTTAACAAAACCTAGGTTACTTTTCTAAGCTTTGGAGACTTCACTTGCTCTAGCAAAGGATAAAACTTAAATAAAAGCCAAAAGCGTCTTTGTTTTGAAATGGAAGGGTATCAATTTGTGTACTCGCCAGGGGCGGAGGGAGCATGGTGCACTAGTGGGCATGTGCCCACCTGCCCGTTTGCAAAACGCCCAATTTTATGCGTACAATTTTGATGATTTGTACAGATGTGTTCCGCCCCTCCTGACGTTGTCCGAGCAATAGTAGCTATTACACGGAGATGTGATGGAGAAGATGGTCCTGTGGTTGGTTGGGGAAAGTCATGTGGAGATGAGAGGGAAGGGAGGGAGACAGCCTAACGGTTCATGATCATGTCCATTTGTCCAGAGGCTCACGTTGGAGAAACCTTTCCACACTAAAATTCTATTCACATTTTTATCTGTTACTAATAACTTGTTAATATTGTGTAGTAATTGTTCTAAGAGCTCAAGGCGTCAAAGAATAGGCTCAACAATGTTATTATGCTTAACATTCTCCATCATATACAAACTTTCTATTGCCGTAACGAAACAAATCAATGAGATATGAATAAAGGTGCGCCACCGCCAAGTTCCACTAATAAACGGAATACAAATTTCACAATTATTAATCAAAGACCAAATATACAAGCAAAATAATCAGAGTCAAGACCTTGCATAATGCGATAGCGAATTATGTAATCGGTTGCTCTAAAATTTAAGTTATAAGAGAATATGTTCCACAATGTTATCATATTTTTTGCAACGGCATCACATAACTTTTGACAATGACAAAATATGGACAACCATATTATGATAAGAATTTAAGTATATCCTTATCGCTGAATCATATAAAAAAATTCAAGTGCCTATCCCCTATCAACATTTCAAGCTCCGTCAGAGGGTTTGGGATTATCGTAAAGTGCCGTGTTAAGCAACTAGAAGTATTTAACTTAAATCAAAGACTTTTCAAGAAGCTTCTAGATGCGGAGACTAAAGCAGCGAGGAAAAGGAAAGATAGTGCACATGGAGGGATTGACCAGTCAGTTTGGACAATTGGGTAGAACGCCTCCACCATGTTGTCGACATTTGGCATGGAACGGTCGGTCACCACCACCTTTGTCGATCACTGTGCAATGGCTTAGTCAACTCCTCCTGCCCTTATAAAGGTCGAGTTGATGGGCTTTATACATTGACAGGTTAGCATTCTTCAAGTACAGCTAAACGGATATGAAACAATTGTCCACATTTCCTCTTCTCCATGGTTATCTTTTATCCCCCAACTAACAAGCCTTTCGTGGCTGCTCTGTCTCTGCTCTTTGTGCTCTTAATGGCTAGCCTAGATACAAGGCTAACAGGTCAACCTCTCTCTCTCTCTCTCTCTCTCTCTCTCTCTCTCTCTTTTCTGTTCATCCATGTGTACAAAGTATGAGGGCGCATGTGTTTGTAATTTAAATTGTTGGATGTGCGGGCTTTGTTGGTTTGTACAATCGATGACTCGAAATTTACGTATACATATGCATAGAGACTAGCACCCGCTATTATGGAAGCAACCGAATGCATCAAGTAGTTGTACTTTCTTATATTCAAAAGCACTTCTTTAAAAGACTAAGAAAAGTCCCAACTCATCCTTGTTTTAGATGTTGCTCCTGCTTACACTAAAACACTCATCAGCTGTTAGTTGCAATCAAAATGCAGGTGCACAATCCATAGGGGTTTGTTTTGGAGGATACGGCGATAATATTCCACCCAAAAACGAGACTGTAAGCCTCTACCAATCTAACAACATCAGAAAGATGCGAATATACGACCCAGATCCAACAGCAACTCTCCAGGCCCTTAGGGGATCAAACATAGAACTCATGCTTGGCGTCGCCAATGAGAACCTTCAAAGTCTTGCGTCCAGCAGCGCAACTGCAACCGAGTGGGTACAGAGAAATGTCAGAGACTACCTCCCGGATGTCAAAATTCGCTACATTGCTGTTGGGAACGAAGTGCAACCTTCGGATGAAAGGCTTCGATTTGTGCTTCCCGCCATGCAAAACATTTATAACGCAATCTCATCGGCTGGCCTGCAAAATGAAATCAAAGTTTCCACAGTCATCGACCTAAGACTCCTCGGCAACTATGACCGTCCATCGCAAGCCTCCTTCAGTGAGGCTGCAATGCCCAATATAGAACCCATCATCACATTCCTGGTTAACATTAAGTCACCACTTCTTGCCAATGTATACCCGTACTTTACCTACATCTACAACACAGAAACCATTCAGCTGCCATATGCCTTGTTCACTGCACCAGGAGTGGTGGTACCGGACGGTGAATTGGGATATCAGAATCTGTTCGACGCATTGTTGGACGCACTCTACAGCGCTGTTGAGAAGGTAGGAGGGCAGAGTTTGGAGATTGTGGTAGCAGAAAGCGGCTGGCCATCGGATAGTGGAATTTACGCAACTGTTGACAATGCAAGCACTTACTACAGGAATCTGATCAGTCATGTATCCAGAGGGACTCCAAAGAGGTCGGGACAGGCCATAGAAACTTATTTATTTGCCATGTATGACGAGAATCTAAAGCCTGGTGATGGAACAGAGCGACATTTCGGCCTATTTTACCCTAATAAGCAGCCAAAATACCAAATTACTTTTGGCTGAAAGTACAGACTACAGAGCAGCAACACATATCTACATGAGCATGGGATTATGTAATTACCGTAAATAAAGAGAGATCCACTTCCTCTAGCGTCTCCATACAGTAACGGTTGATCCATAAATACCTTAATAAAGTGCCTTTTTGAACTCTCACCGGCCTAAAGTGTTAGATTTGTACATTTGATGGTTCAGGCAAGAACTTGAGATATGAATCAAAAGATAGCTTGTAAGATACTATATCTATTGTCGTTTTCAAGCCAATTGAAGTGCTTGTGCTTTATGCGGAATTCATTTAGATACTTTTCAGAGTAATATGCAAGGTATTTTATCACGTACTGTTTATGACACTTGAAGCTTGAAGACTGTCTATACTAAAGTGGCTTCGTACGAGATGTACACAATAATGACCAAAAATGAAGGGCACAAGAAAAATCAAGCCAGCGAGAACAAATTTAGCTGCCAGATCTGAGGTACCGAAAACCCCAGGCCAACCCTAGCCCTCTACCCAGCCCAAGATAAAACAGTATCGTCGAAGATAGTAAAACCAGGCAGGAAATCCAATAATCAGAGCACTTGAATGAAGGAAAAAAGATATAATGAAGAATGAAACAGCACAAGGGTTTGTACTTTCCTACTACATTTAATTAAGTGCACATTCCCTAAAGGAAAAGTGATGCATGAAAGTAACAAGATAACAATTCGTCCAGCCAGGGTCGAGCAAAATGCATCTGAAGAATGCAAATCCATAAATGGACCACATCATCTCCCTTTGTAAGAACTACAACATCAGCCCAAGCATCATGCATTAATTTTCAGGGGCGAAATGGATCACAACCCCGTTGTAAAAGCATCCAACTCAACCCCCCTCCCTTCCTTCCTCTTCTCTTCCCCCGCTCCCCACGGCAGCAACAGCCCCCCACCGCCGCCCCTTGCCCCAACCGCGGCTGCTCCTTGCTCTTCTCTCCATTCTCCCTTCACCACCACCTTCACCCACCCCAAATGGTTTGAGAACGGATCTTCGATGCTATGTTTAAAAGAAGGGGTAGTTGTGATATTTCGACAAGCTCAGTTACGGCAATTCATTTTTGCCCAGTTTTAAAGAGTACAAGGAGGTTTAGTTCAACTTTTTTTAGAAGAGGGGATCATATTGTATTGCGGTAATACTTTAAGGGTAAAGTTTTGACATTAGCCCTTCTTTTATTGAAGGGTACAAGAATAGCCGAAAAGAGTGCGAAAATGTTAATTAACCCAGAATAAAGTGATTAACTATGATATAACAATGATAGTTCTTAACATTAACTTCAAACAGTCACAACGTTAACGGCAACTCCAACTACCAAGTTGAAAATTTTTCAGCTAACGATTTCCGCGTCTCACCAAATTTGTCTTTGATATCCCAATTCTAAATATTTCAACCTTGTTATCAAGCAACAACTGCGATACCTGTACTTTATGAGATCAAAAACAAATTATTATGATCATTAATAGGTAATAAACTAAGTCCTATCAAGCCATAAAAGACTTAGTTGCTGCTGTAGCAGTTGTATGCCTAAAAAGCTTCTAGGTACTTACCAAAACCAACATGTACACATATTAACAAAAGAAGAGATGCTTTCAAAATACGAAGTTCACATGAAGTATCCATGAGCAAACAAAGTTACGCAAGGAAGCCTGATACGGGGTATGTTTGCATAATTAAGCGTATCATTATCACAAGCCATAAAGTGGAACACCTTAATCAATTTTATGAACTCAGATTTAGAAGATGAATTGAAATGCAAACTCACATTCCCAAGTCAATATATCAACAAAACATCATCAGACATTGGTTCATTAGCACCTTCAACAAGAATTGTAAGACCAGTTGCAAATATGTTTCCTCCCTCTTACTTGAGTTTCCAAATAACTCCCTTCCTTTTCAAAACCTGCAAATATGCTGATCCACTTTACGAAGTTTTGGTGCTCCTTTCAACAAAAGTTTAACAGAATTGCCCATGCTCCAAAGACGTGACCTATAGTCAAGGATAATGGCAAAATTTCACCTTATGTGGCACCAACTTCGCACATGGCAGGTGGCAAACTAACAAATTCCAGGTCCTTTTCATGCTCCTCTCGTGTCTCCCTGCCCTCTTTCCCGCTACAGAACCTCCACCCCAGCCACTACTGAACATTCAACACCACCCGACAACATCCCATAAGCATAACCTCCCTCTGACAGCCTCCTCAATTTTAGTTATTCAGCCGTATCAAACCAAGTTAACACGAAACAACCAACATTGCTACAGTACACATCCACGACCACTTCTCCCCAACACCTCCCTCCCCCACCTAAAACCATCCAACACTACCCAACATTGCCAACATCTCTTGCAACAAGCACCGCCAACAAAATCAGACCAGTTTCCTCCATGCTCACTAGTTCAAAAGTAAATTGGGATTCGGGATTAAAATTTTGGTGGTTTTGGTTGGGATGGGAGTAGAAGCAAGGGTGATGGCATGGCAGTTGAGTTTTATAGTAGTGGCTTCACAAAGTGGGGCCTAGAGTCGAGAAGGAGATTCCGGAGGTGGAGGTCGAGGCTCAAGCTGAGGCTGAGGCGGAGGCAAAAATATCAACATGGTGGTGGGAAAAGAGGTGTGACGGAGGCAAACGATCGATTAGGGAGAGGTGGTTGATTAGGAAAAGGAGACGGGGCACGGTGAAGGGGGAAAATGGCGACGAAAAGTAAAGGGGTGGTGGAGGTCGATGTGAGGAAGGAGGTCGGGGACTTGCTGTTGTAGTAGTGGAGCGATTGGCGGAGAGGAGTGAAGTGGCTGGGTCCAGGTGCTTCTGGCAGCATAGAAGGAAGAGAGAGCATAGACCTGCATACATTTGACAATCAGAGAGAAGTTAAGAGGAAACAGGAGATAAATAACTTGGCATTCCATTTCTAATATGAAGTGACATTATGTCCCTTCACGTTGGTCACATTTTTGGATTTTGGCACAACACCATTTTAGTGGATACTAAAGAGAAGTCACAATTTGGGCCACCGGAGTACCAGATTTGATGGTGGACAAACAGTTTGCAAGATTTCAAAAGGAAGGGAGCTTTTTGCAAATTTAAGTATATGGGAGGAAACAGATTTGAAATATACCCTAATTTGTTTCATTACTCTGACCTAAGCAGTAAGCACACAGGACCACAGTAGGTAATGAGAGGTCTGCATAATGTAGTCAATGGGCTATAAAAAGTGCTGAACACAAGCAACCATATACACAGCGTGAAGATTACGGTGTAATGGCTAAAGTTGCAAAGGAGACATAACTCTCCTTGCACATCATATAGTAAAGCTGAAGGCAATAGTTGAGACGTACCAGAGAACTCCCGACACCCGAAGCTGCAACCACGAGAAATCCTCGTACATATTCTGAGACTCGATCAAGCAAGCCCTGGCGATAAACCATGCACTTTCATCATGCAAAAATACTTCGATGGCGCAATAACACCAGCCTTTGTGCACAGATCAACCACGGCAGGGGCATGTCCATAAAATTCCCTCCCTTTATCAAGAAGTACCGGGGGATCATGCGGCCGCCGGAACCACACGACCTTTGGAGGAACCAAATCATCCACGTCTGCCTTCTTCCAGAAGTGATCCCCACACCAGCTCTCATACTTGAACACACCACGAAGCCAAGCCTTGTGCCCAGATGGTCCCACATGAACTTCTGAACAGTATTTACAAACTTTGGATGGATAAACCGACAACAACTTCTGCACCCCAGACCTAAGTGTCTCCCATGCCCTCAAAGTTCCGCTAGCTATCACCATCACGTCATCGGATGATAGTTGTTCAGTGCCAACAACACTATTCCCAACACCATCCAAATTCTCATTATTTGGACACAGACTTTCATCAAATGTATCTGCCCCTGCCTGCAGGCATAGCTCGATGACTGCACTAACACGATCAAAATCAGATCTTTGGTTATGCCTAATTACACTTTGGAACATGTTCCTTATGTGAAATGTTTCTACAGGAACAAGTATATCGTTCAAGCTCCCCTTGATCCATTCGTGAACCTGGATCTTGGCACCATGCCTGTAACCACCACAAGTCCGAATTAAATGACCTTTCTCGCCAATATGTAGTTCTGGACAGTACCTGTAAATTATGAAGGCTTAGTTAGACGGAATATATTCTAAGAAATGGTGGGTGGTGGTTTATACTTTCTTCCTCATTTACTGCAAGATGAGAAAAGCATTGTGAAATATACATAGGAACTAGTAGGTTCCTAGTCAAGTAAACCAAATCAGACTTGAATGCTTGACCGTCAAGAGGTGCAACCAAGGACTCGAAGAATACACGAGAAAACCCGCCTCTAATGAAGCCACATGGCTTACTTATATATTCTCCTAATTGCAAAGAGAAGTAATGGCCATGCCAGATGCCTAACCTCTCACCTGACTTTGCTTCCAACCACTGAGCTACTGAGCCAATCATGAAACACCTTTCTAGCTTCACTAAGGCCAATTTAGCAAAGATCACGTCAACCCCACAAAACTGCCTCGTCCACTCAATTGCACATATAGCAACCACTAGACCATAAAATGTTGAGGGACGTGGGATAAACTCGTAGCCAGTGTAAGTATTCAAAGAATTAATTTATAAGTTTCAGACTTTAACGGCCAGCAAACCTCTGACAGCTACCCTCCCTGACATCGAAACAAAATTGGGCATAGATAACCAATTCCTAGAGCAGCTTAATTATTTCAGAGTTCCAAACCCATCGTTTTCCAAGTTCAGCTGGTATGATATGCCAACTTTTTTATGCTACGTCATGTCAGTAAGCCTTGATCCAGCACTTATGGAAGCAAAGGTTTCGCCAATCAGATATAGGAATTAATACAAGATTACGAACTTTATATTTGCCAGACCCAACTAGAAAAACTTGCACAAAACAAAATTGTTGTCCTTCAATTAAGAACAAAATGTCGATAGTTTGCCAAATTATGAATGGAATGACAAGCTTTGTAGAAGCTATAAAAAGCGTCCATATGGAATTAGATCGATGTAAATCCCAAACACACCCAAAACAAGCAATAGATGGAGAGAGAGAAAAAGAAAAATCCCTTGGTCTCATAATTGCCATTTTAACTTTTGGCGAGTTTTTAGCATTGAATTCAGACATCTAAACATCTGACTTTAACTCAAATAGTACCTAAAAGCCAAATAATTTCGACTTTGCAAAGTCATTGTTCACAAAGACAAAGGGAATATAAAATACTCCCATCGTTCGTTCCATTAGATTTTCTCTTCTTAACTTTATGCGAATATGTATGATAGACTTGGTACATGGAAACGTGACTTTACTCGTACTTAATCCATGATTGCTACTTCAGTTCCATTCAAGGTTTACATGGTACTAACTTTATTCGGGAATTTACAAACGGTAAAAGTGAAAAATACAATTAAAGGGGCGGAGTACTGTAAAATGGGGGTAATGCATACATCAAAACTAAAAACGTCATCCAACTCAAACATTTGGCAGGTTTAAGAAGATACCGAGAATTCAAGTTATGAAACAAGGGGGAAAGGGGTATGTGCGAATTAGAGGGACTACCTGCACGCCCAGATGGGAAGGATTTGGAGAAGGGTGGAGACGCCACGAATGAGGAAGGTTCGGGCCTTAAGGACATCAAAAGCGACTTGGACCATGGGCTTTACCGGGTAGTCTTTGGCACGAGCTTGCTTCCTCCTTAGGATCATAGGTCTCAGTTTCTTCATGTCTAGCTCCGGTTTTGAACTGTAGAGTTGGGAACGTCCAAGTAGTCCTGAGAGCATCATCATACGGGGCCATAGTTTATGGTTCTTCGAAGCCATTATTTCGCACGTTCCTGTTAATCAATGTGGTATTAGATTTAGCAGCGATGTATGTATAATCAGTTGTCATTAGGAATTTGCATCGCACAGTAGCAGTACTAGTGGGAGAGAGAACAAACTGGAAACTTCGTTGAGAAACTTGCACAAGCTGGGCTGATTATTACAGTTTGAAAATTTTGATGAATACATGAGGTGTTTTGGGCCAAACCAGAGTCAATGATTTTAGTGCTGTCTAGCAATTTAAAACAGGTAATATGATCATTTTTTTTTTCTCTTGGGCAATAGAAAAGTGAGTACCCAAGAAAGTCGTGGTGAGTACTTTCAACAATAGAAAAGAAAAGGACTAATTGCATATAAAATCTCGTACTTTGGAGTCACGTGGACTGAACACCCTGAAGTTTCAATTTTGGCAGCCAACACCCTGAGCTTCTCAATCGGTGCTTAATTGTCCAATTAATAGTGAGTTCAAATTTCTGTTAATTTGAGAGGGCCCTTTGGGGATTCATGCACAAAACCTACCTGGTCTGCCCAGCCACTCACCATCCAACGCACCTCCACCTACCACCACCACTGATCCGACACCAATCCCGCCCCCCAACCACAGCAACCACCACCGCCCCCACTTTGCTAATTGGAGCTACCAATATCAAAACCTAACCAAAATCAACGCCATTACATCACCACCATCTCCGAAAGTAAAACTCCCACCATTGAAATTAAAACCACCACCACCACTGTCACCACGTTCCTGAGCTACCACTTCTCTTCACGACAAACCCATCACCAAGCTAATATTGCAATTGCTAGCAATCAATAAACATACGCCATCACAGGTCGCCATCACTAAACCACGCTTTACCTACCCGTACACCACCATCACTAAACCACGCTTTACCCACCCGTACACCACCATGCTCTGCACTCTTACACTCACCGAAGAAAGTGGTGCAATTGTGGTCCTTGTGTTAGCAAAAATGCAAATCATTGGAGACAGTGATCAGATACAAGTCCGATGGCGGAGCATGGGTGTGGTTGTGGTTTTTTTGGTGTTAATGGTGGTGTTAGTAGGTAGTGCTTGATTGTAGAAAGGGGGCTAATGTGGCTGCCAAGTAGGATGTTTTCGGTGAACTACCCAATTTACCTTCACATGGCCGTCAAATGGACGCACCAACTAAAAGTTCCTGGTGTCGAGTGCCAAAATTGAAACCCCGGGGTATTCTCCGTACATGACCCCAATCTACAAGATTTTTTGCGCAATTAATTCAAAAAAGAATACATGTAATTTTAAACCATTATATACTAGGCTGATAATTTATCCCTAATGCATTTGTTTTATCTATACAACTCTCAAAAGTGTCTATAGGAGTAAATCAATTTTGGACACAAGTACCGTTAAATATTCTTCATATGGCATAAATAGCCTTTCATCGTTTGTTGCTTTCTTGCTCGATGCTAAAACAATCGTCATTCCAATTGATATTCAAGCCACATTTATAAGCCACAATTTTTAAGTCACGACTGGTTTTTCCAAAACTCTTAATCTATCTGCTTGAGGTTCAGCATAACGTTGGTTTTTATATGGGTCTTTTTGTAGAATAGTGACTACAACCAGAACCTTTGAGGACTGACATCCCATCACTTAACTGGAGGCAAAGCAGTAAAGCTCTAATCATATTCTGGATTTTGCACATGACTATGTAATAACATGCATAAACATTAAATACATTGCATATACATGAGCTTAAAAAAAATAAAGTTCATGAGATCTCTGTGTCATTTTGTGTTCATTGGAAGATGGCCTTAAAGATAGTTTGTTCCTCAGATGTGTGACCGATTTCCCTGCGGCATACCCCATATACTATGCTTCTTTTATATATGGTATAAGAAGACAGAGATCAGAGATTGTATGTGGGATAGTCTCTGGATTCTCAAGTCATGTTAATTTTTTTTCAATATATAACTTGAATCTTAAACATTTTACTTTAGTGATTATTTGAACGATGGCAGGGATGAATGTGGCTGGCCTGAGATGTTGAAAGTTCGTAATTGTGGAATGAACTTAAGAAGCCATATGCAGTTAGCCAAACAATTTTGTTTAATTAATTAAATGTCCTTTCAGTTAGCACAATGTTGAGAGTTGGACAAAACATGAAATACGTGCACAAGTCTTATTTTTTTTGGCTCCATTTTAGACAGCTTTTCTGTCATGCTGTTTTCGGGTGTCTGACTTGGGTGTATTTGTAATCCTGTGTTATCGCTTAGAGCTTGTGGAAGCCAATTTTTTTGCAATATGTATCAGTAATCTTTTCAAAAGAAAAACCTCTGACCAGAATGAACACGAATGCCCCTTTTCTCAATGATAAAAGATGGTAGCTGAAATGGCAATGAAACTAGATGCAGACTTCACTCAAGGTTGGCCAATAGTAGACTTCACTTACGCTTCTCATCTATGCACTTCGACTCATTTGACTAGCTTGATAATTACTTTAATAGTTTTATAGATGAATGTTACGTTAAACACACATGGATTCAACACACAAAAAGTGTTAAAAAGCTACAAAAACATAATTTCCAAAAAAAGCATGCTCAAACTAGTACTGCCATAAATAAACAAGTACTACAATAATGTTAGTCTCAATGATTAAAAACCGCTCTTCCTGAATCTGTCATGTTGGAGCCACGAGGTTAACTCCAATGGTTAAAAAAGCGCTTCTTCAATCCGCCAACTCTCACCAAAGTGGTAAAAGAGGTGACCCTTTACCCATTCACCCCCCCCCCCCCCCTCTCTCTCTTCTCTCCTCTCTTTCTCAGGCTTCTGTTAGGCTCAGAGCTCCTCACAAAGCTCGGGCCTCCTCTCATTTCCCACCCCACAAGGTGCGCACCAAGTCCTCGACATTCAAAACTTCCACCATTACCCCATTTATTTCCAATTCGATTTCAATTATGATCTTGATTTTGAGTTTTCATTTTAAAGGAAAAAAGCTTTTATCCAATGCTCGAAATATAAGTGTTGATCAACTTTTTTAGATCATGGAAATTACAAATATATCGCAAACAGTTAGGTTGGGATTTTGTCACAACTCACCATTGTAGCCTAGATACTAACACGTTATTTGTTATACATACATGTTCTCCATGAAGTGATTACCCAGAGTGAAAATTGTCGGAATATGAGGAAGATCAGGCCATTGACCCGGATGATTTGCAAAATCATGTCAAGCCGGATGATTTGCAAATCATGTCGAGTCAATGATTTAATTTGGTTTTATTAGGAAAGTAGATATTTTATTCAATAAAGGAGATCCCTTGATATAAGGGATTCAATTAGGATTCGATTAGGCCTAGTTTAGAGGGATTTCATACCTTATTTAGGGCTATGGTTTCCTATAAAGGCTGTGTAACTTATTCTGTATAATTCAATGGAGAATGAATTCAGTTTCTTCCATCTTTTTCTTCTCTGAAAAACTACATGGTATCAGAGCAGCCTTAATTTTTTTTTTTCTATGGTCCAAACGGTCATGACTGGAGCATGGAGATCCTTGGATTCCTCTGAGGCAACAAGTTCAACACTTGGAGGGACACTCAGACCAACCATGGCTAACGGAGGAGACCACCTCTCACAGCTTTCCTTCCAACTTACCTCTCATAAACTGACCGGGAAGAACTACCTCGAATGGGCCCAGTCCGTGAAGTTGGCGATTGATGGCAGGGGCAAGCTTGGACATCTTACCGGAGACGTGAGACAACCAGCAGCAGGCGATCCTTCCCTGAGCGTGTGGCGATCCGAGAACTCCTTAATCATTGAGTGGTTGATCAACTCCATGGAGCCAACCATAGGTAAACCGTACCTCTTCCTTCCTACAGCAAAAAATGTTTGGGAAGCCATGCGTGAAACTTACTCTGATGTTGAAAACTCTTCACAAATTTTCGATTTGAAAACTAAACTGTGGAAGTTTAAACAAGGAGAACGTGAGGTTACTAGTTATTACAATGAGATAGTTTCTCCATGGCAAGAAGTAGATCAATGTTACATCGATGAGTGGGATTGTCCAAGTGATAGTGTAAAAGTCATGAAAAGGAGGAGTGTGACCGCGTGTATCTATTTTTAGCGGGTCTCAATCGTGATTTTGATGAGGTTAGGTCTCAGATTCTTGGAAAAAAACCTTTGCCCTCCCTTCATGAAGCCTTTTCTGAAATTAGGAGGGAGGAAACTAAACGGAAGGTTATGTTAACCAACTTGAACCCAAAACCTGCAGTAGATGTAGAGAATTCTGCTCTAGTTGTAAGGGGGAATGAATATGACAATGACAAGAAAAAAAAGGCCCTGGTGTGATCATTGCAAAAAATCTTAGCATACAAGGGAAACTTGTTGGAAGATTCATGGGAAGCCCCCAAACTGGAAGAAGAAAAACGGTTCTGATAACCGTGCCTTTCAAGTGTCTAATGAAGGAAATCAGGGAAAGCAAAGTACTCAAGGAGCGTCCCCATTTACAAAGGAACAGCTACAGCACTTGTACACACTCTTTCAATCTCCACATTTTCAAGTAAACCCCTCTTGTTCTTTGGCTCATAAAGGTAACTTTGTCTCTGCTCTTTTAGCTTCCTTCCTAGTCAAAGTAACTCTTGGATCATAGATTTGGGAGCAACAGATCATATGACAAGTTGCTCCCATCTTTTCTCTACGTATACTCCTTGTGCAGGGAATAAAAAGATCAAGATTGCCGATGGATCTCTCTCAGCAATTGCTGGGACTAGATCCATTGTGTTATCTCCATCCATAACTCTGCATAATGTTCTTCATGTTCCTAAACTCTCTTGTAATCTTTTGTCCATTAGTAAATTAACTAATGATCTCAAGAGTCAAACTAATTTCTATTCTTCTCGATGTGAGTTTCAGGAAATGGTCTCGGGGAAGATGATTGGCAGTGCTAGAGCAAGTGGCGGCCTCCATTTCTTTGAAGATGGGACTAACTCTGGAAAACATGTTCAGAGTACCTGTCTTAAATCTGTTTCTGATTCTAGTGATGTTATGCTTTGGCACTATAGATTAGGGCATCCAAGTTTTTATTATCTAAAACACTTGTTTCCTAGTCTATTTAAAAATAAAAGTCCGTCTTCATTTCAGTGTGAAAGTTGTGAATTGGCTAAGCATCATCGTTCATCTTTCCCTTCAAGGTCATATCAAGCTTCAAAACCATTTATGCTAATCCATAGTGACGTTTGGGGACCATCTAGGGTTTCAACAATTTTTGGAAAAAAAATGGTTTGTTAGCTTTATTGATGATCATACACGTGTAAGTGGGATGTACTTGTTAAGGGAAAAATCTGAAGTGGAAAAGGTGTTCAAAATTTTCTACACAATGGTGGAGACACAATTTCAAGAAAAAATTAAGGTGTTTAGAAGTGATAATGGTAGAGAATTTTTTAACAAAGTTTTAGGAGATTTCTTCTTGAAAAATGGTATAATACATCAAAGCTCTTGTAACGACACACCCCAACAAAATGGCATCGCTGAGCGAAAGAACAAACATTTTTTAGAAGTTACTAGGGCATTGTTGTTTACAAATAGGGTTCCTAAGTATCTATGGGGTGAAGCTCTTTTAACTGCCACATATCTTATAAATCGCATGCCTACAAAAGTTTTAGACTTTCAAACACCTCTAAGTATTCTAAAGGCTAGTTTTCCCGCTTCTAGGTTGACTTCTGACTTACCGTTAAAGGTATTCGGTTGTAGTGCATTTGTTCATATACATGATCAAAACCGTGGGAAATTAGATCCTTGAGCAAGGAAATGTGTATTTGTAGGCTATGCTCCAACGCAAAAAGGATACAAATATTATGATCCGTGTTCTAGAAAGATGTTTGTCACAATGTATGTCACCTTTTTTGAGTTTAAACCATTTTTTGACACTCATCTTCAGGGGGAGAATAAGGATGAAGATTCGGAGGTTTTTGACGAGTTTTTTAATTCTCAACCCACAATATCACCCGAAACATCACCATGGCTGATGGTCCAAACTTTTTAATAAACATGGAACTTAGTGGTTTAAATAATGAAAACTTAGATCCAAAATCCATAGGGCTATCTCATGATATTGATGGGAACAAAAATGGAGGAACAACAGGTACAAAAGAACTTCTTGTTTATTCCAGGAGGAAACAGATTCAAAGAAATGAGACCGATGCTTTACAGTATTGTCAAGATTCTGTATCGCAGACCATTCAGAAGTCCATTGAAGCTTCAGGTGATACTCATACTGAACCTATTCCTTTGAGTTTACCTAGCTCTGAGTCATCTCAGTTCGAGTCTAGCATGTCTGACCTTAATAAACCCATTGCTCATCGTAAAGGTATTAGAAAATGTGTCAAGTACCCAATGTCAAACTTTGTGTCCTATAAGAACTTGTCACCCATGTTTTCTGCATTTACCTCACATTTGTCAAGTGTGGAGATTCCAAAGACTGTACAGGATGCTTTACAGGTTCCTGAGTGGAAGGAGGCTATTCTTGAATAAATGAGGGCCCTTAAGAAGAATAAGACATGGGAGGTAATAGAACTACCAAAGGAAAAGAAGACCGTTGGCTGCAAATGGGTTTTCACCTCTGAAGCACGGACACCCCTCCTAGGGGGGGGGGGGTTTGGTGTCCTAAACGGACGGACACCCCGACACCCTCCGGACACTGCCCGACACGTGTCGGACACTGCCAATCGGTGTCGAATTTATTTTTTTTTTAATTTTCCGACACCATGTCGGACACTTCATCGAGGAGTGTCGGACACGGGAATGTGCAGTGTCGGACCGTTTGGGGCTACTTTGGAATTTTTGGAACTAATTTCGGGGGTCAATCGGTATTAAATGTAATATGTGGGGTTTTTTTAACATAAACAAATTGTGCCCTAAATCCCTAATCTGAAAAAAACAACATCTGCCACCTTATAGCCGTCAGCTTGGAACCACCTCACAGAAGCCATTATCGACTTGTAGCTATCGCCGGAGCTGTTCGCCAACATTCTGAAGCCGACGCCAACGATTCCAGTCGTCGTCGCGAAGACCGAAGCAGCTGCTGCGACTCGCCGAAGCTCACTGCATCGTCACCGGAGGTCCTCGCCACCGTCGCTGACTCACAGGTACCTTCCCTCTCTGCTCGAAGTTGTCTGTGACTGTCTCTCTCTCTTTTTTTATTTCTTCCTCCGTCGTTGACTCAAGAGTCGTTTTGCAAGAGTTTTTTTATTCTCTCCCTTTGTTGAGTGTCGAGTCGTTCTCTCTCTTTTTTTTTGACGTAGTTATTTAGTCAACTTAATTTCAGAATGCAATGCTTGTGTAGTTGTGTTAGTGTATATTTATTATTAGTTTATTACTTAATTTCAGAAATGGATGAATCTAGTAGTGCTGTAAGTGGATCGACAGCAACTATGAACGACCCTTTAAAACCGTTGTGGAAATTCGTAGTAAGGACGGGAAAGTCTGCACAAGGGGGAGGAAACTTGCCTTGGGAGTGCACTTTTTGCAAAGTGCAGAAGAAAGGGTGTCGTATACAAGGGTGAGGGCACATTTGCTAGCTATAAGCGGTGCTGGGATCAAACCTTGCTCGAAAGTGACAAAGAAGGACATATTGGAGTTCAAAAGATTGGAGGAAGAAGCCGCAGAGAGAGTAAAAAATGCTTCTAATTTTCAGGTACCTTTACCCCCTACTAGTGGATCCGGTTCTAATGTTGGTGCATGTTCAATATACATGGAAGAGAATATAAAAAAAAGAAAGGGGACAAATAAACTTGAAGAGGCTTTTAACAATGAGGAGCGTGAGCAATTAGATCCTGAAATTGCTAGGATGTTCTATACGGGGGGTGTGTCATTCAACTTAGCAAGGAACCCACACTATCAAAACTCATATACTATTGCCGCTAATCATAAGCTTGGAGGTTATGTTCCACCGGGTTATAATAAGTTGAGGACCACTCTTTTGCAAAAGGAATGTTGATAGGTCGTTAGCACCGATTCGAGCCATGTGGAGTGAGAAGGGTATAAGTATTGTTAGTGATGGGTGGAGTGACTCGCAAAGGAGGCCACTCATTAATATCATGGCTGTCTCTGATGGTGCTCCTATGTTTTTTAGAGCAATAGATTGTTCGGGTGATTATAAGGACAAACATTTTATTGCCGAGTTGTTGAAGGAAGTGATTGTGGAGGTTGGGCATGAGAAGGTGGTCCAAGTTGTCACGGACAATGCTCATGTTTGTAAGGCTGTTGGGCAACTTCTTGAGCAACAATTTCCGAGCATTGTTTGGACACCATGTGTCGTTCATACTCTTAATTTAGCATGGAGGAACATATGTGCAGCCAAGAATGCGGACAATAATGATATTACTTATATGTAATGTGTTTGGATTACTGATGTCATTGGGGATGTTTGGCTAGTTAAGAATTTCATCATGAATCACGCAATGAGATTGGCAATGTTTAATGAGTTTGTGAATTTGAAGTTGCTTTCTGTGGCCGAAACTCGGTTTGCTTCTGCTATTGTGATGCTTAGGAGGATTAAGCTCATTAAGGGTGGTCTTCAAGCCATGCTAATTAGTGATCATTGGAATCTTTATCGGGATGATGATGTAGCAAAGGCTAGGTTTGTTAAGGAGAAGGTGTTGGATGATGAATGGTGGGATTCCATTGATTACATACTTGCTTTCACTACTCCTATGTATGACATGCTCAGGATTTGTGATACCAATAGGCCTTGTCTTCACCTAGTCTATGACATGTGGGATTCGATAATTGAAAAAGTTAAGAAGGCCATATATGAGCATGAAGTGAAAAGACCCGACGAGGAGTCCACCTTCTTTGATGTGGTGCAAAATATTCTTGTAGATCGTTGGAACAAGAATAATACTCCACTTCACTGCTTGGCACATTCTCTAAACCCAAGGTAATATCATCTTATGTTAACATTTGAGTTGATTTTTTTGGATTTTCGTCTTCTACTAATGTAGCCCCTTACTTATAGTTATATATCTAAATGTGTTCAATGTTCATTACTTTCTTTCATAAGGTACTATACCCGTGAGTGGCTTGATGAGGATCCTTCTCGAGTTCCTCCACACAAGGACAATGAGATCAACAAGGAGAGAATGAAATGTCTTCGGAGATACTTTCCAAACTTGGAGGACCGCAACAAGGTCAATCTAGAGTATGCTGAATTTATTGGGCCTAATGGAGATTTTAGAGAGTATAATTCCATCTCTAATCGCTATGGTATGGATCCCAAGACTTGGTGGCTTCTTTACGGTGCAAGTGCACCTATCCTCCAAGCCATAGCCTTGAAACTTCTTGCACAACCTTCTTCGTCATCTTGTGCCGAAAGAAATTGGAGCACGTATTCTTTTATTCACTCGGTGAGAAGGAACAAGATGACACCCCAACGTGCGGAAGACTTGGTTTTTGTTCATAGAAATCTCCGTCTTTTGTCAAGGAGGACTACAAAGTATAGCCAAGGGGAGACCAAAATGTGGGATGTGGGGGGAGATAATCATGATGGGTTTGAAGATGTCGGGATGCTTCGGTTTGCAAATCTATCGCTTGATGAGCCAGAGATGGAAGCTGAAATATGCAGGGAGGAGAATAATGATGGAGATGGAGGTGGAGGTGAAGAGGACGATGAAGAAGATGACACGATCGATGTAGATTGAGCACTTGATCGACTTATTACTTATTTCAGTTATTTCCTTTGTTTCCTATTCGTATGACTTTGTAAGACTTAATTTCTTATGTTATGTACCATGTATTATGTTGGATTTAACGTTTAAGTATGACTTGTATTTGAATTCCTTGTTTTGGTAGTTTTTCATTATTATTTGTTATTTTAGATTATGGAATGTATTTGATATTTATTATATATATATATATATAATAAAAATATTAAAAAAATAACGGTGTCCTGCAGTGTCCAAAATCCTATTTTTTGGAAATTGCGGTGTCCGGTGTCCCCGTCTGTATCGGTGTCCGACACCGTGTCCGTGTCCGTGCTACCTAGGTTTTCACGACAAAATATATATCAGATGGATCTCTTTAGCAGTACAAGGCACGTCTGGTAGCTAAGGGTTTCACACAAACATACGGCATCGATTATCTAGAAACCTTTGCACCAGTGGCAAAATTGAATACAGTGAGAGTGCTACTGTCGATTGCATCAAATCTGGACTGGCCCCTACAACAATTAGATGTGAAGAATGCATTTCTCAATGGTGACCTAGAAGAGGAAGTTTACATGGATCCACCTCCAGGTTTTGAAATGAAGTATAGACCAAAGGTATGTAAACTGAAAAAGTCTTTGTATTGACTAAAACAATCACCAAGAGCCTGGTTCGAAAGGTTCACAGAATTTGTCAAGAGACAAGGATATATTCAGGGACAGGCAGATCACACTATGTTCACAAGGCATTCGACTGATGGGAAGATAGCCATTCTCATAGTCTATGTTGATGATATCATTCTAACTGGGGATGACATAGCGGAGCTCGAGCGGTTGAAGTAGTGCCTAGCCTCCGAGTTTGAAATTAAAGACTTGGGATCACTGAAATTTTTTCTCGGAATGGAGATAGCTCGATCAAAGAAAGGGATTGCAGTGTCACAAAGGAAGTACGTACTTGATCTACTTAAAGAGACTGGTATGAGTGGGTGTCGTCCTGTAGAAACACCAATTGATCCAAACAAGAAACTTGGAGACAACAAGGGAGATCTAGTAAATACATCTCGGTACTAGAAATTAGTTGGGAAGCTGATTTACTTGTCACATACAAGGCCTGACATTCCATTTGCCGTAAGTCTAGTAAGTCAATTCATGCATTCTCCTCATGAAGAGCATCTTGAAGCAGTCTATCGCATCCTGAGATAACTAAAAGGTTCTCCAGGGAAAGGACTATTCTTTAGAAAGAATTAACAGCGAAATCTTGAAGCATACACAGATGCAGACTGGGCAGGATCAAGTACAGATAGGAAGTCGACATCAGGATACTGCAGTTTTGTATGGGGAAACCTAGTAACATGGAGAAGCAAGAAACAAAGTGTGGTGGCTCATAGTAGTGCCGAGGCAAAATATAGAGCGATGGCTCATGGGATTTGTGAGATGTGGCTAAAACGCGTTTTGGAAGAACTAAGAAGACCGATGACCATGTCAATGAAGTTGTATTGCAACAACAAGGCAGCCATTAACATCGCAAGTAATCCAGTTCAGCATGACAGAACAAAGCATGCCGAGATTGACAGGCACTTCATAAAAGAGAAAATTGAAGCAGGAACTGTTTGTATGCTATTTGTTCCGACATCACAACAAGTTGCAGATATTCTCACAAAGGCACTGTTTACACCTAACTATGAGTTTCTTATTAGCAAGTTGGGCATGATAGATATCTATGCACCAACTTGAGGGGGAGTGTCAGAATATGAGGAAGATCAGGCCATTGACGCAAAATCATGTCAAGCCGGATGATTTGCAAATCGTGTCAAGTCAATGATTTAATTTGTTTTTATTAGGAAAGTAGATATGTTATTCAATAAAGGAGATCCCTTGATATAAGGGATTCGATTAGGATTCGATTAGGCCTAGTTTAGAGGGATTTCATACCTTATTTAGGGCTATGGTTTCCTATAAAGGCTGTGTAACTTATTCTGTATAATTCAATGGAGAATGAATTCAGTTTCTTCCATCTTTTTCTTCTCTGAAAAACTACAAAAATAATATACACTCAACTCTCTAATAATTGATCATTCGAGGGGTGTCTGGGTGTCGTTAGCTGTAGGACACGATACCTTGACCCATAAGAGGTGTATGTGCTTCCTAGGTTCTTGCCTTAGCCTCAAAACCCAGCAGTTTTTCAAAATTCAAAAAGAAGCGTTTGAATGGTTCTCCTTAGTCATTTTTTTTCCTACACTAGAAAGCAAATTTCATGCCCTCTTCAGTGATGCACCCCTGCAGCCAAAGAACATAACCAGACCCTTTAGAGATATTTAAGAACTGTTCGCCTCCTCTTGGGACCCCCCATACCACTACCTTCACTCATGGAAACACGTCGCTTAGGAGTCTTGGAAGAACCATTCTTCCATGGCTCTCTACGTACTCCTAAGTTCCTGTAAGATCTAAAGCTTCCAAAATACCAACTAAAAAGCTTCATTTGCTAATTTCCATATCGTATATATCTGGCTTTGGGCTTTGTCTCTAAAGTACTTTAATAAAATTAGTAACTACAAATTGAACGGATGCCAACAACCATGTCTATTCGGTATATGTACACGTGTGTGGCTATGTGTGCCATATCTATACCAAGAAAAAAGTTAGTCATGTAACCTCAATGAAGATCTCGAAGTTAAGGAGGTTAAGTGAACTACTCAGTTAGCTAGGGGAATAGTAACGACTAATATGCGAAGGAATTTGACTTCGAATTAAAGCATGAGAGTAGTTTAACGTGAGACTTTTCAGCTGAATCCTAATTCCATTTACATATACAGAATGCCTGCGTTGTTTCGTGTTAAGACGTGCCTGATTATGTAGTGCATGTGTTTTTCTCGATAAGGCAAATAGTATTTGTACCAGATTCATCCCAGGCATAATCTTATCTATACTGGACGAGTTACTACTGAGATTCATAATCTAGTAACGAGATGGATACGATTCAAATCAGAGGCTATTTTGATTTGCATACACACAATGCCTTCGTCATTGCCTACATTGGTTCGATAAAGAAAGAGAGCTATATAAAGGAGAACAGTGTTTTTGTACCAGGTTCGCCCTCGGCGAGCTTCTCCAATTTGACGCCGACCAGGCGGCTCTCATCAACACCGCCTGCTTTGAGCCCGTAAATAACCTACAATTCACACACAAAGCACCATCCAATGAGCACAACTGGAATTACCAAAAAAGGACGCACTATTACTGGAGCAAGTACCTGGCGTCCCAATTCCAGACGAAGACGTGATCGGACGCATCTGAGGTGATGAGTCAGGGATGCGTGGGGTGCAACTGAATCTTTGCGATCTTGTCACTGGTTGACCGGAAAGCTCTCAAAGGCAGCAATTTTGTGGACTCGTATCTGAGCGCAATAATACAAGTACAACTGTGGCTCTCTATTGTTCTGCTTGGATTACTGTTCGGTGCATTTCGAGCGATCCGGCCAAGTTTCGGTGAGTTTCAGTCAATCAGTTTGTGTTAATTTGGGTGAATATGAAACAACGAAAGCCTCGACCGACGACCAAGAACAGTTTATAGATTGGTTAATCGATATGAAGAACCACAGTTCGGTGATGGCTGTCGACGGAATAAAAATGAGAGCACGTTCAAACCAAAACTTAAAACTATATTTATCTATGTTCGGTAAAGTTTATTTTTTCAGTTTAGTTTTTTCAAAACGCGCTTGACATACAGTTTTTAAATTTTTTTTTCTTTCGTTTCAAAAATCAGTTTTTAAAACATGACTATTTTTTAAAACTTCCATTTAGAAGTTTTGAGTTTTGATTTTATTTTGAGACCACCACCACCTCCCACCACCACAGCCACCGCCCACCGTCGTCGGCGACCTCTAGCCACCACAGCCCGCCGGCATCCACCGCTGGCGACCGACCGGCAGCCATCGCCGGTGACCACCGTCGACGGCCACCCCGCCGGCCATCGCCACCGCAAACCACCACCAAAGAAAAAATTCAAAAAAAAACTGGGTAATCAAACACCCATTTATAAAAAAAAACTAAACTGGTTTTTGTTGTTTTTTTTTTTTTTTTTGAAACAAAAAACTAAAACTGAAAGTGATTTCAAACGCTACCTAGTGTCTTTACTTTACTTTTAATTTATTGATATCTGGAAAGAGCATTTGCGTTCAAGTCTTGTGGAAGATCACTAGGTTGAACGTTCAAAATTTAAAATAAAGAGTAACGCTTTTGCTCGAGCCAACTGTCAACTTATCACCAAAATCACCTCACTCCTTCCGACCAATCTTTTTTATAAAAACGGCAGTCGAAAGAAAAAGATACAATACCACACCAATTCTTCTTCAATTTTTGGGTGTCACTGCATCTCGTTCGAATATTTGAGAAGCTAGTCACACCACTTTTATCAACCATATAATATTCTCCATTGTTGTAAGAATAATTAAAATTAGCAAATATACAAATGCGGTTGTCAATTCAAAGTTAGATTCATTGCAAAAGTGGTAATAACAAAGTTAGGACTTTCAAAGTGTTATTATGCTTTAATATTTTGTTCCGTTAAAGTGGTACGAGGGGAACGTAAAGCATGACGCACATTTCAAAATCTACAAACAATGCATCGATTGGAAGAGATAAAAGTGATGAAATTAAGTATTTGGAGAATGAATTGAAGCTGCTCCAACTTTGTGTTTAATGTAGCAGCTCCGTCTTATGCATGCAACCTTTTGCAAATTTCTTCAATTCGTGTTGAGCATATCAAATGAAAAAAAATTAATGGTGGCTCCCTCTCAGTCACTTTTACTAAAACTATTGAGGGATGAACATGGCTCTCATAGTGAATTCTAGTAGATAGGCCTTTTGTCAAGCCTCAAGTTATACTTTAATTCACATTTGTTCTCTTGTAAGGACAGCAGACTTCGTTTTCTTGAGAAAACCAAGGCAATTGGCTGATTTGGCATTTCATTCGACTGATTGAGGCATGTGTCTC
Organism: Escallonia rubra; assembly: GCA_033065855.1. Taxonomy (NCBI): domain Eukaryota; kingdom Viridiplantae; phylum Streptophyta; class Magnoliopsida; order Escalloniales; family Escalloniaceae; genus Escallonia; species Escallonia rubra. The sequence continues at coordinate 158,400 of JAVXUO010001091.1, read as the reverse complement.
CAAAAGTATAATGTAGTCAATTGCATTGTACTACGGTCGACTTTAAGCTCCGAGATTCAAAAATAACGGTTAATTTAGCTAAAATATGTGCAAGATATATTATTAAAGGCTTTGTTTCATATCAAACTTATAAAAATAATTTCGGATTTCATCAAACACTATGGAAACCAAATTTTAAGTCTCCATACATCATAGAAACATCAAAAGTCGAGCACAATACATTTTCTTTCTTTAATCTCACGATTTCATATCATCGAGAGAGTATCTTTTTTAGCAAGCCATTATTAAGGGTGAGCATCTTTGTCTCATTTATTTTCTCATTTCTATTATACTAGAGTTTATTTGTATTCATTTCCTTTTAAGAGTGTTTCTTTGTACACGATTGATTATAATAAAAGAAGCTTGATCAATGCTTGGGATTGTCAAGTCTTGCCGACTTGGCAACGGGTAAACCTGTCAGATACGGGTAATACCCGGTAGGGTACGGATAAAAACGGGTCGGTAAAAATTACCCTGATTTTGACGGGTAGACATTTCTTAAACCCGTACCCTACCCAGCCGGTTCGGGTATTACCCGCGGGTAAACTGATTATTTTTTAAAGAAAAAAAAAACTTTTTAAAATTATATTCACTTGCTTATTTTCTTTAGAGTATTTTTTTTTCCTTCTTTTTTGTTACACAATTATCACTTCTAATTTCCATAACTCCGCAAAAAACATACAACAAAACCTAACACTCATCTCAAATCTCTATTCTCAAGCCCCACGTCTTAAATCCCAACCAATAAGCCCATATAGATTTTTCAAAACAAAAAATCACCTAAAAAACAAATACAGAACATTAGTAAACAAATTAACAAAAAAAATACAAGTAAATCAAATCGATTTGATGGTCAGATGACTTTGTAGATCAAGATAGATCTGTCAAGAAATCAGCCTTCATCAGCGACGACGGTGAATCTGTGGCCGGCGACGGTGAGGGTTTGGCGGTGACTGGAAGAGAATCGGGTTTTTAGTAGCATGATCAGACTTTTGGTTCAAAGATTGAATATGTGGTCAGCCTGTGCTTGAACGATGGTGGTGACGGATTGACGATGACTGACGGCGAAGCTGCGGCTAAGTTGTGTCTCAAGACGGCGGTGGACGGATAGAGCGACGAGCGACGGAGCAACCACGGCGTCGTCGAGTTGACTTGATGTGCAAAGCAATCAACGGTGGATCTGACGTTGGGGGAAGAGAGAGAGACGCGTTGTGTGCAAGAGAGTTTAGAGAGGGAGGTGAGCGTCGAGAAAGAAATGAGAGTGAGTCTGAAGAGAAAAGTGAAACCTTAATGCTTATATACGTACTGAACAAATACGGGTAGTCCGGGTAACCCGTATCTGACCCGGACCGATCCAAACTGGAATTTACGGGTCAGTCCGGGTACGGGTAAAATTCCAACGGGTCTGTGATTCTTGTACTCGTACCTGGGGTTTTTTTACGGGTACGGGCTCTTTTTTGCCAGGTCTAAGTCTTAGATAGGTTTTATGGATTCAAGATTTGTGTGTGTTGTGGAGATGTCACCAAGTATTTGTAAGGGTTTTCCTCTTGACCTAGAAGAAGATGTTGCCAGAGAATCCTTGCACGAGACATTCTTGAAAAGGTGAATGTAGACTTGAGAGTAATTCAAAGCCGAAGTATTTACATTTCCTTGTCTACTATCTTTAACACAGTCTATTTACTTATTGCTCTAAAATTATTTGAGATTGTGTAGTTAGTAATTGGTTTAGCTTGTTTATTGGTTTGATTGAGATACATGTTTGCGATTAGCTTAATCTGCCAATGAATTTTCAAAAACTCTATTCAACCCTTTATCTTTTGACTAAAAAGCTTGTAGACGAAGGTGCAGAACCATCTTTAGACCAAAAACAAGCAAGAGGTGGAATACCACAAAGGGATGGATACAAATTTTTGACTGGGACTTAGTTTAAATCTAATAAATAAAAAAATTGAAATAATTTTCCAAAATCGACGATAAGTACCGGTGAATAGGATAGCATGGAGCCCACACCCACCTAGTTGTTTTATTGGTTCCACCACCTTTCTATCCTTACCCATGTTTTCCTGCCCAATCATCTCCCCGTTTCCCTCCTTTGAGATTTTGAATCCTTGGGTGTAGTTGGTGTGGTGTCATTTGGGGGGTTTAAAGATTAAGGCTTTGGTTTGGCAATAGGCGACTCTTCCTATATTATATCCGTATGGTGTGGTGGTATAAGTACCAATATTCTTACGTAAGTTTTACTAAGTAGCATCAGTGATTTGGTTTTTCAGTCTTAGTTCAGCTTTGAGTCCTTTCTTAGGAGTCATTTGGCCTGAAGTAGCTCCGTTGAAAATTGAGGGCATTGATTTGCTTTGCCGGCAAAGCTTTGCTTGTCATGTTCCGCACTCCCCGATTAGTGTGGATGTTTGGTTTGTTGCTTTGCCATATTAAAAGAAGTTAGATGGGGTGGCTCGGTGGTAAGTAGACCTGGCAAAAAAAGACCCGGACCCGTGGGTCGATCCGTACCCGGCCAAAAACCCCCGGTACGGGTTCCTATTTTGAGTACCCGCTGAAATCAGACCCGTACCCAAACCGAACCGTAATTTTCGGGTCGGGTTGGGTCGGTTACGGTTTGCCCACACTACCCGTTTTTTAAAAAACTATAAAATGAAGTGCTAGGGTTTCTTTCAGTCATTCACTCATTCTTCTCTCATATTTTCTCTTGCGTCGCTCTTCCTTCATTGTTCACTCTCTGAACTCTCTCTTCCTCGCACAACGGCCGACATCCTCTCTCTCTCTCTCTCTCTTAGCCACTAGTCATATCAGATCCATTGACAACCAACATCCCGCCATCGTCGTCTCCGATCAGATCTACCGTCGCTTTGCCACCACCGTTATTCCGATCAAATCTGTCATCGCTTTGCTGCCACCGCCGTTGCTCCGCTGCCACAATCGTCTCCGATCATATCCGCCACCACTGCGCTGCCACCGTTCCGATCAAATCTATTTATATTACTTGTGTTTGTATTTTGTACGTATTTAAGTTTTTTATTACTTCAAAAGTAAGAATTAATTTTGTAGCCTGTAGGTAATGTTTTGGTTTTTTTGTTGAGATATTGTTTTGTCCAGAGGTAGGAGTGATTGTGTTAGAATTAAGAATCTGAGATCATCACTGCCCTGTAGCAATGAAACTAGAAAGAGATTGTAGTCTACTACCAAAAGGAAAATTAGTGAAAAATTATTTACTATTAAGTGTTTACGTTAAGTAGTTAAAAAAGGCCTAATATATAAACAAAAAGTGTGTTAAAATCTGTTTGTTTAAAAAAAAGGGTTAATTACACCTATGTCCCTGAGGTTTTTGTGAAATTACACGCATGTCCATAAGTTTAGAAAATAGGCACTTATGTCTTTTGACCTAACGGAATACCCAAATACATAACGGAATGGTCAAAATGACCATATTGCCCACAATTTGAAAGGTTAATTTTTTACCATACCATTCAAATTAGGGTTCAAAAAGAATTGAAACCCTAATTTTCAAATTAGGGTTTCAAGTCATTCATTTATCTCCCTCTTTCCAATCTGCACCAAATCAATTTGATTCTTCAATTCAGTGTTAAGCCCAATCAATCGGATCCAGGTTTGCCGCCGCCGGTAGTCCCCCTCCCTCTGGCAGCCCCTTCCGTCACCCCGGTAGTCCCCTTCCCGCCGGCAGCCCCTTCCTTCACCCCGGTAGTCTTTTTCCCCACCGGCAATTTTCTCCATCCCTCTCTCTCTCTCTCTTCCCCACCACCCCATACACCACCCTCATTCCACTACCCCGCCTCACCACAGCAGTCCCCTTCCAATGCGCCGCCGCCGCCAACCTAATTTATCTTAATCTGCCCAGTTTCCCCTTCCTCCATTCTCCAGCCCTTGAAGCCTCACCCCGAACTTCACGGCCTTGGCCACTTCCTCCAACTTCAAAATCACACAGCTCGCCGACCTCGCCGTCGCGAACCTCGTCTCCTCCTTCTCCTCCCTCTTGTTCTCTTCGAACAGCAGCGGTCGTGGTGGTCTGCGGTGGGCATCGGCGTGGTGATGGGCGGTTGGAGCAGCGGCTTAGTGGTGGGACGGGGGGGGGGGGGGGGAACAGCTTGGTGGTAAAATGGTAAGGGCTGCCGCATGGTGGCCGGGGAAATCTCTGATGGAAGAAGAAAGAGATAAAAGGAATAGAGATGAGGCTCATGAAAGAGAAAAAAGAAGAGAGAGAAGAGAGGTAACAGTAATTTAGGGGTAGGATTGCCATATTTTGAAAATACGTTTTGATGACATCATAAAAAATACACTTTTTGGACGTATACTTGACGGATGGACACAAGTGTTACCTTTTCAAAGTTTGTGGTCACGGTTTGTTACCTTTTGAAACTTAATGTCATTGACTGTAATTTCACCCAAACCTCAGAGACATGAGTGTAATTAACTCCAAAAAAAAATTAGACATGTACCCACGGGTACGGATCCTGAAAAACTCTACCCGGGTAAAAATTACCCGACCCATTTTTATATGGACCCGACCGGATTTTACCCGTACCCGGCGGGTATACCCATTTGACAGGTCTAGTGGTAAGGATGGGTCCATGTCGCAGTTGTTCGTAATTTGCTAAGCAACTTCTTTGTGTAGTGGTTTTCAAGTTTTACGAGGGGTTGAGGGTTTTTTTTATAACTATTGGGAGGTTATTGTTGTTTTTATATACTAGAGTATGTTCCTATTGTAAGGGATATTGGGGTTTTCCATTTACCTTTTCGGGAAGATTTATAATGAGGATTAATTGTTTGGGTACGTAAAAGATCAAGTTGGAAAGATCTACAAAATGTAGAGTGAAGAACGCTCATGACAAAGTCAAGACTGACCACGTACAAATTAGTCTAGTTGATCCTCATCCAGGCAATCGGCAATATTGTTTATGAGTTTTATTGTAACTTATTGAATTTTTTATATGGCTGTAATTACTCTTTAAACTTGTGGCCTCTTAGATTAGTAGTTTGCCTGATGTTTCTAATATAAGTAGGTATAGTGACAGTAATTTATTCTTGAATATTTAGTCGGCGGAACGTGGCTCGAACTCTAGCTAGCTGGCCTTAAAAGAAGTAGGCTTGTACTGATTCTTGACAAGTTGTTGATCCATGACGACAATATCTGCTTCAGTACTTCACAGTTGTCTGAAATCACTGGCATTCGGTTTCCCCCAAACTGCAAACCGACATAGAAGCTTATCGTATTGAAAGAAGCTTCTAATAATGTTGATCACTATTGAGAGTTCTAAAACCCTACGTTGTACCACCACAAAGAAGAAGCTTACTAAACTCCTAGTAACTATTGCTAATTACAAGATTTGCAAATCTCCCCTTGGTTAGTTTTGTTGATTTTTTTTATTTTTTTTGTGAGCAGCCATATTTTATGATTCTTAATTGCAGGATTCTTCAATTCTGGTGATGCTCCATACCAAAACCTTACTCCAGAATTTCGCGCCCACTCCCACTCAAAAACCCACAATACTACTCACGTTCCACCTGCAGAACTTCGCACGCACTCCTGCCCACGCTTCATGCAACTAAGGTATGATTCTTTTCAATCCATTCTCTCTCTCTAATAAGACCACCCATCTTCTTCCGCTTAATCACACCAAAAAGGTCAAGTGCTTAATGGGAAGAGGCTCCCCACCCATCTTCTTCCCCTTAATCACATCAAAAAGATCAAGTGCTTAATGGGAAGAGGCCAGGGGCTTGGGTGGTCGGGCATTGTTATTGGGCGACGTTAGTCATTCAATGGCTATATTGGCATCTCGCATGCAATGGTGTCAAACAAATGCCATATACTACACCAACAACCAACGCAACGTGAGTGTCTTCAACTTCGAAAAGGGAAGTGAAACCAATAAAATAATCCTAGAGGGGGGGTGAATAGGGTTTTAAGACTACTTTAAAAATTAACAAACAACAAACCTCAATCTCAATAACTCAAATAAGCAAACAACCAATCTCAACACAAATGTAAAACGATAATGTAAAGAGAGAAGGGTTTAGAGATACTTGACAAGGAGAATTAAATGGTTCGGCTTGATATACCCACAAGCCTACGTCCACCCCTTCAAGGAAGTCCCTTGAAAGGCCCTAGAATCCACTAGTATGATCTTCTTTACGGGTCAAGACCGAACTTCTTACAATCCCTTGATGTTATGCCCACATCAAGAACAAGCTTTGACAAACCCAAAGCTCCAAAGCTTGACAACCCCAAGCTTTGATACAAGAACCTTTCAATGAAGAAATGTGTACAAGATTTCATTCTCAATAAGTAGATGAGTACAAGTTGAAGTACTAGAATAAGAGAGATGAGTGTATGATGACTTATTAAAGTGTATATCTCTCAAATGTAAGCTCACAATAAATGCTCTCTTGAAAAGGATGAGAAATCAATGAAAATAAGAGAGATTTGAACAATTGCTTTGATCTTTGAGAATATGAACGATAGGAGAGCTTTGAATGCAATTGATGAATCAAACCAATGCCCAAAATGAGTATTTATAGATGTGGGAATAAATATGATTGTTTGGGGTTAGGTGGATCATTAAATGCGCCAAACGGTAAATGCAGTCGACTGCAATGCACCATTGCAGTCGACTGTAACCCAAAAGTAGCCGTTGGAAATTCAAATTTCCAACTTGCAGTCGACTGTAATCCAATGCAGTCGATTGTAATAGGCTACTAGAAGTATTGCAGTCGACTGCATTCCAATGCAGTCGACTGTAATACCTCATTGCCCAACTTGCAGTCGACTGCATTCCAATGCAGTCGACTGCATTCCTGAAAATGCAGTTTCCTTGTTTTTAAAGCATGAAAAACTTTTATGCATGCAAGGGAAACCTATGGGCAAGTTCTAGGTATACAGTCATCGTAACGATCATCTCTCTATGTCTAGTTTACAAAGACGGAAATAAAAGCATGAAAACTTCAATCAACGAATTCCCTCTTTGATGCGTTCCGTTGAGAGTCTTTGACCGTGTTGCTCGTCTAATACTCCGTTTGCATGAGTATGAGATTGTTCCTATTGCTTCATCAACTCAATGCATGTTAGACAACATAATCATCAATGTTAGTTATCATCAAAATCAAATATAATCCTAGGTTAAATAACCGTAGGGTTAACAATCTCCCCCTTTTTTATGATGACAAACATTGATTCAAATAATATGATATATATAAGATAATAAAGCCAAAGAAGCATAACAATCTCAATTATAAACCATAAGGGGTCATGAGAAGAAATCATGACAGAAAGCTCCCCCTATCTTAAGCAATATAGGGCTCCCCCTAACTTAAGTAATATATACTCATATCAAGTCCACACAAATATGAATCAACAATATTTTCTCCCCCTTTTGACATCATTGAAAAAGGTCAAGGGTGTGTGTGAAAGTGATCAACTTATGTATCCATCCATGGATAATCAATATTGCCAACAAGGGCATTCAAACAATAAAAACATAAGTACTTGAATACCCATCAAAAGGTGTACCAAACACTTTTTACAAAGATAGCACAAATAGGAAGTGTAAAGGATTTAGAAATATGAGTTTGTGCAAATCAAATGAGATTGAATGAATATCAACAAAATCAATAATTTTGAAAAGAGAAACATCAACCAAAGCATGATTTAAGCATATTAAATAATGTTCAAGCATGAGAAGTGCAACTTGCATGATTAGCACAAAAGATATAACATTTAGTCACATAGGTGAAGACAACCCAAGTTCTCTTCTAAGAGCGGTAAACCTCTTCGAATCTAAAGGTTTAGTGAAGATATCCGCTAATTGGTGATTTGTGTCCACGAAATCTAGAACAATATCACCTTTTTGCACATGATCACGGATAAAATGGTGTTTGATTTCTATGTGCTTTGTGCGTGAATGTTGGATGGGATTTTTGGTCAAATCAATGGCACTAGTATTATCGCATAAGATAGGTATGTGATCATACTTGAGTCCAAAATCCAAAAGGGTTTGTTTCATCCAAAGAATTTGTGCACAACAAGCACCAACCGCCATATATTCGGCTTCGGTGGTAGAGAGTGCAACCGAGTTTTGCTTTTTGGAACTCCAGAAAACAAGAGAGTGACCAAGAAATTGGCAACCTCCACTAGTACTTTTCCGCTCGGTTTTACAACCGGCATAGTCAGCGTCAGAGTAACCAATTAGGTCAAAAAAAGATGTGTTTCTAGGAAACCATAACCCTAAATCGTGAGTGCCCTTAAGATATCTAAAGATTCTCTTGACGGCAATCAAATGAGATTCCTTAGGACAAGCTTGAAATCTAGCACATAAACAAACACTAAACATTATATCGGGTCTACTTGCGGTAAGGTAAAGGAGTGATCCGATCATACCTCGATGGCGCTTAATATCAACATCCTTACCATTTTCATCTTTATCAAGCTTTAATGAAGAGCTCATTGGAGTGTCAAAAGCATTTGATGCTTCCATGTGAAATCTCTTGAGTAGCTCTTTGGTGTATTTGGCTTGGTTGATAAAGATTTCATCCTTGCTTTGTTTGATTTGCAATCCAAGGAAGAAGGTGAGTTCTCCCATCATGCTCATTTCAAACTCCTTACTCATACAAGAAGCAAACTCTTCGCACAAGGATCCATTAGTAGCTCCAAATATAATATCATCAACATAAATTTGCACCAACAATAAGTCATTGCCCTTAGATTTTATAAAAAGAGTGGTGTCAAGTTTTCCTCTTGAAAAACCATTTTCTAAAAGAAAACTACTTAGCCTTTCATACCAAGCTCTAGGAGCTTGTTTTAAACCATAAAGAGCTTTGCTAAGTCGGAAAACATGGTTTGGAAATTTTTTATGTTCAAAGCCGGGAGGTTGAGCCACATAGACCTCCTCCGAAATAAAACCATTTAGAAAGTCACTCTTGACATCCATTTGAAAGAGTTTAAAATCTCTATAGCAAGCAAAAGCTAATAGCATTCTAATAGATTCAAGTCTAGCTACCGGTGCATAAGTTTCATCAAAATCAATTCATTCCTCTTGATTATAACCTTGGGCCACTAATCTAGCCTTGTTTCTAACCACGACTCCGGATTCATCAAGTTTGTTTCTAAAAATCCATTTTGTGCCTATAATCCTAAAGTTTTGAGGTTTAGGCACAAGGGTCCAAACTTGATTTCTTTCAAATTGAACTAGCTCTTCTTGCATAGCAAGCATCCAAGATTCATGATGTAGAGCTTTGGAAAATTTCTTTGGTTCAATTTGGGAAAGAAACGCTATATTAACATGTTGTTGAAGAGAGCGTCGAGTTCTTACCCCACTCGAAGGATTACCTAAGATTTGATCGCTTGGATGATCCTTTTTGTAAGTCCAATCTTTTGGTAATTCGTGAGAGTTGTCCAAGTTTAAAGCATCATTGATTGCTTCCTCATTTTCCCCTTGAGAACTTGATTGTTGCTCTCTTAGATCAATTTCTTTGGGGTTGTCTTGTAGTGTTTCACTTATGTACAAAGTTCTCAAGTCATTGTCCATGTCATCTACATTAACAATGTTAGTCCTCCGAAGAAAAGGATTAGTCTCATCAAAAGTAACATTAATGGATTCTTCAACAACCAACGTACTTTCATTATAAACTCTATATGACATACTATTATTAGAGTAACCAAGAAAAATACCCTCAAAGGTTTTTGAATCAAATTTGCTAAGGTGATCCTTGGTGTTTAAAATAAAGCATTTGCAACCAAAGACTCTAAAAAAGCTCACCTTAGGTTTCTTATCATTAAAAAGCTCATAAGGGGTTTTTAACAAAAAATTTCGCAAGATAACTCTATTAAGAACAAAACAAGCACAATTGACCGCCTCCGCCCAAAAGTACTTAGGTAAACTATATTCGTTAAGCATTGTTCTTGCCGCTTCTTGCAAAGACCTATTTTTTCTTTCGGCAACACCATTTTGTTGAGGAGTTCTAGGAGCCGAAAAGTTATGTGATATCCCAAAGTCATCACACAAGGCTCCTATTTTTGAATTTTCAAATTATCTACCATGATCACTTCGAATGTTGGTAATCAAATAACCTTTTTGATTTTGAACACGTTTTGCAAATGAAGTGAACACATTTAGAGATTCATCTTTGGTAGCCAAAAAGAAAGTCCAAGTATAGCAAGAATAGTCATCAACAATAACAAAACAATATGATTTGCCACCAAGACTAGTAGTAGGGATTGGTCCAAACAAATCCATATGAAGTAATTGCAAAGGTCTAAAAGTAGATACCATTTTCTTCGGTTTGTGAGAGACTTTCTTTTGCTTACCCATTTGACAAGCATCACATACTTTATCTTTCTCAAACTTGATCTTCGGGAGACCCCTCACAAGTTCTTTGCTTGAAATATCCTTCAAATGCTCCATGTGCATGTGACCAAGTCTTCGATGCCAAAGCCAAGATGTTTCACTAATAGCACTAAGACACTTGACATCTTGGTTAGCTAAATCATTTAATTGAATGGAGTAAACATTATTATCTCTACTACCTACCAAAATAGTTTCATTTTTCTTCAAGGATAGTATAGTGCATTGAGAAGCCTCAAAGATAACTTTAAAACCTTTATCACTAAATTGACTAATACTAAGCAAGTTATGCTTCAATCCTTCAACATATAACACATTCTCAATTGAATGTGGTTCCTTACCAATTGTTCTTTTACCTTTGATTTTTCCTTGAGAATTGTCACCAAAGGTCACATTTCCTCCTTCCTTAAGATCAATCGATGTGAAAAGAGATATGTTGCCGGTCATATGTCTTGAGCATCCACTATCAAGAATCCACTTCTTGCTACTAGATTTTGCTTTGAGACATACTTATAAACACAAATCAAGTAATGACTTTTGGTACCCAAATTTTCTTGGGTCCTTGGATGTTAGTCTTGCATTTGTATTCTTGACCTTTCACAATCCACATTTTCTTTCTACATCTAATAAAAACAATTCTACAAGAACAATGATTAGTCGTATGCCCTTTCTTGTTGCACCAACCGTAATGTGTAAAAGGTGAGCAATAGTTCTTTGGTCGTTTTGTATGAATATTCAACCTAGCTTATTGCAAAATTTTAGGAGGCATGACCATGGGATCTAATCCAAGACCACCTTTGTTTAGGCCAATTCTTTGGCGTCCAAGCATGACATCCAAATTGTTTTGACCATCAACAAAATTTTCAAGACATTTTTTCAAATCACAAATCTCAACTTTTAAATCTTCATTTTGTTTTTCTAAAGCCAAAGTTTTGGAAGAGATTTGTTTTGAGCTAAGAGTGTTAACAAGTAATTCAACCAAATCGTTATTCACATGCTCTACATATAAATGGCTAGACATGCATTCATTCTTGGCATGCAACTTATCATTTTCCATTAACAACTTCTTAATTTGCTTATTAGCTTCAAGGAATTTCTTAGACAAAATAATATTTTTCTTGAAAATTTTCTTGGATTCCTCATATAAGCTATCATAAGCATCTTCAAAGCTTTCATTATCACTATCACTACCGGAAGAAGAGCTTACCTCATCATTTTCCATGAAGCATACATTTGCTTGATCATTCTCTTCATCACTTGAATCAAAATCATTCCATGTTGAAGTATGTTCGGCATTCATTGCTCTTTCCTTCTCCTTGTTCTCTTTCTTAAAGAATTGTCTTCTTTTAGCTCTTTCCCATACATCTCTTCTTTCCTTCTTCTCCCTTTTGTAGATAGGACAATCCATCTTCACGTGTCCCAGCTTGTGGCATTTGTAGCAAAGTTTCTCTTCGTTGCTAGCATTTTGTTGCCTTCTCCCATCATTCCTTCTAAATCTTAAGAACTTCTTGAAGTTCTTTGCAACCATTGCAATATCCTCTTCATCAAATTCTTCATCATCATCACTTGACTCAAAGTTTGAAGATGAAGCTTTAAGAGCAATTGATGTAGGCTTCTTCTTGACTTCCTCTTGATCAAAGGTCTTGAGTTGCATTTCGTACGTCATGAGTGAGCACATCAATTCATCAAGAGGAAAGATATTGAGATTCTTTGACTCTTGGATGGCGGTGATCTTTGCATCCCAAACTCTTGGTAAGGATCTAATCACCTTTCTTACTAGATCACCATTAGTGAATTTCTTGCCCAATTGCTTCAAAGGATTCACAATATTAGTAAAACGAGTATTCATATCCGTAACGGATTCATTTGGAAGCATATGGAATAACTCATAATCTCTAAAAAAATAAATTCATCTTGGAGTCTCTAAGAAGAGAAGTCCATTCATGGGTGACTTGAAGAGTATCCCAAATACTTTTAGCCGAATTACACATAATGACTCTATTGAGTTCATTAGTATCTAAAGCACACACAAGACAATTTTTCGCTCTAGCATTCATACAAATCATCTTCTTGTCATGATCACTATACTCCGATTTGGATTTAGGTTCTTCAACCTTGTCAACCACTTTTATCGGAACGAATGGGCCATTCTCAACAATATCCCATATCTCATAGTCTTGAGATTCTAAGTAGATTTTCATCTTAACTTTCCACACACTATAGTTGGTCCCATTAAACAATAGAGGCCTAGTGGTAGAACTACCCTCCATACCCCCAACGTAAGCCATGATCGATTAACTCTCTTGGCGTTACCCAATATAACAAGAGCCGAGGCTCTGATACCACTTGAAACCAATAAAATAACCCTAGAGGGGGGGGGGTGAATAGGGTTTTAAGACTACTTTAAAAATTAACAAACAACAAACCTCAATCTCAATAACTCAAATAAGCAAACAACCAATCTCAACACAAATGTAAAACGATAATGTAAAGAGAGAAGGGTTTAGAGATACTTGACAAGGAGAATTAAATGGTTCGGCTTGATATACCCACAAGCCTACGTCCACCCCTTCAAGGAAGTCCCTTGAAAGGCCCTAGAATCCACTAGTATGATCTTCCTTACGGGTCAAGATCGAACCTCTTACAATCCCTTGATGCTATGCCCACATCAAGAACAAGCTTTGACAAACCCAAAGCTCCAAAGCTTGACAACCCCAAGCTTTGATACAAGAACCTTTCAATGAAGAAATGTGTACAAGATTTCACTCTCAATAAGTATATGAGTACAAGTTGAAGTACTAGAATAAGAGATGAGTGTATGATGACTTATGAAAGTGTATATCTCTCAAATGTAAGCTCACAATAAATGCTCTCTTGAAAAGGATGAGAAATCAATGAAAACAAGAGAGATTTGAACAATTGCTTTGATCTTTGAGAATATGAAAAATAGGAGAGCTTTGAATGCAATTGATGAATCAAACCAATGCCCAAAATGAGTATTTATAGATGTGGGAATAAATATGACTGTTTGGGGTTAGGTGGATCATTAAATGCACCAAACGGTAAATGCAGTCGACTGCAATGCACCATTGCAGTCGACTGTAACCCAAAAGTAGCCGTTGGAAATTCAAATTTCCAACTTACAGTCGACTGTAATCCAATGCAATCGACTGTAATAGGCTACTGGAAGTATCGCAGTCGACTGCATTCCAATGCAGTCGACTGTAATACCTCACTGCCCAACTTGCAGTCGACTGCATTCCAATGCAGTCGACTGCATTCTTGAAAATGCAGTTTCCTTATTTTTAAAGCATGAAAAAATTTTATGCATGCAAGGGAAACCTATGGGCAAGTTCTAGGTATACAGTCATCGTAACGATCATCTCTCTATGTCTAGTTTACAAAGACGGAAATAAAAGCATGAAAACTTCAATCGACGAATTTCCTCTTTGATGTGTTCCGTTGAGAGTCTTTGATCGTGTTGCTCGTCTAATAATCCGTTTGCATGAGTATGAGATTGTTTCTATTGCTTCATCAACTCAATGCATGTTAGACAGCATAATCATCAATGCTAGTTATCATCAAAATCAAATATAATCCTAGGTTAAATAATCGTAGGGTTAACAGGAAGCATCACGACATGTCTGTTATCATACCCTCACGACCCAAACTTGCCCCTTCCGATTTGGATCCTACAAATGGTAGTTTTCAATAACTTCTCAGCTAAGTTTTTTCTATTACATGTTCTAAGATTTAATGTAAATTACATTGCATCCGTCTTTTTATTTTTTGATGATTGTAAGTAATACGAGGTCAATTCCAAATTCTTATGGCATTTCATCTTCTTCTTGGAAAATAAACTCTCTCCAATTCTATAGAGCAATGGTTAGTGCATGTGACATGTTATTGGGTCACTAATATGTGTGTTAGCGGTGCGTAAGTTACAAGTGCATTAATGTTACGCATAAGTAGAGGTACTGACTAGTAACCGTGTGAAATAATAGCTTAGTGGTTTTGTTATTACAAGTTACAATGAAGCTAGTTGTATCTAGACATTTGTAAGAGCAACAAATGAGTTATAAGGTGTGTAAGAAAGTTTGGAGCGATGAAGGTGTAAGAAATAAAGAGGAATGAAATTTGCCCTCAATTGTCTGCTCCAAATTTGTAAATGTTAAAATTAAAAGTAAGCGGATGACAATTCGTCTCCAACAGTTATGTGTTGTTTCTTAGGAAGAAAAAGAAAAGATAAGAATCTCGTGGTTCTTTCATTGTGTTTGTGAGTTTGGGGTGAAAGAAAAAGTAAAAAAAAAAAAAATCAGTTGTTTGCGAGTTGGAAAGGAAGGAAAACAATTTGAAAGTTTTCAAGCTATGCGTATTAGGATGCCCCTTTTCTAAATTATTTTTTTAAAAAACGAAAATAGGGTATTGTTAGTACTCCAAATGTATTATCAACCTTACTTTTCTTTCTTTCCGGTTCTTCTCAACTTTGGAGAGAAAAGCTTAAGAAGAAAAGAGGCGTACGTTTGAAACCATTATGGTTTTTAGTTTTATTTACAAAAAAATGAAAACAAAACCCTCTTTTAACTTTTAGTTTTTTATAAAATCTGAAATGTGTTTGGTAAGTAGTTTTATTATTATTATTATTATTTTGAGTTTTCTACTTCATTCATTTTCTTTTTCCTTTCAAAAATTGATTTTCTCCAGAAGCCATGTCCGAACCACCACAGCAGGTCAATACCTCCACCACCACCCATCCTTATCAAATCACAACACACCACCACCACCACCACCTACCCCATATCAAATATCAACACCACCACCATTAACAAATCTTTCGCATCACCAAGCCGGACCACCAAGAAACCCACTGCACAATTGTTGCAGTGGCGGCACAAATCTATGGGTGCAATGGCAACGACAGGGCAAATATGTGTGCGGTGGCAACGGTGGGACAGAGATGTCACGGTTTTGGCACCGCAATCCATGGATGTTCGATATCGCATCTGTGTGATTCATCTGGCGATGGGTAGTGGCAGTGGGTAGAACAGATCTGCGACCGTTAGGCTGCAAAGGAAGGGCACATCAGTAGGTGAGGTGGCAATGATGGGGCAGGGATTTTAGTGAAGTTGGTGGTGATTGCAAGAACGACGATTGGGCAGATCTTTGGTTGCGGTGATGGTAGTTGGAAAGGGTTATGAGTGGCAATGGTACTGGGGTGGTGGTGTTAGTGGGGTGGCAACAATGGGTTGAGGTCAGGGGAAGTATGGTGGCGATAATGTGGCAGGTGTGGGCAGCGACGGCATTGCAGTGGCAGCGTGCAGTGGCGACATAATCATTTTATGATGGATGATATGGAATATTGGTGGGAATGATGAAATGTGAAGTGGGTTTTGGAGAAAAGGTTCCCAAATTGCTCCTAGTAGTGAAGCTTGAAGGGTAGACTACAAAATAAAAAAAAAAAACTCAAAACTCCGAAATGAAGTTTTGGAAAACAAGCTCAAAATGAAAACTAGTTTATAAAACTTAGGGGGGGGGGGGGGGGGGGACGGAAACAATCTATCAAACACCATTTTTTTCTTCAATTTACAAAACTGAACAAAAAACTGAAGGGGGAAAAAAACATGTCAAACGCTACCTAAATCTTACCTTTCAGTTCTTTCCATCTCTCTTCTTTTTTTCCCTTTTAGAAACTTACAAACTCTAAAAATGGAGAGAGAAATACCTCTTTTTTTTTCTCTCTTTTGTAAAACTCACACAGGGTGTTATACTTTCACCAAGGGGACACTTGCAAATTTTGGCACACGTTACACAACAAGATCATGGCTGGTTATGCAGTGTCTTCTCTCTGATGTAGAGGTGGGATGGCCATGTGGTATTAGTTGGATTCTGGAATGACGTGAGAGAGGAGTTGAGAAGCTAGTAGCGTTTTATATCAAAATTAAGAAATGTCCCAAGAAAAAATATGCAACTTTAATTGCACAGAGCATGGGAGGGAGCATGAGCAGGTACTTGGTTATGAAGCGAAGAGCCTCAATGGTACGAAGGCTTTTTGGGGTGGGAGTAGGGCTGTATATGAACCGACTTCGAGCCGAACATGGCCGTGTTCGTGTTCGTATAGCTCAGGTCACGTTCGAACTAGGCTCGAGTTCGTATAAGTGACTGAAATGTTCGTTCGAACTCGGTTCGTGAAACCACCCAAAAGTTCGGGCTCGGCTCGGTTCGTTCGTTTAACGTATACAAACCGAACTCGAGCATCGTAAGCTCGTTCTTTTTCTAGTTTCAAATATTCAAACCAGTCAAAGTTGGAAAAAAACAAAAGAATTAACATGAAAAATGACAGAAAGGTTGGTCTCGCAGATTGTTGTTGACCAAATCGCGAGAAATGCAGCGATTCAATAGTTTTTGAAGAGCCTCTGGATCTTTACTAGGAATCGAACCACGTTGGGATGTGCCTGCCACGTTGTGATGGTTTGTGCGTGAGTAGACTCTGGGCACGTTCGTTGTCGAGGGAGGCGATGCCTTGCTGGTTGCGCCGCTGAGCTAGGGAGGCGCCGTGACTGTTGTGTGTTAGTGTGTGTGCGTGAGAAAGAAAGAGAGAGAAGAGAGAGGGTGTGTTTGACCCGAGAGAGAGAAGAGACATTCTGAAAATGAAAAGGAGAAGACGGCTGCGGCCAAAACTAAGGTGCGGTCAGAACTAAATGAGGTAGGTTTGGGAGAATAAGTGCATTAGGGTTTGGGGTTTTTTTTTTGGACTTGGGCTTGGGCTCAGTATAGTTTGGGCTTAGCTTATATTTTGGTTTATAAGTAGGCTTAGATCTTTTAGCTAATTTTATTAATTTTAGGTTATCAAGTTTTCTAAGTTTATTTTACATAGATATATTTATAATTATGTATGTCTTACTTATAATAGTATTAATTTATTATACGAACACTATATGTTCACGAACACAATCGTGAACATTTTTAAATGTTCATGTTCTGTTCGTTTAATAAACGAGTTCTAAAAAATTGTTCATGTTCTGTTCATATAATATACAAACGAACATGAACGAGCTTTTTAGGGAACGAACTACGAGCTGCTCGTGAACAACTATGTTCATTTACAGCCCTAGGTGGGAGCAATTGAGTGATGCGAGGTAGGTTGGGGAGTAGAGTTCAGGGGCGAAGCGTCTATAGAAATGGAGAGTTACAGTTAGAAATTATACTTTTTGTGTCATAATCTCGTTATCAGCAGGCTACTTTATGAAAGATCAAATATTACATGAGATATGCAAATAAATGACATCAAGATAAACTCACCTTAATGGATCTTAATAGACACAAAATCATGTGAAAGACACACGGTGTGTGTGTGTGTGTGTGTGTGTGTGTGTGAAGCTTTTTCTTGGCCACAAAGTAAAAAGGCCTCAAGTCAAACTTAAGCAGGGCCAACTAGCTTTTCACCTTGACCAACCCACGTGATTTACTCCACATAGAGTCGCCTTCATTTATGGAATCTAGATAACTCAGTCGGCACCGTGCACATAAACCATCTCCGCTCAACACCATGACTAACATAATCAAGTGGCTAATAACAATCAGGCTACCTTTCCATGCCAGTAAGAACTTTTCGACAACCCCAAAATATCCAAACAGGGCTCCCAAAACACCTCAACAACCGAGCCATCAAACCCAACAAGTAAACCTCCATAATCGACCAGCCAACACGTTCACTGAATAGCCAAACCAGACAATCACTCACTAAAGACACAGGTTATTTTCCTACAAGGAGAGGAACTTGAAAACTCTACTAGAAGGGATAGGAAGATGAGAATTGAGAAGGTGGGCTTGTCCTTTCAACTTCTAAAGGAGAGAAACACCCAAGTAGAAATGACCTAGATCAAACCAACTATCGAAACAAACCCACAAACTCATAAAAAGGTAAACAAGCAAGATTAAGAGGGTCGAAATGGCCCAAGAGGCAAAGAAAGGAGCTGAGGGACTTAATAACTGCAAACACCACTTCCATGACACTCGAGGCATCGAACCTAATCAGGTGGCCTAGTCATAACTTCAAAAACGAAAAACACCCTTAAGCCATGATGAATAAGAAACCCCAAACAAATAGGTGACGAAAGAAGAGCCCAAGTAAAGAACCCCGTCCAGAACCAAATCGGTTACCTCGCCCCAACACATGAAACTATATCATCCGATGACCGTTGTCAGCTACTGAAGCTAATTTTTGTGGTCTATGCTGAATTTGGTGTCAATGAGAGAAAGAGAGAGAGATGGAGGGAGGGAGAGACGAGAGAGAGAGAGAGAAGAAATTGGAATAGAGAAATCTATATGGGCATGGCTGATCGGCCACCAAGACACCACTCGTGACAACACACAATGATGGCAAACCCCAAGTTCCATCTTTATACTGCCTATCTAAACTTCATGTGAATCTAAAATTGAACTGTGAAGTGAGGGAGGCCTCTCCCCCCCCCCCCCCTCCCGGGGATGGCAGCTAAGGTTTGTGACTTTCAGAGAGAAAAAAGAGAGAGGGCATACGAGGCTGGGTGAGGGAGTAACATATATATTTCAATCCGCCTTCAAGTATGTGTGGTTGCTTGGGCATTGGTGCTCGATGAAGCTTCCCTTCAATGAGTACCCTTGCAACTCCTTCAGCCATATCATGCTAATCAGACTTCCCTTCGATGAATGTCTTGTAACTCCTTAAGAATGTTGTAATATATTCCCTACCACTCGGCAAACTTATGTGTTATATCTATGACTCTTTCACAGTCCTCAGCTGATATCCAAGCTCAGGAATGTATTATCGAATGTGCGTTTGATTCTAAGTTTCTCTCGGGGTTCCTTGTGGTTTGATAAGATCAACTACAATAACAACGGTAGAAGCTGGGATACGATACCTTATATATCGTTTGAAGACTATTGTGTTAAACTTTAAACATCTACCACGTAACACACGGTGATTTCGGAAACATAACGTACGAAATATGCCAAAATTTTTGACGAAATGATCATTGTTGTTACGACCCTCCCACACGCTTGATCTCTTGCTCGCAAGTACGGAAAACAATTACTAAAGTCGAGTGGGATATCCCTAGTACTTAAATAGAGATAACATACTTCTATTGGGATATCTCTAACTATTAGATAGAGATAGTGTTAGATAATGTATTTATCTCTTCACTTAAGACATAAATATAATATTTACTGACTAATTGTAATTCTCATAACTAATAAATCTTATATGTTAGTGGGCACAAAATAAATCCATCCACCCAAGATATTAACATGTAAATAACAATTTGAAAGTAGGATCAAGCTCTCAAATTGTGCAAAAATTACCATGACACAAATGTGATCATCGCTAGTATGCCAAACAACGTACCACCCAGCGCGATATGCCATTAACTAAGAGTCTCAGAGGCCTGTTTGCCTAAAGCTGAGTGTAATCCTCGTTGGTTGCGAAAGCAATGCTCATTCTAGAGCACAATTCATGAGCTCCCCAACAAACTTGGATTACTCCGCAACCAACAGATCAAACTGTCTTTGTTGATGGGTTTGATCGTCGCCTCGGGACACAGAAAAATATCTCTCGTGCTACTACCTTGCAACCCTTTAATTGATTTGACCAAAAGCAGTGCTTTAATCTTTAGTAATAAACCTACAAGTTGAATAACGTAACAGTATCATCACGTAGGGGTGAGTACGTTTCGGTTTGGTTCGGTTTTGGGGGTCAAATCGCAAACCGAATCAATTAACCTCGGTTCACAAATTCTTAAACCAAATTGAACCAAGACACCTCAGTTTGAACGGTTCAAACAGTTCAAATTGAATGGTTCGGATCGGTTTAAGCGTAGTTTAAACATTATTATGTTTTCAAGAAAGAAAAAAAAACAATAACCAATAACAACTTTTTTTAAGATTAATTTATAACTTTTTTCGGCTACCGTATTTTTTGGGTGCTCATGGTTTATGGGAATACTTGCTCTCTTTCTTATATTGTTTGGGCTTTTAACATGATTATGATTATTACTAGATTAACATAACACCAATTTCAGAACTTACTTCTTAACAGTTGAGCAGGAAACTAGACGAAGAGGGTGTGTATCACAATGGTAGTAAAAAAATACAGATAATTTCCTAAGTCTTAATATCTAACAAATCTGCACTTCTCTAAAGTTTTTATTAGTTGATTTTTCTTTAAGTAGGCATGACTCGTATTTTATCATTATTGACTCTACTGTAATATTGGATATAACTAGCATATTGGCTCCATGTTTACATTACAGGAGCCATAGTGTAAATGATGCAATATATAGTGAGTAATGACTTTCAAATTGTAGAATTAAAAGAGAAGGTTAATTTAGGGTGAGCATGTTTTATTCTATCCTAATTATTAGCTAATCAGGATAAGATATATATATATTTTTTATAATAATGTAACCCTCGGTTCGGTTCGATTTATTGCCGGTTTGAAAATCTTAAACCGTAAACCGAACCAAACCGGCCTCGGTTTGAAAATTTCAAACCAAACCATTCAAGCTCATCAACGGTTCGAATTCGATCGGTTCGGTTCCAATGGTTTGAATAGTTTGGATCGGTTTTATCGGTTTGTTGTTCACCCCTACGTGATACTGATTCACTCGAGATAAATGGCCATCTTCTTCATCGATTCATAATTTACGCTCTACTTATGTGGTTATGGCTCTCAGACGCGAACAGAGGGTGCCATTTAATAATCTCCTGAACAAAGGGCCTCCCTTTAGTTTAGGCCATGCAAACAGCAAAACGAAAGATATCAGATATACCATAGTTTGCAGATTCTGGATTTCTGGAAACCTATCTTGTTTTGCAAGCAATGGTGCAAGCTCAAATTTAACAAGGTAATAGCACTCCATGAATGCATACTAGCAGCTCATGAGCTGCTACTTTTCACTCTTGATTTGTAGAATACAGAATAATGCAACCTTTATTAGAGCAATAACAGGGAGCCAAATGTCCACCATAATGACCCAAATATAAACTCGACCTAAAAGTTCAATCTTAACTTAATTTACACTTGCTTGATGTGAAACTAAGAATGTTTGAAATCACTTTTAGTTTTGATTTTCTGTTTCTAAAAATACAAAAATCAGTTTATTTTTTATTTTTTACAAAAAAATAATAATAATAAGTGTTTGATTACCGATTTTTATTTTGAGTTTTCATTTTGAGTGTTTAATTACTCAGTTTTATTATGAATTTTTTCTTTGGTAGTGCTTGCGATGGCGACGATAACGATGGCAGTGGCTGGGAGCGTCAAAAATTGAAAACGGAATAGATTTATCTAAGTAACTCCACACGCGCACTTTAATAACCATACATTAATACCGGCGGGTTATATATATGAATTGCAGTTCTAACAAATTTCCCTATTGGGGAAATTTAAAAAAAAAAAAAAAAAGAAGTGTCAATAGGCCAATCCCAAATAAAGAAAACCCTCGATTACTATTTACTGGAAGTACTAATCCAGAAATTTGAATAGAAGCTTAGTTTATTTGCTCACAATGATAGACCACCGCCCTTTTGGGAATCACGAGTCCTTATCATTCACGCCCAAAAAGTGAGACTAGAGATGATTTTAGCAACCAACTGCAATCATTTTGTTACCTCTCACTTTTTGTTCAGATTCAGTTCATCCAAAATGATAAGAGAGAGAGAAGCGATATACTGAGTTACTCATTGTTATGGAGGCTTAGTACAGTTTCTTTAGGGGTAGAGGATCCTTTGCTGTAACATAAAAACGTGACTAAATTGAATTTTAACGACAGAAAAAAATTAATGACTTTTTTTAGCGACAAAATATTTCTAATAACAATCTTTCGCCACTAAAACTGTTACCGCATTTATATCGTGCAACAGAATATCCTTATCCAGTTTCTTAGCCCCCCCCCCCCCATTCATCTTCTACATTTCTAATTCCTGCATCGCAACATTCTTCCTTCCCAATTTCATAGCCACCAATTTCATTTTTATGGAGGCTTAGTTACAGCATAAAAATATCTATTTTAGCAACGAAAATTGTGACTATATTTTTAACAATAACTACTAAATACATTTACCGATAGTCTTTCTTCACCAAAACTATTATAACATTTTTCCTTCCCAATTTCAAAGCCACTACGAGTAGACCCAAGAAAAATTTGGATGAAAACAAGAATATAATAATGTACCAGTTACCAAAGTTGACAGAAGACAGACTGAAACTACCAACATTAATGTGAAGCAATCCACCATTCCTACCAGAACACAGCACCACATGACTTGGTGCTTGGATCTACTCAAACTTGAGAACCACAAGGGGCAGAAAAACAGCAAGATCAATGTGGGGATCTCTACAAACCCCAATGGAAGCAGGGCACAGTAAACCCTTCACCCGTATCCCCATCTTGTGTAATTAATTACAACTAATTAATTCTAATAGACCACTTACATCGTGCTGGTGAGCAACGCAAATTTGGGCATAGTTGGAGGGCAAGAGGCAAAAAATGGGGTGCACATGTACCAGTACCACAATTGAAAAAACATGCCAAAACAAAGGGGCACCATTACCCATAAAACAAAAAGGCAAAACAAGTATTTCAAAATCCGAATGAGGCCAGTGAGACTGAAAGTGAAAGGAGTGTTGTGGTACCCTGATACCATTCAAATGGTGTCAGCACCCATGTGACATTGTGGCCCTCTCCCTTTCATGTCCACCTAAAAGAAACCATAAAATGAGACAAAAGAGTCCCCTAAAGTAGCCTTTAATCACATAAAAATGAACTCCCTTTTCTTTCACCCACCCCCCCTCCCCCCCCACCTTTTTTTCCTTTCCCCAGTTATTCTATCATTCACTTTTTCTCTGAAAAATAATCTAATGGGTCTTCAAAGGCTGATCAATGCAGGTGCTTTCAAAACAAAAAGGGGAGTGACAGATCTCAGCTTTACCATCCACTCATGTCCTACAACAGCTTACCCTTTTGAGTTTCTACCTCAGTATAACGGTTACGCTCCTGTTTCGGCTCCTTTGAACTTCTCAGATTCTGCTTCATCCCTCACCCTTTTCATGTTTCAGCACAACACAATTATGGAAGAGAATGAAGGGGGTAAAGGGAAAAGAGAGGAGAGTAAATTGGAAAAACATGATAAAAGTTACTGGTACTAATAACTAGCCTTTGTTATGATACTCTATTGTTTTGTGTGGTCCAGCACACAGACTAAAGAGAGGGTACAAAGTAAACAAAGCGATGCCCCACTCCCATAAATCAGTTCATCTGTCCTTTACGTATTGCATTATGTATTGTTGTAAGTAGTATGGTATTGATGATGACATAATCTTGAGGAGATCTTCCTTACAGATCTTTTTCTTTTGTTGTTGTGGGTATGGTTTGGCTATACAGCTAGAGGACTTTCTTCCTTGTATATGCTCTTCTACTACTTTCTGCACAAATGGAACACATGTGGAGCCAAACATTAATGAGAATCTCCACATGACTAGAAATCCTGCAAAAGAACAAAAATGGGGGACATAATTCGTAAATTGAAGGGATCTTACCAAAAGCTACGTCAATTCCTCTACGCTAGCCATGCTAACCTGTATCACCTACATTTCAATGGCTTCTTGCCCAGAAGAAAACCTGATAAATTAAAATCCCCAAATTGAATGACATTTTCAATATTATAAACAAGAACTAGGAGGGAGGAGGGAGGAGACGGGAGATAAAGTAGATGCCTTACCTTGGCATTTGGAAGTAACATGATTTGTGAGGAGAGGTGGGCAGCACTGGGATATTGTTAGAGGATGTAGTAGTTGTTGGGGGGCTATCGTCAGTTTCTACGGAAGCGGTGGAGAACAGAGACTGGTGGTCGGCGGATAGTTTTGTAGGAGAAGCAAAGAGGCAATCGGGAAGGATGTGTTCTAAACTGCTGTCGCAGCAAAAATCATTAGAAAATTAGAAAGAAGCTATAATAATAAATGAACTAAACAGGTAGCAAATTCAAAATAAAACCAGATGACACCAATAAACACGAAGTAGAGAATATGACCAGAGACCAACAATACCGTGTTAATAGTAGACAAGGATTATTCATGCGGGCAACTCTCATTCACATCTTAAATCGAAGTTGCATACCTTTCATTGAGATCAGAATGTTCAAGGTTGGAGCTTTCCTCCTTCTGATTGCTAGTGCCTTTGCTATCATAGTTGTCACTAGCTTCATTCACTTCCAAGGGCACCTGCTCAACTATCAGAGTCGCAGAATCATCTGCATCAGGACCACCGTTGTCATCTGCAGAAAAAAAGCATTAGCCACCTCGTTTTTAGCATATTTTTGGCATAAAAGTATCCAGTAAATACAGGATTGTCGTGAGCTCACCTTCAGAGAACTCTTGTTCGACACAATCAGGAGGAAGCATGAGCCTTTGGTTCATCTGACCATGAGATCGGGTTGGTGAGGGAATGGGAACAGCTGGCAATAAATTAGGATGGAACTGGTGATTAAGCTGATGATTCTTCAAGTCCGAAAGTTGAAAATTCATAAGCCTTCTGCCTTGGAGCTCCATGGCTTGCTGCAATTCAGCCTGCTCCTCTAACTTCCTTCTCAACATCATCTCTTGGTTATTGTAAAACATTCTTGCTCCTGTACAGATTGAAAAAAAAAAACACAGCGTTAACATACAAAATCCAATGTGGCAGATAGAAAAGATAAAATCTCAGCCTGTTACTTACCAATCGGGATGTCAAAGGACTCTCTGGTATCAAGTCCAGATGGGCTTAAACTAGCAGGAAAGTCTCCTCTCTCCATCTGTTGCTGCTTCCTACATATTCAAATAAAAACTCTACATCAACGTAATGCATAATTAAAATGACAGAGAAGTCGAAAAACAAGAAAAGGTGTCTACTTGTCTGGGACTTTCCCCTTCTCCTTGTAGGGCTTCACAAGCACGCGTGAGTCACACACAAAATGAGGATTCCCTTTGGCCAAAATTTGCTTCACAGTTTCTGGGTAAACAAAGGTAACGAAGCCAAACATTCGCTTCTGCTGATATGGAATTCTCACATCTTGCACTGGTCCATACATACTTCAAAACAATAAAAACAACTCAAAAATAAATTTCTATGCTCCAGACCAAAGCTTCAAAAACATAAACAGCTATAGTAAAAATTACCTAAAGTAATTGGAAACATCCTCCTCCTTGAATGTGCTATCAGCCGGGAACGTCAAGTAAATTTGCCGTGAACTCGAGTTCGCCATTCCTCCCAATCCCATGGCTGCAAAATCGTTCCTTTCGGGTCTGCACCGACCAAACTTGTGATATTCTTCCCCTATCATTAATGCTGCTGCTGCGGATCTACAATGCAGCATAATATCACCATAAAGCACAGACTAAAAAGCTAAATCCACATCCCCTTTTCCGACACTCAACAAATGTCTTAATCCACAACATCAATTGGTCCCAAAAATTCAAGGACATAAGAGGACTCTTCTTCTATCCACACACACAAACATGCACACTCACACATTCAAGCACAATTATCATATTAGCGTGTATAACACATCACCACTAATCAAGCATAACAAAATAGAAGACCATAACAATGACAGCTAAAGACTCTTGCTTCCCCCACGCACAAACAACAAATGCAAATCAAATGCCAGAAAACCAAAACCACCCCCAAAAAAAGGACTTTCCCAATACAATCAGTTCAGGGAGGAAATCATGTGGTGCTAATTTTCAAATTATTAGTATTAGATCAAGAAAGGTACTTGCTTTATTAACACAATCACACGCACGAAGCCACACACGCACACAAATCCAAGAAACCGAGGGGAATAAGACCCAAAACAACAAAAGAACTGATCTTTAAAATATTGAAAAAGAAAAAGC
The DNA here is from genome assembly GCA_033065855.1 of Escallonia rubra. Lineage (NCBI taxonomy): Eukaryota > Viridiplantae > Streptophyta > Magnoliopsida > Escalloniales > Escalloniaceae > Escallonia > Escallonia rubra. Next base: position 132,090 of record JAVXUO010001091.1, on the reverse strand, counting down.
AAAGAAAGAAGAGACTACCTCTGGCTATCACTAAGAAAGTTCATGCATCTGTTGTACTGAAAAGGAGGGCCATTCGCCATGAGGTGAGAGGCAGCAGCCAACCTCTGCTGCTGAATGGCCTTCATCCGAATCAACTCATCGAACCCATCGATCTTCCCGGGTGAGCCCACCAAACCATGACCGGACCCGTCGCCCGACTCCAGCCCGAACCCCCCATGCAAGAACTTGCAGCCGCTACCGTTCTTGCAGAACCCCCTAGCAAAGTACATGCACGGCCTCCACCCGAACCCGGACCCGCCATCATCCGACCCGGCTCCGCCACCGCCAAGGAAAGCATCACTCACTGAGCAACTCCTCCTGTGAAGATGGTGGTGGTGGGCATCTCCGCAATTTCCTGAATCAGCCCAAGTGGGCCCACCTCCCCCGCCACTGCCGTAAGGGAACACGAAAGAATCACTACGCCCGCTCGGGCTGATAATCGGATCCATGAAGTCCATGTTCTTTAGCGACGAATCGTCGAGGAGAGAGAGCTGATCTTGCACTTGCGAGATGTTGTTAAACTCTTCGTCTGGACAAAAGGGCACCGAAAATGAAGGGCTGGGGGCCGAAGAAAACGACCCGGAACCCGAAACTGAGCCGCCGTTGACGACGGCTGCGTAAGACGGCGGCCGTGGGGAGAGTTGGCTGTGGCCACTAGGGCTACTACGGTGGTCGGAAAACCCAGAGACTGACCACGGCGAGGAGGGGGAAGAAGGGTTTAGGTGAAACCCATTGTTGGGTATGATGATTCTTGGGGCGGATTGGTGAAACGGGTTCGGTCTGATGGGGTTCGAGGGTGTCGAGGGCAGTGCAGACGAGGTGCTCGACGAAAGTCCCAAGTAAGTCTTGGCCTGGTTGATGAGGGAGACGAAGACGGCTTCCGGCCCAAAGGCCAGCCTTATCATCTCCTTCTCGCCCTGGTCTTGTATCAGTATGTAACCCATGATTTTGGAAGCGTGCTCGGGATCCAGGCCTTGGATCCTTTGCAACACTATCTTCGTTGCCTCGTAGGTGTCCATGGTGGTGACACTCTGGTTTCCCACTCTGGAGAAACCCCTTTGAATTCTAGAGAGAGAGGGAGAGAGAGAGGGGAGGAGAAAGGGGTAGTGAGGGGTTTTAAATGGTGGGTAAAAAACCTTTCGAGGGGTGCGTGGGGTTGGGGTGGGGTGCTGTTAGGGCGGTGTGCTTATTTCGGGAAATTATTACGAAGAGGTGACCAAGATTTAAACTTTGTTAAAAAAGGTAATGATGGGTTGGATTTGTATTATACAATGATTATAATGCGTATATGTAGGAAACAGAACTCTCTCTCTCTCTCTCCTCTTTATCTTTGCAAGTGAAACCAAAACCAAATTTTCATTTTGGCCAAGCAGAGGAGAATGGGGAGTCAAATGGGTTTGATTCAAACTTGACTGAGGGGGCAGTGTGGGGAGAAGAAGATGAGGAAACAATTGCTTTGGTGGGGGTGATGCTGATGCTGCTGCTGCAGCAGGAGGTCTTAGAACTTAGAACCACAACTTTTGGTGGCACTGCAAAACCTGCACTGCAGCAGCATTGGGGAGAGTAAACAAGTTTCCCCTCTCTCTCCTCTTCCCTACTTTCCTCTCTCTCTAGTCTTTTTTGAGTCTATCTGTTCTGTTGTGGGGTTGTCTTTTTACAAAACTGGACAAAACAATGCTAAGTGGATAGTGGCATCAAAGCTGCTTCTGAAGGAAAATTTTCATGTGCCTTGTTTCTCATTATTTCTCACTCTCTTTTAGGCCCTGTTTGATACGGTGTTTTTATATTAAGTTTTAAAAAATAGAAAAATAGTTAAATTTAAAAAAAAAAAAAAAAATAAGTTTAAAAAATCAGTTTTTAAATCAAAGTTGTTTTTAAAAACTCAAAAAATGAGTTTTGATTTTTAGTTTTGTTTTTTTTAGACCACCACCCTCCCATCGCCGTCAGCCACCACCCTCCGTCGGCAGCCACCACCACCGTCGGCCACCGCCACCGCAAACCACCATAAAAAAAATTCAAAATAAAAAATGGCTCATCAAACACCTACTTATTTTTGTAAAAAAAATTAAACTGCTCTTTAAATATATATATATTTTTTAAACTGAAAAAAAAATTGTTATCAAACAGAGCATAAAGAATGGGGCATTTCTACAAAAAGGTTTTCAATAGTCAAAATAAACATAATTCAGGTATAAGGAATGATCAAACCTTTTTTAAAACTTTCTATTGTATCCTTGATTAAGATTTTAAAATTATTAAATTTCTCTTCTAAAATGGTTAATGATAGTCATTACAGTAATTTAAGTTTCAAGCCTACCTTTAAATTTAATTTTCTCCTACTTTCTAGTCTCAGTGTATTTGTAACTACTTATAACTCTTGAATTTCTGTCAACATCTTTTAATTTGTGTAGTATCTATTATAATCTTATAATTTGTGTTTGTACAGCATTTAAATGTGAGTTATTTATCTTCATCATATTTCCCTCTTCTTCTTTTCTAAAGAACGTTGACCTTGCGTCATAAACAAAAATATTTACAAATTAAGATGCTCTTCAAGAATACTCCTTTGTTTTCCTGTTAAATAGTTTGTATTTCTACTTAATTATACTTCAAATTATACCAATTAGAAAATTGGCTATCTTTCAAAATATTGGGAAAAATGGGTTGTTCAATATTAATCTCATATATCTCTCTGTTTTAAAAAATGCGAAATAGATCTCAAGATGTTAATATGTAAAAGAAAAAAATCGAGTCTAAGAACTAGCCCTGTTTGACAGGGCCTTTTTTTCAGTTTTGAAAACTGAAAAAAATAAATGCGTTTGGTAACCATTTTTTTTTTCTTCAGTTTAAAATTTCAGTTTTTAAACCAAGGCTGTTTTTAAAAACTCCAAAAATGAGTTTCAGTTTTCAGTTTTGGTTTTTTTTTTCGAGACCACCACCACCCTCCCACTGCTGGCAACCACCGCCAGCGACTGCCGGCGACCACCGTTGGCAGCCACTAGCCACCGCCACCGCAAACCACCACAAAACGAAAAATAAAAACTGGGTTATCAAACATAAAAAAAAAACTTAAAAGAAAATTTGGATTATCAAACACCCACTTATTTTTTGTAAAAAAAAAAAAATTAACTGCTCTTTAGTTTAGTTTAGTTTTTTTTTTGAAAACTGAAAACCAAAAAAATAAATGTTGTCAAACAGAGCCTAAAGTGCTGCAAATGGTTAATTGATATTTATCTCTTAATATGGCACGTCAACACATTTATCCTTCAAAAAAATTAATTGCAAAATCCTCCCGCTACATATGTCAGGGACAGCACCCGCTTTCCGACCCCAACGGCGGCATCCATTGAGTGGAGAGCATTCTGGATAGTTTCACTTTTACATGGGTGAATTTTGCAAGTTTAAAAAATATGAGGATAACCAAGGGGGTTGGTTGAGTTGGCAAGGGGCCTCGAGGAGTAACCTCGAGGTCCCGTGTTCGATTCCTCCCCCATGCGGTTACCCATATTTGCAGTTCTATTATTTCCCTCTGAAAAATTCAAAAAAAAATAATAAAAAAAAATATATGAGGATGTTTTTACAAAATTTGATAAAAACGTATATATAAGTCTTTCTTCTTCATTCTTTCTTTCTTTTTTTAATCTCCCTTTGTCACACACTCTCCCTCTCTCCCCTAAGAATCTAAAAATTTCCTAAAAAGTACTCACTCTCTCACATTAACATTCTCCCTCAATGTCAAGCTAGCAATAAGACGTCTCAAAATCGCAAGCTCTTTTGAGTCCTCAAGTTGATCATCAATGGCAATTTTTCGTAATTGTCAACTACGATTTCTGATGAAGATTTCACCGATGATCAACGATCATGGGCGGAGATTATATGGTTGTACTCTGCACATAATCCAAAATTATTCCCCAAAATTTGGAATAAAATCACTAATATATTTTTTAGCAAAAAAATTGTACTTCGGATCTTTCAGAAACCGGCATCCACGTTGGAGGATAAATTTGTTAATAAGAGTTAAGTTATATATATATATGTTGTTCGAAATATATACTTTGTGTATACTTGTGCAGAAAACAATTTAGTACGAAATACAGAAATGTAGTTACTAAACAGAACATATAGTCTTTGCAAGAACAATTAAAATGAACTCACAACAGGATTGCAAAACAGCAAAGGAAAAAGGGGCCGAGGCGTGAATTTGATTCACTGTCCTTAAGACTTTATTCGTCCCGCAACGGTGCTGACGGTTCTTGACGATAGTCTCCCAGGATACAACGGCTACGTCTGAAAATAGTAGCACACCAAATTTCCAGACCCGGCGAACCAAACAATGGTAGAACTCTTTCTTCTTTTACGAACACTTAAAACTGGACAGACTCTTGTACAGAAGAAAAGAAAATTCGGGATTTTTTAATTCGTCTATAACTTCAGAGTATTCACTGGGGGGTGCAACTCTTCACAGTTGGTTGGTTGGAAAGGAAATGTCACAACTTTTCGGAAAGGAAATTAAATAAATAAAATTTATTTATCCCAAAAAGAATAAAGCCTGATTGGGCCTAGCCCAAGCCACGGGACGGGGCGGGGCGGGCGGCGCGCGTGTGGTGGACCTTGGGTCAACCTAGGTCCTCCCTCCTTACAAAACATGGGTACCCCCAAGGGGCCCATCCCTTAGCTCAAGGCTAAGCCTTATAAGGAGACAACATTGGCTTTATCTCTTCAATGTGGGATACTCTTTTCCTTTCAAGGTGAACCACTAACTTTAGCTTCAATTTTCTCATTCACTTCTCATTCGTTTTAAACATGTGAATATACCACGATCATCTATTCCAATAGATGAACGTGAATTAATTTGTTCCTAACCAAGTTATGGTTTGGAACCCATTTGAAAATTGAGTCAAAGTTGCTTCTCCACAATGGGTTTAAAACCCAATTCCAACAATATATATAACAAAAGACATAACGGTGTTATCCATTCCGTAGGTAAGGAGAGGATTTTGCTATTAAATTTCTTTAAAGGGTAATTCTGCTAACATATCATATGTGGAGGATAAAATTATAATTAATTCCTTATAGAATAGAATCATGAATCACAACATTTTTTATGATCGGTCATGAAGAAAAAAAATCATGATTCAGTATTTCACCCTCCTTAAAAACGAGGATGAACTAACTTGTATTGCATCTGAATTATCAAATGATATAGTATCCAAATGGCATGAGACAGCAGCCGCTATCACCACCGTCCTGTAAAGGGGCGTACATGCAGCTCCAGTTGGTTACCACCATTCTCTTGGTTTACTTGGTTTTTTCAAACTCCATGGTCGGTGCTGATAAGTGACAACAATGAAGCCTCAAGATCAAAAAGGAGGAAGCAAACGAAAAACATGCTGGAGATTGGCGATCAAGTGTGCTTCGTTAGTTTAGGGAGACTTGCGATGATGCCAAGACCCAACCAGCTGAACCCAATTAACAAGATGGGATGGGATTCTGAATGTATAATTGTACCAAGTCTCAAGGGTGACCAGGGTACGTAACTAGTCGCTTCTGCTTTGCCTTTAAACTGCATAAAGCTCAAAACAATATTCCTTGACAATGTTCTTAAACTTGCTATAAATTGAATTCTGCCATATGGATTGGAAGAAAATTTTCACGGACGTCCTGTTTGACATATCCGTATCGCAATCTGCGTACAACATTGTTAGGACGTTATGTTGGAGGTAAAGTTTGTGGTGTCACTAAAAGTATTTTTCCAGATATTTTGTGAGTTTTTATACACACGTCTTGGGGGTTTGACTCCCGCGACTGGCTCATATTTAATGTGATGGGACTTCTTCAAGCTGGTTTATCGTACCCAATTTATGTCTGGGTTGTCCCAAAGAAATGTCGATTCACTCGGTCCACAACGAGTTTAATTGCATTTTCTATCCAATTGCAGTATCGAACAGAAACCACCATAGCCACTGACCGCAACTACCACCACCGTTGACCAACACCCTCAAACACCAAGTCCACCACCGCCGCCAATTAGTGAAACCCTGGCCCCTTACCCAATGAAACCTTGATTTCGTGCTTTTAAGGCTAGCGAATTTCCATTGTTGGTTCTTGTCGGAGCCTATTAATGATCAATTGATAGGCTCCGACAAGGAGAAACTCTCACGTGTAAGAAAGTGAAAGAAGAGGAAAGAGAGAAAATTTAGAAAAGAAATAAACAAAAGTGAGAACCAATTGCTGCGATCCGTACTACGAATTTGTCACTTGAGCTCTAACCACATCCTTTGCTATACGAACACTTTTTAAGGTACTCGTGCAAGTTGAGATAAAAAGTACGAAAGAAATGTAATTAATGTGAGTGGCGATGTTGTCGATGATTAAATACATGTTTTTGTAAGCATAATAACAATGTCATAATTGGCATTACTTCGAACATTTTCAGGTTGCATGTTTCCAAGTTCATGTTCAATTGCATTTTGAGCTCCTCGGCTGAAACTGCATTCCGAGTGGCTTAAAATGTAGTATATGTATACTTTAGTAAAAATTATTACTATATGAGCAAAACCTACTGTTGAAAAGGAAATTTGAACGAACAAACGTTGTAATTATACAAACAATAATCGCTTGGAAACTTATGTGTGATTTTACTGGACTCACAAATTTGACGCATCATTGATTATTTTGTAAAAAGTTTTACTCATTTAATAGTAACAATTAGAATTACAACTAATTTCAAACCACTAAAAAGTGTACCATATAATTCTCATCCGTCGGTGATAAATCGACGACAAGAGAAAAACAATCAAGAGAAAGATAGAAATAAAAGAACAAAGGAAGAAAAACTACGTTCTCGATCAACGTGCAAACTAGTTTGGCAAAATGACGTCGTTTCCAAAGCACGGACACCACCAATTTTGGTCAAAATTGAATTAGTAGTAGATAAGAAGAATATATTTCATTTTTTGTTTTTTTGCATCAAATGAACCCCCCCCCCCCCCCCCCCCCACCCCCTACAAGTGCAATTTCGGAAATACACAAGAGAAGCAACACGCGTGGGTGACACTCGCCTTGACCGAGCGTGGCATTTGGTAATCCAACTGGTCATTTGCATAGTGCACGTTCACATAGCCATTGATAGTTGATACTGATCACTGACAAAGTTCAACCACCGTACCCTCTTGAGTGATGTATTTTAAGCTTTAGATCTTCCTACAAGAAATCCTGGCTGTTGTCCATGTGTTCATCTACCACTGCTATTATTATCATCAATCAATCAATACTAAAATGTTACTGTTCGATTCTCTGCTGTAATCGTGGTAATCGTCGTTGGTGAAATTTTTTTCCGGACAAAATGCATTTAAAAATGTTCTATCTGGATTATCGTTAAGAGAGAGCACCGTTATTGATCTTTAGTTGGGACAATACGAAAACCTGGGTGGTGTTAGTGAATTTTTATGGACGAAATGTGTTCAGAAATGTTGTTAGCAATTCTACTATCGTTACGGGAGGGCACTGTTATGGTTCAGCACACTTTTCGAACTTCGAAATTTTACCCATGTATTACATTTTAACTTATCTCCATTAACAGGTAATAAGTGAATAATCAGGTCATTTAACATGTTAGCTACTTTTCTATCATCTTCTCACTATCGTCTCTGCATATATGGCAAGTTACCGGTTGATTATAATTTTAGATCCGCTAACTTTTCTCAATTGTCAAGGCCTACATCATTGTGTTCATGTTCTTGGTACGAAGTGTATATTCAAAGTGTTTCTATATTTAGCTTGTATATATGGTGAATGAATGGCGAGAGGAGTATATCTTACGCAACACACGACATTATCCTTCTTATGCTATTATGCATGTATGTTATCAACCGTTGGTACAAGCACTCATACATATATGCATATGTACATAAATTAGTGTATATCTATACAGTTAATCATGTATTATTTAGAACCGTGAAACTATTAGAAATGTATTTATACACTTTCTACTGATACAAATTAAATAGCTCATGTGTCGATAAAAGACCGAATAAGCATTTTTCAATAATTTTTATGGCTTCTTTTGAAAAACTTGGTCGTACGTCTTACTTGCAATTTTTTTTTAAAAAAGAATATTGATATTATTTTGAACCCGCGTGAACCGAGCTTGGTGTTAATGGATTTATTTGTGTTGTTTCAAGGAAAAGATAGCATTAAAAGAAAAAAGGAAAAAGAAAAAGGTGGTATGGTTTTGTTTTTGCACTTCCAGAAGAAGGTGGCTTTGCGAGGTGGAGAGCAGCAGCTTGCCTAAGCTATTACAATTTGCGCTCAATACCAAGTTTCAAAATGTACTAGAACATTAATGCTGAGCATTTGTCGATTTTTCTAAATTTTTCTTCCCGTATTGTTATTGTGTTTATTTAAATCCATCAGAGCGAGTGTCAATTGACGTTATAGTTTTGTAATTTTATGTACTATTTGGCATATTTAAAAAGTAATTTCGCTATTCGGTGTAACTAAGAAGACAAAAATCTCAAGTTACAATAAAAAACTTCTTCGAGTTTGTTTAAAGAAAATGTTATTGGGAGAAAGAAGTTTGGGCATTATATTGAGTCCGATTGCGATTAATTGACTTATGAGATGATTGGCGGTAAACAAAAGCGACATTTAACTGACACCGAGATCACTTTATCATGTCGCAATAAATTTTTGTTACGGCCCCAGTAAAGCTATGCAGGGGTGGGTTGGATAGTAAAAAGTAAGTAAAATGGAGGGTCCAGATTGGGCGTGTTAATACACCCGAAGAATAGGGGAGGATTCTCTGACTGAGTCAATATTTGGTCAAAACTCCGTCCAAAAATCTAGTTTCCCTCCCACCGGCGCCACTTTGCCCCGTTTCTTCGTCCAAAGGAAGGGATGAGTGAGAGCAAGAAAGGAAGGAGTAAAATTGTCCTTTTTGATTGAAAAGGAAAACTCCCTGCCTGCACACTAATTTCTGGTCTCTGTCACAAGCATAAAGTCCCACCAACTTTTCTTCAAGCTGGCTGCTGGCTGGCTTACTTCATCATTTTCTCTTTCCTTTTTTCTTTTTGACAATGAAGGTTATTTTCGAATTGATTTTAGAGTGAACCGAGATTAAGTCTATTTTCGAACGATCTAAATAACGTACTTTTCACATCAATTGATGCATTTGGGTTAGAGGGTACTGGTCTCAAGGTTTGAACTTAAAAAAAAGATTAAGAAAAAGAGCAATCCCCTTAACCACTTCTAACTGTTAAGTTATAAGTTTCACGTAAGGAAAATAACAACTAACACTTCGATATATAAGTCGTGTGGCCTATTCACACACATCCAATTAGTTTTGAGTTGGATACTTTCATACTAACACATGCAATTGTTTCTGAGCCAATACTTAGTAGCAACCGAGCTACCTTTATTGATTCCTATTTTTGTCAGCGGCTATCCAAGTCGTAATAAGATGATTACAACTGTTTATACAACGATAACTAATGGTCTCTAAATATTATTTTAAGCATTTATACAGTAATTCTAAGAAAAATGTTAGTAAGAACCGTCGATAGAACTGTTAACAAAAGTATCTCTAATTATTCAAAAGATCATTAATTATCACTATATAAAGAGCTATAGGTATATTTTTATAACTCGGATTGGAAGCAAAAATTATCAATCCCATATGTCTTGCTCTTGGAAAAGGGGGGAAAAAAAAAACAAACAAACAAAGAAGAAGCCTTGTCCACTTTCTTGGCTGCAATTGAGAATGAGTCCTTGACAATTTTCAACCGTCCATCAGATAATGATGGTATAATGTACTACCACATAAAGGTTTGAATCATTGTAAAGTGTATGATGTGATTCAATCAAAAATAGCACTACATGGCCCATGCCAGTGCAGTCAAGAAGCAACCGTAGAACTGTAGGAGTAGTAAAATCAATTGTCTTGTAATACTACTGTCTAGTAATAAGGTCCGTTCATTATTACTATTAAAAAACGTTAAACTTACGTGAGGTCGATGCGATTGAAAGAGAGTTTAAGGAAACTATAGAATTATTTCTGGATATCTTTCCAACGGTCCCAAATCAACCCGGAACATATAAGTGTTTTCTACTTATATTGAACTCATACAAGCTACATTCACGTCATGAATTGTGAGAGCAATATTTCACTCACATTGATTGATTGATCGATCGATCCCTCACAAAATACAAATACGACGGGAGTACAGTGAACTTGTTGGGCCATGAACTCAAGAGACCTCTTTTGCAGGGGCAAAAGAAAACCTAAAACTAGTAGTATACAAAAACTTATTTTTGGTCAATTTGAAATTCTCTAATACGATGGAATAATATTTATTGACAATCTTATACGGACATTTCACTATGTCTCTGAAGCATTTTCATCGTTCTTATCTTTGCATTTGGCCAAAGGAAGCTTTCTGTGTAATATTTCCATCTATTCTTGAGTAAATTGAACTTACTTTTTGAGGATACTTTTCACTACTTTTTGGAAGCCATTGAATTACATCCACTTATTCTGCAACCAAAACGTATTGAAAGCCAGTATCCAATTGACATGAGTTGAGTATCTTCATAACTTTTTGAAAAGACATATACCTAATTAAAAGTTTGTTATTTTTGTACTCTGGAAATGGTATTAGACAAGATTATACATGTTTTCATCACTTTCAATACGATGTACACCGTTATTTTCGAAACAGTGTATATCGTATCTGACCATCGGTTCGGATCTCCATCTCGATGTTCCTCAAAAACAGCTCCCCAAGTTTGAACGGTGTTACCCTTTTATCTCAATAAAGTTCTTAAATCTGGCTCAAACCCAAAAGTTTGAATGGTGTGACCCCATAAATTATGGAGCTGTTTCTAAAAACAAAGTTTCGTGTATCACTTGTCACGTTGTTTTGTCTAGAAGGGCCATTTTTGGTGTCAATTCATCACCCCCACATTTCATGCACAAAATAACCTTTTCTCATTATGGTTCTTGTTCTGCTTGATCTCATTGCACAATGGATCTTTTCTGCATATCCCCATACTAGGAGCCACACCAATCATAGAGTAACGTTAATGCAATATAAAACCTCTACAACTACCATTGCTTGTGAGTTGTGACCAACCCAATGTACCACAATGATTGCCTACCATAATATTTGTTGCTATGAAAACTATAATTTATTACTACTATATGCGGTCTCCATTAGCAAATTGACAATAGACAGAATGGTAAATTTTAGATTTGGTCCTTTAAGTTTGTAGGACGTTTTAAATGGTCCCTCATTTTTTAAAAGTTCCGTTACTCCTACAATCTTATCTTAGTTATGTCTACAAAATGGTCACCATCCTCTTTGCTTGGTTTGTCTGAGCGGTAAAAGTGTAAAATAAAAGCCAAGAACTTAAACAAAACATAAACCAAATACAAGAAGAACATAAAACAAAATCCCTTTTTCAGTTGGTTGTTAATCACAACACATTTGTTTGTGAATTTTCACGTTTTTCGGTCAGGTTTTGAAGTATTTCAAATATTCTTAGTATAATTTTTGGACCCATTGCGATGATTTTTCGTGTTCACCCCTAGTCAAACCATCGAATGAATTGATTTAACGGAGTTAACGGCCTAATCACTTAACCTAAAGGACAAATGGAGAACTTTTTAAGCATGAAGAACCACTTAGAGAACATATTTATGCAAAGTTATGAGGGCCAAAACTGAAATTTACACTAGAAAGAAAAGAAAAGAACAAAAATGATAAACAAATTAAGTAAGTGAGAAATAATGATTAACTTGGATGACAAAGATAAACAATTAGACTTGATGTGGACCTCTATGAGTGGAGAGCCACACTCTTTGACTACCTTCTGCTTCAAACCAAGATTTTAAAAGAATAAATTGCCTTTCTTAAGATGCCTTCAGCAAATGATTAATTTGGTGCTTTGCCACCAATCTAGTTTGGTTGTTGGAGTCGAGACTTTTGAAAATTTGCAGCCTGAAAAGCGGTTGCCGGTGATTTTTTTACTGCAAAAGGCTACACATTCGTCACGAGACAAAAGCGTCACTAAATCCCCAACTTTGCCCATGCAACCATGCCGGAAATTCTTATGGCTAGTGTTGAAGAAAGCCCGTTTGCATGGTCTAACGGACCTCCAATCCGTTGGATGTAACGTCTTGTTCCGGGGACCGTTCGATCGAATATGAGCGGGCAAACAATTGCATTAGGAAAAGTCCGGGTTGCCCTATAACTCCGCCCCACCCTGATGCCATTAATTGACAGTCGCCGCGACTTCAAAGCCTTTTCATTTGTGAATCGAAGGCATTCATCATCCTCAACTTCACGCCTTTAGAGTCATTAGCATATGTAAAACATCGCAGTCAATCCAAAAACTCACAAGACCCCTCAAGCAAAGCATCATCCTCACTCACAGTTCGAGCTATTCACTTATCAAGAATCTTGCTCCAATTATTTCTTCCTCAGCTAGCGTCCAGCCGCTGCCTCAGGAGTGTTCCTAGAGGAGATTGTTACGAGGAGGGGTGACCAGACTATATGCACTAACAATTAGGCATTGTGATCCTGCCCTCCATCTTGCCCGAGGAAATTCTACAAGCATATAACGGGAACGAGTACATAACACGAATGGAGAAACAACTACTTCAGCAGAAAACACAATAATATATTTGATTCTCAAATATAGTGCAAGCATAATACTTTGTTCAAAAGCATATAGCTGGAGAAAGAAGAACTATAACCGTGTAACTCGTAAACAGCCAGCTTTCACATTATTTCACTTAAGACACTACACTAAAGGCAATCTGGTACAACATAAATTTCCATGGCAGTAGTTAAATCTGCAAAAAACTTGCATACTTGGCACCTAGGATGAGCCTCTGAATGGCAGCAAGGCATTTTTTGTGACCTCTGCATTCCTCATGGTTCATCAATTTCATGACGCGCCCCTTGGGTTTCAGATCTGTCACTATTGTCCGCCCAGCAGGAATATGGTACTGAATGAACTGAGAGAGATTAAAGAAGCAACGATTAGCGCCCTTGAATCATCCGACTTGTCCAGTACTGCAACGAGGACCCTTAAGACCTAGAACACCGTTGTCAATTAACTTCATATTGATCCATGGGAAAAAATATTTTCTTCAGTCAACTCAGAAGGAAATGATCGAGCACGACAAGGAACTAAGACTCCAGCAAGTCAAAAGCATTACTCCCCCAGTCCCTCAAACAAAAGGTATAATTTGACCATCTCAACTCATTGTGGTTTTCAGTTTCCTCACCTTTATCAATGTAACAAGGGTATAAAACCATTGGGTGATTTTAAAAGCTAGTCCCTTTCTCAGGAAAAATACCAAAAAGTGAAAGGAGGTCCGTTTTAAAGAGGCAGAGGGAGAATTAATAGTATGCAATATCTTAGATCTAACCGAGTTATGGGTGCGGGTGAAGAACTGCCATCTGATTCCTTCTAAAGGTTTTTGAGCAAGAGCTTTGCACCAATAGTTATGACTTTCACATTTGACAGAGAAGGGCCTTCGAACTCGTGAATCTTCATGGTTTAACTGAAGATGTAGTTGTCCACAAAGTGGGTGGTCAAATTGGATTATAGTAGTCATCTCCAGATAAGTGGGACAAACCTTTAATGAGTTCAGTTCAGGTGCGTCTCGCTTATAAGTTCCCACATGCAAAGCTCTCAGCGACCCAGTTACAATCTTTTGCCGCAAGATCAGTGGATAAGCTATGTAACATGTGTTCCAATGATGTTGAGACTGTAGAAAACTAAGACACATTTTTAACGTGGGATCCCTAGAAGTTCTAGAAAAACTGTACCAGAAACCTGTAGGACATCTCTAGAAATTGAAATCTGAAGTGGTCGAAGGGGACCTACATCTTATCTCCTCCTCGTGCTTCAACTACAGCTAGGTTGGTATTTCTTATGTCCAAAACATTGGCACACATTGCAAAACATTCATATCTAATTTTTTATCACGATGCATTCCACCAAAATCAACCCCTGGACAGACTGAAAGTGTCTAATAATCAATAGAACAACAAAAAGCATATTGCATCACTATTTTCACTATTTCGTAATAAATCTTCAGAAAAGGTATTCAATAGGTTTCATATGCAGTAAAGGTATCCAAATTTCATTTTCAGTAGGATATGCGGGTCTATTGACCAGTCCAACACCCTGGACTTTTGCCTATAAACAATCTAAAGCATGCTTTTCATAAATTCTGTAGAATGCGGGGTGGTTTCTTCATAAAAGTACGAGACACGAGATAAAAAGATCAACTATTAGAAAAGCACTTTTCTTCCATAAGTCTACTAGAAATTCCTCCAAGGATAGGGGATGCAATCATGGGTCATTACATCATACACACGCTAATCAAAGCGGCTGAATTTCTTAGCCATTTATATGCATGACTATTACTAACATTACGATCATTTATGACATGCATAAATATCTTAGGTTTCTCAAAAGTTGTAATTTATGCATTATAAAACACTATTGACTGCGTCACTGTCCAACCAGTTAAGCCAACAATTAACTGGTGACCCATTGACCCAGTACACTAATTGCTTTCACAGCTGAGCTTACCAACCATGTAATATGTACTCATTAGCCTCCAATACTATTGGATTGAATATCTTTTAGTGGCTCAGACTTTCTGTACACACATATTAAGTTAGAGAAAAAACAGAAGCTAGGAAACATTAGTTACAAAGTAAATACATGCAAGTGATCTACTAATTTATCTATTGTAGCATCAATATATGTATCTGGGTGGAGGGTGATCACCTGTGTTTTTCAAAAGTTAGTTCAAAAGTAGATCACTTTTGGGCAGTTGAAGTTAATGATCAGTTTACTCTCCATAGCAGAAACAATTGCTCAGAGGGCTCAAGTTATACCTCAAAATTCATGTCTTCAAAGTTTGTAATGCTCTCACGCCAAACTGTTGGATCTTTGTGCATAGGAGACCACTCAAAATGGCCGATATGAGCTTCCTGCTTATACTTTTCAAAACAACTCAATTTCTTAATGTTATGTTTCAGTCCTTTTTCTAGTTGATTTAGAGCCTTCAATAGATCCTAAGAAGAACAGCCAAAATCAAGATTAAGAGTGATCAAGAAAAACACATATCGAAGGTTGGGGATCTAGATAACAGCCAAAGAGGGCACGGGTGCAAGTAGCCTCTCAAGATTAGACGGGCCGTGCAAATCCTAGATTATACTAAATAAGGCCTAAAGGAATTAGAGGCTGCATCAAGTTTAAGTCAGGAAATCTCTGATGAAACATCCATTTTTGCGGACTAATGCACTTATAGAAGGCAGTACAGAAGAAGGTGATTATCGGATGAACTGTAATTAGCATGCCTTCAAGCTAGGCCCAACAAGACGTACCCGAGCTCATATGACAAGGAAACACACACCTATCTACTACTCAAGGGGCATCCAAAAGTCTCCCATGTCAATGAGTCGAGTTCGACACTAATAATGAGGCACAAATGTCAGGACAGTAGTAAGTATACTTCTACTTACTGTGCATACTAACAATTAAGTTGGAATTAGGGTTTGGCCAATGAAGGGTTCTATTAGACGATAAGGAAAGAGACGCCCAACAAAACACGTGCATTACTTAGATATGATTCCCTTCTTGTTATAAATTGCATAACCGGAGCACAGGCCGGGGGAACCATGACACAATTCGAGACGTATAACTACCAAAATACTCTATATAATCATCAAAGTTAATTAACTCGGAAAGAACTATCTGCTGGAGAAATGAGCACCTTTGCTGTACCACATAGAAGATGAAAAAATCCACAGAGCGTGCCCCCTATTTGACTATTGCCAAGCTTTGTGAAAATAAACAACCTTGCTTTCCTATTCTTTCCTTTTGTTCTCTCCGGGGAAGGGAAAGAGGGTATATGAGGTCATTACTTTGATGGGCACCCTTTTGGCACCACGAGATTGAATTATGAAAAAAAAAAACACGATCGCTGCTTCTGTAGAACCTGTTCTAAGCAATCATTAAGTTACTTCCGACAATCTTGTCTGGCCAACTGATTTTATATTGAAGTGCAATAGTTTTATGCAGATCAAGGTATCTCTAACAAATACACAAATCAGAGATTTAAGAAAGATCCATACCTTGAAGACAGCTCATAAGTATCTTCATTTGCAAGACACTTGTCGTGGCATAATCTGGCTTTTTTTGGATTTGCTGCCAAGGCAATGAATAAGAGCTCAGTTACCTAACACCTAAACAGGAAGCTGAAAGCTGAAATCCCTTTTTCCTGGTTTACCTGTAAGCGTTTCATCAGTTAAAGCCGGCACATATTTCACCGTGTCTTCCTTGGATATGTCATACGTCAGAAAGAACGCAAACAAATGCATGAACATATGCTGGAGTTGGCTTATCCTGTAACAGTGGCTTGCATCACTTGATTTTAACCAAACTAATTATCTTTATTCTAATTGAATAGTGCTTATCAAGTAGCAGTGTAGGATTAAATGAAACCATCCAACTTGCCACCTAGTATGAAAGATGGGATGACACCTCAAAAGATATGAATGAAGAAGAACAGAAATATTATTAAAGTAGAAAAATAAGAAATTTTAAGCAAAGAAAACTGATCAGACACATGAAAGGGTTCATAATGAGATATCACAATATGTTCTACGTGTAAACTACAGAGTATTCACTATCCAAGGGGAAAATGAGAACCAATAAAAGCACCTATTACCTCAATACTACTCGAAGTTGCTTAAAAAGTCTTCAACCAAACATATCATAACATTCAATAAGAAGCTACATACTGCTATTACCAACGTAATACCTGCCCGTCTATCCGTTAATGAAGTAGATACCTGAAGATGCTATCTATTTGCGAAAACTGAAATTCGTTGAAGCAATAATTGACGTCACACGATGTTCATAAGTTATAGTTTACTTTATGCTTATTGAAATATCCTTGTACTTGTAAAGAGGTAAGAGAAGTAGATAAATAGGAACACCGGGATCACGGTTCATGAAGGAAGAGAAAAAAGAGTGATTACATCATCCAGAAACTGCTCTCTGTAGCTTTTAGACTTTTTAGCATAACGCTTCAACATTTGAAGGCCTGTTCCTGAAATCAGCTCCATTGTCATGTAGGTCTCACATGGGATATCCCTCTTCAAAACCTTAAACATAGACAAGATTATAGTAAGTGCATCTCTCGGAATGACTAAATGTTACCAGTGATTTACAACTTCAACAACATAAACCTAGAACCCCTTGGTGTCTGCAGTGGACACTGCTCAAACTTTGAATGTTTGATATCACAATAACAAGCTCTACTAAAAATGGAGTTCATGTTTGGGGAAATGGCCACCAGAAAGGGCTGGTATTTATATGTGTCACAGTGCTCCTCAATAGCTACTGATTAGTATGGCGGGAATATGCATATAACAAGAACAAAGTGGTCCTGCAACTTAACGTGAATCCTCCCGCCTTAACTCATGGAAGGTGGCATGTCAGATTGCAAAAAAAATGCACAATTTAAGCATTTCCAGGAGGATTATGACTCAAGAGAATGTTGCCACAACAGCACATGTGTGTAGGGGGTCTACCAATGGCATCGGTGTGGCGGGATGCTGGGTCAAATCGTAAGATTCCTAATTTACTTTAAGGCAACAGATACATTCACCACGGCAAAGGATGTCGCAACAACTTGCATCGAGTATCGTACAATGCTGAGGCAACATCGAGGAGGCAAGCCTCGTCGCCCCACTTGCACATGATGGACAGCACAAGCCTTGAAACTAAAGCACAAACTCGATTTGCCACTAGCCACGCGAAAAGCCATTACTTCTAGAGCTAGTTATACTCCCTTCTTTCCATCATACTTTCCCCATTTGATTTTTTGCGAATTCCCAGAATAGATCACCAAACATACTTAAATAATCTACAATTGCTATTTTGAGTATGATTCGATGTTTACTCAGTGCGTAATCTATGTCAGGAACTCACGAAGATCGAATGGAACGCGTGCATGCAGTATCCATATCTCATAGAATAGACAAGCAAGAGATTGAACTTCACATTAGCATGGAAGCAAATGTTAAAGCTGAGGCTAAATCATGTAAATCACATTATGGAAGTGAAATGATCTGCATTTTATCAATTTCAGGTTACAAATCAAAGACCAAACAATGTTTTAAATCGTTAAATAGTACCTGCTCGGTGTCTAGCTCGGCCTGATCCACCGGCATTGCGCAACTCGAGACCTACTCCACTCTTCTTCTGTCCAAAACGAAGAAGAGCATAGGACTGTCGGGGTATTTAAACAGAGGCTCCATCTGATCCTGTCAATGCTTTTCTTTGCACAACCTTTTACAAAATCGTCGCTGGAAGTGTTCTAGTGGCAAAAGTTACAGCTATGTTTGGATGTCCTTTTTGTTGATTTTAGTGTTGTGTTGTCAAAAAAATTAATTCGTATGCTCTTCATTTTCAAAGGATTTTTATCTTTTTAATTTAATAGTTCAGTTTGTTGCTGAAAAAATGATATATATTATTGAAGTACAATTTTAACTGTAAAAATGAAAAATCAATAAAGAGAAGAACCTCACCGGCTTTGAATTATATTTCAAAGAAAACGAAACGACCACACCAGCTCCGTCCACGATCGAGTAGCCCAGCTCCGTCCACGATTGAGAATCCCAGCGCCGTCCACGATCACGATTTTGGTTGTGGTGTTGACTGGTGGTGGTGCTAACTGGCGATGGTGCGATTTTGGTGGCGATGCTTGACTGGAGGTTTTGTTGGAGAAGAAGAGAATTTAAGGAGAAATGGAAAAAAAGAAAGTTGAAAGAAAACTCAAAAACAAAAACTGCTTTTACCAAACATCTATCCGTTTTTTCTTTAAAAAAAAAAAACCACAACTAGTTTTGATTTTTATTTTTTTAGAAAACCAAAACTAAAAACTATAACTTTGTCAAATAGACCCTAAGTTTACAGCTTAATTGTACTGCAAAGTTAACAAAGTGCAATTAAAGCATGAATACACCTTAAAAATGTTTGAATTTAACAAGTAAGATTAAAAAGTAGTAAAACTTTTCAACAACGTAATTGTGTATCGATAATTTTGGCAATACTTTGGTTCACCACTTGAAACTTGTACGTGGGTGTGGGAGTGGTGTTGCGGTTGGCTTTGGTTGCTTACGGAGAAAATAAGATTGTAGGTTTAATTGTGGAGGTACAATCTTATGTCCTTTGCAAGTCGATGCGGTTGTTGGATTTGTGAATTGTTTGAAAACAAACAAACTCTTTTGTCCCACATGCTTGAAAATGGGTTTTGAAAATGGTTTATAAGGATAAATGTGCTTTTACAATGTACTTGGTAGTAAGATTAGAGTGTGTTAGTCTACATGCTACCAGCGTGCGGGTGCGCGAGTTTAGACGTACTTAACACTTAGTCGCGGTCGCGAAAAACGTGACTTATTTTTTTTAAAAATATTTTGCATTTTCGAAAAAATAGTTTTACTGAAAAAGTGTGATTTATTTAAATTCAAAATTTGATTTATTTCAAATAATTTTCTGGCAGTTATTTTTAACTGTTGCAACTGTTTTTTCCCAATAGTTGTGTCTGTCCAAATTCACACAATTTCAGGTATTTTATAAATACACCGTGGCCCTAATCCTGTTTTGACTTTTACTCTATAATGTTAAACTTCAAATCCTTTTTTGTAGATAAGGTAGCACCTGAGCAACGGAAGGAAATTCACCTTTTAGTGTCCTACATGGTTTATCAGAAGATTGAGTACAAAACGGTATTTTGACAAACCTTTAAATACCTTTTGTACCACTTAAAAGCCTGTTTTTGTATTGTCTGTATATAATTATATAAGTCATGGACGTGTGATTGCCTTTCATATAAATGTCTTGATATAATATAAATTATGATGTAACTGCGACAGTTTATGCTTAACGATTTTTTTCTTATTTATCCCCAAAAAAATAAAATAAAAAGTGGAATGGATTCCTGAAATCCTTGTACAGAGAAATGTTTACGATTGCGTGGCAGTATATGATTGGGTGCCACAACAAACACACACGTAGCAGAAGTTCCCTTTAAAAGTCAAGAAAAGAAAAAGACCAAATAGAAATCTACGATACATCAACAAACTCTGCATCCTCTTTGCAGCGAGCTCCAATGGCGGAAGAATCCGAAGCAAGCTCAACATCCGAGCAGCCTTCATCCCGTAACTTACCCGAAGAAGCCATCCCCAAGCAACCCCAGGTTTCCAATTTCTCATTTTTCAACATACCACTCATTCGTTATAGTATATATTCCCTCCCCAATATTAGAAGATGGGTTTTTTTTGTTTTTGATTGGGGTTCCCTACAAAGATCCGTCACAGGGTGCTTTTTTTAAGGTTTTATTTTGCTCTGGGTGAAAAAAAATTCACTGGTCAATGCCAGTTTCTTGTTTCTGATTCATTTACGATTTGTCCAATTAATTTGTTGAATTTAAAAAAAAATCTTGCGTGGGATGTTTCGTGTGAATCTGTTGTTCATAAGAAATTGTAGTGTGTGGTCTTTTAACATGGTTTTTCACGTGTGAATTGTTTTTTGGGTGGGAGATTAATTTGTGATGACAAGTGATTTGAGCTGTATACATGAGGGCTTGTTATTTAATTATGTATTTATGATATGTGAAGTGAAGTGAAGTTCTTTGAAATTTAGCCTGGGTTTGAAGTAGATAGAAAATATCTGCTATACAGCTTAACCAATTTTTGAATGCTTTTGGTTCAATGTACAAGTTTAAGTCTTTTAGCTCACATTGCACACACATGCAGATCTTAAATAAACTGTCGAACTTCTAGAAAACTAGAAATCGTATCTGAATTCTAATGTACGAAACAAACACTTGAACTCCAAATTATAAGAACTTGAAGTGTTGGATTTTGCCATGACTTGGTAATTGTCATGAGTTTTAATGATTTAAAAAGAGCACATTGTATATAACATATTGGGCTTTGTGTACCTTTATTTCTTAATATTGATGATTCTCTTTGGACCATGCTTATTTTTTAAACTTTGTATGTGTTGTTCGTGATATATAGCGGTGAAGTTGCTTTTGGTTTTGGAAATTGGCTTCCATTGTTACCGATTTGAAAAGTTGCTGCAATGCTTTTCTGCATTTTAGTGAGCCCATTCTAACTATCTCCCTCTCTCAAGTTAAAGCCAACTTGCCTTCTAGAGTTTTAAGCTATGAAGCACCGGTGCGGCACTTAGGGTGAAGCACCGGCACCGGATACACGTCGGGTGCGGCACCGGTGCGTGTCCACAATTTTTTTCTTTTTTTTTTTAATTTCTTAAATCCCGGGTACGGATCGGGTGCGTATCGGCTCAGATCTATCACCATCGGGAACTCCGGCGACCACCGGAAATCTGAGAGGAGACACTGGAGAGAAGAAGTAGAAGAAGAAGGAGAAGAAGGAAGGAGAAGGAGAAGGAGAAGGAGAAGGAGACTCACCGGCGATCCACTGTGGCGGCCACGTGCGGCGAGTCCCGGCGACCCACTGCGGTGAGCGGCGAGCGCCGTCTTCCCCAGAGTCGATCGGTGACGATGTGTTGTCTCTGATCTTTTGACTTTTGAGTTGTTGACATTAGTTTTGTTATACTATTATTTTAAGGACCCCAATTGTTAAGTTATTACATAAACCAACCCCAGTAATTTAAAGAAATAGAAGTGATACCACCTAAAACTTTATTACGTTCAGTTCTACAATTTTAATATTTATAAAATAACCCATTAAACTTAACGAATTCTTACTAATTTGGTTGAATGCTTTAAAATTTACAAAAGAATCCATTAAACTTAAAAACTCACTAATTTGGTTGGAATATTAATATCTTTTTACATATATCAAACACATATATTATGATTACTAAGATTTAAATTGTTTAAAAATTAAATACTAAGTATACATACTTAAAAAAATATTTATAAAATAAGCCGTATCCCCGCCGCACCCGTATCCTAAATTTTTAAAAAATGCCGTATCCGCACCCGTGTCCGTGCTTCTTAGGTTTTAAGCGAGCGAGCTGTTTTTCTACTATTGACTTTTTCTGTCCTGTTAAAAGCAAAGAGCCACTACCGTATGTCTACATATCCAAGGCATTATGGGAGCACCATCTTCGTGGCGTATTAATCACTTTTTCCTCGTTATCGCAGGCAACACCATTCTGTGGATTTGCAGCTGCACCAAATGGTAATTTTCAGATGTTCCCGATTATGTACCCTGCACTGGTTCCTGGGCTATTCCCTTTGCAGCAGGGCCAGGAACAGATGAATGGTGGAGCAGGCATTTATGCTGTTCCTGTCCATCCATTCATGGGGCCAGTTGCTGGATATCCATCCAACACTCTTATACCTCTCACTTACAATGTACCAACGTAAGTATTTCTGCAGTACCTTGTGATGCTGGGACTTGGGACTTATCAAGAGCCCGTTATTCAACCTTGTCATCTACTTATACTATGTTATCTGATGCTTATGCAGCTTGTGCAACTGATAGTAGGTTCATAGATTCTAGAGCTGGTTTTCCGGGCGTCCATTTTGCATCTTTGCCTATTGGCTTCTTTTTATTTCTTGCTTTTTGGGTAGAACTGGTACTAGGTTCAGAGGTTCTAGAGCTGCTTCCAAAGGCACCTAGGTTTGCAAAAAAGGCTGTGCATCTTTTGATGTTTGAGAGGCTAATATTTAGGACTAGGTATTCGTCATTGAGTTCATAGTCTTTTGGTTAAGCGTATTTTATACTTTCTTCCGTCATAATCCTTAACGTCTGATATCTTTCCTTTACATTTTACTTGTGAAGCACAAGCACTTCCAAGGCTAGCTACGTGCCCATCACCATGTTGGACACAAAATGATTCAACACTCACAGGAACTGTTGGATATCTCCCATATGTATGCATTCTAGTTTGAATTCCGTAGAACCTACTGGAAAATTTAGACTGTCAAGAGTCGTTGCTAGAGGGGTGACTTTAAGTCTTAAGTCTTACGCTAGTTGGAAACCACATGCTTCTGGAATATTTTATAATACTGTTTTAAGTTCTCTAACATTTATATATATCAGATGTATAAATACGTAAGTTGGCTTAGCCACTTGAGATTATTAGTGAAGAAAAGGGGAAGTTTGTGGATCATGGTGGTTCAGGGGGTGCGGGGCATAGAGCAATACAGTGAAAGAACGTAAAAAACGCAAATCAGAACCCCTCATAAGGGGTGTCTTTAGCAGCATCATCCGACAAGTTAGATTTCCTACCAGTGAGAAGGTCAGAGAGATGGAGTTTGCATAAGAGGCTAAGCAGGTGATGTCAGAGCTTGAAGACCTTGCCAAGTGGAACCTTTATTTTGACTCAACACCCACATGAGAATAGCTTGAGAAGCCACGCAGTTTGGTTGGTGCCTTATAATGTTATTATGTATGTCTAGTTTAACAGTTATCTGTAGCTAAAATGGATATGAAATTCAGTAACTGTCTTGGGGGTCGGAGGATGTTATTGGTGGAGTAAAAGAATTTTGCCTGTTGATTCATATTATTTAGTCTAATTAAAAAAAAAAAAAAAAAAAAGATGGTTACATAATTGCGCTCCTTTTCATCTATATGGGAAGAAAAGACTGGACATATAATTTACGTTATTTACTCTTTATCTGCTGAGAACAGTTTTCATAGCTATATCTAGTATAATAGTCATTCATTAATAGAACTTTTGTTTTCTCACAAACGCGGGTGCATATGTGTGACCAAAAGTGGGCCAAGTTCTTCAGAGACAGCAGCAGTTGGGGAGGGGCAAGGGCAAATGGGACAGCAACAGCAAGCAGCTGCACCACAGAGACAAGTTGTTGTGAGGAGATTTCAAATTCAATTTCAGCTCGATTTGTTGCTTATGCTAAAGCTGGCTGCAGTGATTTTTTTGTTCAACCAAGATGGTTCAAGACAGAGGCTTGTTCTCCTCATGTTTTTTGCATCACTCGTTTATTTGTAAGTAATGTTCAGACTCTTCCTTCTCATTTTGTTTTCCTTCTGTTCTCTTGCGATTGTGAGATTTTCTGCATGCGATGTTCTCTTTTCGTGCGCCTTAGAGAGTTTCAAGGTTTACCTTACGGTATCAATTTAACTTTTCAACTTTTGTTTGAGTTGTCAATTTTGTATGGTTAAGGGTGTTTGTGTGAGTGCTTACTGCTTACCTTTGTGTAATATTTTCTTGTGTTGTGATACTGCAGGTATCAAACTGGAGCTCTTGCACCATTAATTAGATGGCTTTCCCAAGGAATGCAGAGGGCAGCTGCACCTCCTCAACCACCGAGACCAGCTGTGAGGGCGGATGCTGCTGGTGCGAGGCAGGGGAATGAGAATGCTGCTGCGGCAGGTACTTAACGTCCCTCTATACCAATGGATCATCTATCTGTGAACGCATAAAGCTGGAGGATGTCCTGCAAAACATCTTTAACTTAAAGAAATTCTAAATCGGTAACTATTGTTGTTAGGTGAGACATGTAATTAGGAATGGCAGTTGAGGTACCCCGTCCACCTCTTAGTGCTCTATTTACGGGGTTGCAACAACTTATTCTGAATTTAGGACCGCTCCTTCCCCTAATGTCAGCACTTATATGTGGTCCCAGTAACCATATTTTGATGTCTATTTCACCTAGATTCTAAACAGATATTCATGTTACGTTTTTAGAAGAAGAGAGCAGCTTCTTGAATGTCAGAATGTGACTATCGTCTAGGTTGGCCTTAGTCAGGGTTGGTCGGGGATGGATAAATCCCATCATGCCCCGTTTGATCTCGATTGCATCTGATCACTACATATTTGGCCTCGATCCCATTCCTTTTGGGGCGGGTGGGCAGGCAGGTGCTCAAATTGGCACTCATATTTTTGATTTGCGACAAACGGACATGTTACTGATCCAGTGTTAATGCGAGCCGTTTTATGTACTTATCTCTCTCTCCCTCTCTCATTAAATTTAAAAGATAAAAGCAAAGAAAAGAAGAAAATTAAACTCAAATTGTTTTTCTTTAGTGCTATGAAATTGCAAGTTTTTAAATATGGTGGTTAGTTATCTACTGATCTTAATTATTTGTGAACAACTGTCATAAATCTAGCCCTTCTATAGAAGATTGCACCTTGTATTCTGTTACCACTAGGTTTGTTATCTGTTTCAGCCCCAAATGGAGCCTAGAGTGGTCCCAACTTTTCCCTATTTAGGAGTTTACTAGTTTTGTACTATGCACGTATGGATTATTTAACATTGTAATTCATCTTGTTCTTGCCAGCCCCTTCCCTTCTAATCTTCTCCAACCGGTGGTGTTACCTTGTGTTTCTGCATTTCTACAAACTCATTTATGTTGGATTTTCCTCTTTGGCCCTGATCGTTTTCTTGAAGCGGAAAAAATCATGGCAATATTGTCTTACTATCTTTGCAGAAGGACAACCAGGAGCAGCTGAAAATGAGAATCTGCGCCCAAATGACAGAAACCAGCCGGGTGAGAATGACAATGTGGCGGATGCTGCACCGGGCAATGGTCGTAACCGCTTGTGGGTGATTGTAAAGGAGGTCCAAATGATTGTCTTCGGTTTCATTACTTCTCTTCTCCCAGGGTTTCACAACATAGATGCTTAAAGACTAATAAAAGATCATGTCATTGTGACAAAGTGCTGAGAATCTTTGTTCTCTCAAAAATGGAGTTCTTAAAATTTTGTGTATGGGATGAGACATTATTATAAATAGGTTATCATTGCAGCAATGAGTTAATTAGAGTTGTCAATTAGGCCGGGCCGGGCTGGGCTGGCCCGGGCGGTGGCCTAGCCCGGGCGGCTTTTGTGTAGTAGCAGGCCGCTGGGCTTGGGTCGAGGGTGACACGGGATTGGCAGGGCTTGTTCATAATTATGATGGCCCACCCCTAGTCTAGGCCCTTCGCTCGAAATTCAGGGCCGGGCTTGCTCATAATGTCAAATTATTTTTTGTTTTATTTAAACTTTTTTTTTTAATTTTGTAATAAACTTAGTTTGTTGATAAACTTTTAAATAGGTCCTCTTTTAATCCGGGCTTGGGCCCGGCTGTTAGTAAACAAATAAGTGGAATAATCTAGCTTTTCAAATTAAAAAAATAATTGTTCAAAAAAAAGTGATGTTTTCCAATAAATGTCGGGCATATGTGTATATATTCTTTATTTTGGTTATATATGATTTGTTTGAAAAAATTTAGTGGGACAATGAAAACTAAAAAGTGAGATAAAACATCTAAAAAAAGTTGGGAAAAGGGAAAAAAAAAACCTAATTATTTTAAAAGTGGAGAATGTTCTTCCAATCTTTTTATGTTGCTACTAAATCTTCCAAACTTTTAAGATATGAACCATAATATATTTGACACTCGTCGATATAGCGAGCGCATGCGTTTGTCAATAGAACTTCGATAGTAGTTATAAATTTGTTCAAACGACCAACTTATTGATTTTGAAAGCTCGTTTGAGCTCGTGACTCATACAACATTTTATCTGAAACTTTTGTATTGCATAATTTACACCATATAACTTGAATCTAGGATTAAAAGCAGTGGCAACAGTAAATACAATAGGCAATTCTGATCAATGTTTGAAAATATTATGTCCATTTTTATCATTATAGCACTAAACATTTTCAGTTTCTCCATTGGTCTAAAACTTTAGCAATTTTAAGTATTTCTAATACGAAAGAGGATGCGGATTATAAGCACCAGACAATAGAACGGTAAACTTGTAAAATACCTCTAAAAATTCAACCACGTATCCAGTTGCTTCCGAGGCATCAGGACTTGGCAAGCCTTGTGAGAACTTGGTTAGAATATAGTGAGTATAAACTTGTTTGTATACCACAACATGTAAAAACATAAAATATGGAGTTATACCTGTCCTAGACACCTGTAAGAGGTCCCTTAGCGGCAAATCATATTGAGCACATAAAACTTAAAATTTTTGTTTTCTTACTCCCGAAGAACAAACATACACAATACCATTTATCTTAGAAATAAGTGGTGCTACAACAGCTAAACCATTTTGAACAAGTAAACTAATTATATAGCAGACACGTTGAACATGAAAATAATTTCCATCTATCATATGATTGAGGTTCATTTTCAACAGTTCGATATCAACATTATTAAAACTAATACTCATTATCTTCGTTATCGATTTTATAGTTCACAATGCTTTATGTATATTATTGGGAAATGCAAGGCATCATGTGGATGTGTAAACATTTTGAAAGCAGTCATTCTCTTGTGCACAAGTTAGTCTGCATCGATCCAATACGCCGTCACACACAAGAATACTAAGAAGATTAGGAGTTTTCCAAATACCAGACATAAGAACTAACTTTACCATCAAAAAATTTAAAATAATTAATTAACCATAATTTCGCTGCATTATATCGTTTCATTGCATCAAACCTAATAATATTGAGTCAGGCATTTCAATTATTCATCATCCTTCTCTCTCTAAAAACCAAAAAAGTCTCTGCCTTCTCTCTACAACCTATCTTCCCACCGCAAAGCATCCATGGCCGCCCCACCGTGCGTAGGTGCGCGTGGGGCGGCGGCCAGAATCCGGCCTAGCTTTTGATTGTTTCCGTCTAGATGTGTGTTGGATTCTTTGAGGTTAGGGTACTTTCGTGGCCGGCGATGGATGGAGGTGGCCGACGGGGACAACGGCGGTGCGGTGAGGCGCCATCTCCCTCGGTCTGCGCCGATCTCTCTCGATCTATGTTGACCTGGATTTTTTCCTCGATCTGCTAGCTCGTTTGGACCGAATCGATGTGGCCGGGATTTCACCGGATGTTGCCGGAATCCTGCCGGCAGAGTGTGGGATCTACAGGCTCTGGGTGATCGTGCTCAATAATAGGCTTGATTGACGAGGTTGTCGTTGCTAGGGTGTTCGTCTTAATTTCCGACAGTGACCGGATCTCCATCGGCGGCGACCGGAAACGCACCGGCGGCGGCCGAAAAAAAAAAAAAAAAACCGGCGGGGGCAGAAATTTCCGGCAGCAGTGGGGGCTCAAAAGTAGGATGGGGGGGGGGGGGGGGTTTGAATTTTGGGTTTACTGGTTTCTGAGTTTGGGTTGTCCTCAGGTGGGGGGTGGGGGGGATAAGGCCTCGGGGGGCATAGGGGTTTGGGTTGTCCTCGGGTGGGGGGTGGGGGGTGGGGGGTTGGGGCCTTGGGAGGGGGGAGGGGGTATAGGGTAACCTGCTCTAGGAAGGGGGGGGGGGGGGGGGGTTTTCAGTCTTGCTTAGCCGGCCATGTTTTGTTTGGTTTGTTGCCCGATAGCCGGTTGTGATAGTTTTGGTTTGTTCCCCGGGTTTTTCGGTTGCCGTGTTTGGGGGGTGGCAAGGTCGGTAAAATATGGTGACCCATGCATGATTTACATCCTCTTGTTTTTTAGCGCTGCGATCCCTTTGGTTATCGAGTTCACCTTCGATCTTCGTAGGGCTACGTAATCGTACTTCCTCATTGTAATCTTTGTACTTTTAATTTTGTTTGCTTCAGTTTTTATTTGTTGTCGTTTGTAATCTGTAGGCCTACACATATTACTTTAAGTTAAGCTGAAGTGTAGGATATGCTCTGCTTCAGTTTAATTGTAATTAGTTTACGGTCTATAGGTTAGTGGTTTAATTTCTTGTATACTCTGAGTCACGAAAATGTCGTGACCTTTTTCAGCCGTTTGGCAAAATCTTGTAATCGCTTCAAAGCGCTTTAATTTCAATGCTATTCTCATCTTTATCAAAAAAAAAAAAAAACCTAATAATATTTCTATGAACCTTTTTTATACGAAGGTGCACATAATTATTCGTATATCTAGTATACTTTTCATTACCAACAAAGTTGAAAGGTTCCTCACTGCGCACAATAAATTATGCATAGCCGTCTCTTTGCTGTCACTGATTATGAATGAATAACTTACTGTAAAAATTGTGTTTTACTATCATCAATTTGGTATTGTCATAGTTATTAAAGGCGCAGGGACATTTAAGGCCCAAAGGGTCCTTGGAGCCTAGACGCAAAGCGCAGACACGCGCCTTTTCGAAGTGAGGCGCAAAATAAAAATAAATAGATATTAGTGTATTAAACCAATATAATCACGTAAAAAAATTCAGAACATTACAATTAAACAAATTTTCAACACTAGAAAAAGTTTCAAATCCAATAAGAAGTAGTTAATCCTAAGTGAATATGAGAACGTTATCCTCATTATCAGTGAGAGCTAAGGCAACAATGTTTTTCTCGAAAGGAAATCATAGGCTCTCAAGTCTAGTTGAGATTCTTCTTCAATTTCATCTTCTTCATCTACAAGGTGAAGTGAATGAGTAGATTTACTTAAAAGAAAGTAACAATTGATGACGAAATACTAGCATAATGAACAATAATAAGAGAATCGATTGATTAGGGATTGGGAGTTTTAGGTATTTTTATGGTTTACATATTGATTTATTATGTTATGAAACAAAGAATCAACAATAATGAACGGTTGAAATGATGCCATAATGCAAAACTAAAAAATTAGGATTTTTGGGCTTTTTTTTTTGCACCTCCAACATCGCCTTGCGCCTAGGCGCGCAAGGCTCGCGCCTTTTCGAAGGTGCTGCGCCTAGCCCTAGGCAAGGCACAAGAAGTGCGCCTTGCGCCTAAGCGTGCCTTTGATAACACTGGGTTTTGTTTAGATCCACATTGCAAGAAATTCCTATTAAGATGTGCATTATCACTACCATGCAAATGATATTTTTCAGAATACTTGTATTGAGCTTTGGATACACCATCAACCATGGTCTTTGTATAATGAGCCCAACATTATGCTTTCAGTTTTTTTCCCGTCCTTTCGGCTTCTGGCGGACTTGAGGCATGATTAGTTGGTTCATCATCTCCATCACCACTGATCGTAATATTAATGTCTCCTAGAAAGTTGCGTGCTTGACTAAAGTATTGTTAATCTTGTGAAGTGGTATATTCAAAATTAGAATTATTTTTGTTAAAAGTTAAGAAGTTTTAAATGTCTATACCCACTAGTGATGTCTCTTAAAGTTGTGGTACTCGTGGTGGTGGACGTTTTTGACTACTTGATTTTGATGGTCTTTAAGTAGACATATTTTTTAGAATGTTTGAAAGAAAAAAACGTAAAATTGGTAAGACTAAATTAAGTAGTCAAAGAATAAAACTAATAAATAATACTTAGTTTTTACTTAAAAGCTATCACTTAATAATTAAAGAAAGCTTGTAGTCGAAAAATTGAGAGGCTTAGTAGCAAATAAAAATGCACAAGAAAGCTTTTAAAAAAGCGAGAGTTCTGAACTGTAATTGAGGTGTGAATAATATGAAGAGAATGAGTCGATTTATGAAAATTTTATGCCTCACAATAGACTAAAATACCCTAAAACTAGCTGTTAATAGTTGTCAGGAAGGGTAAGTAAAAGTGCATAAAAGAGTTGTTGGTATAAGGTTGGATGAATATACCGCTCAAACTAATCGTTATATAGCTGTTGGAGGGGGTTAAAAGTGTCATTTTTACAAAATTTGGCCGTTGTGGGGGGGGGGGGGGGGGATTCAAAGTTTAGATGGATTTAGCGAGCTGGTCGGGCTTTTTGGGGTATAATGTGGTCCAGACTCTTGTAGCCCGGGCTTGCATTGTTCATGGTCACCCCGGGCTTTTTGGGGTATAATGTGGTCCAGGCCCTTGTAGCCCGGGCTTGCGTTGTTCATGGTCTGCTTATAAGATTACACGATGACACTTCAAACACCTCAAAGATTTTAGGGAAAGATATTAGCTCTTATTATCTTAGAAGTATTGCCATGATGCTTAGTGTTGGGAGTCGTCAGTGTAGCCAATATGGTCTCATATTCGAGTCAAACTCGAAGAATAAATTGATGACTAGACCATTATGGTCAAAGCTTGTGAACCTTGAACGACCTTTGACTAAAGTCAACGAGGTCAGGAATACTGTCTGCCTAAACTCTAATTACATACCCGAGGGTACGTAGCAACAACCCTGGGGTTGGCATTGTTTCCTTGATTGTGCTTTAAAGGGAACCATTGTACTTCCCAAGCCCTTTAGCTGAGGAGACAAAGTATGCTCATCTAGCTCTTAATCTTTGTTCACTATCAATAGTTGAGTCTCATAAAACTGACACAAGAAGGTCTTGTCCTTTATTACTATCCACCAACGCGACGTGATTGCTCACATGACCCTTCCCTTTGATGGCATAATATAAACACCCCATATTTTGCATGAAACCAGTAAGAGAACAATAAACTCTAACACTTTGATAACATACAAGAACTTTAGTGTCACGAGTCCAGCCATTCTCACGCTCACACATGATATTCTTGTCGCATCCTGAGCCACGACCCTCAACACCTAAAATTACTTTAGATAGTGAAGCTATATCACATGCAATATCAACTTTTGTCTAGGAAATCATGTGTGCCCGCACGTGCGCGCGCGCGCGCGCGCGTGTGTGTGTGAGAGAGAGAGAGAGGATGAAGCATGATGGCAGGTTTTTTCAATATATTATTGGCAGTGGTGAAGCTATAGAAACTTAGTTCAAGGTGGGCACTTAATAGCCAATTTTTTTTTGGTTTAAAATACCTTCGTCAATGATTTAAACCTAACAAACTGATGAACTTGGGCCAAAGGGGCAAGAAACAAGAACTCCAATTCGGCAATTCGAACTTTCCAGTTCGTCAGGTGGGCAGTATATTCAACTTGTTTTATAAAAGGGAAAATTGCATAAAATACCCCTATGGTTTGGGGTAGTTGCAAAAAAACCCATGTTGTTACGAAAATTGCAAAAAGAAACCGTAGCTTGCAAAAGTATTGCAACCGTAAAAAAAATCGTTCAAACTCACGGCATGTGATGTTCATGCTCCTAAAGAGTGCGTTTGGTAGAGATTAACTTAACGAAACGACAAAAATGCCCTTTATTTCTTCTCGAAACGACAAAAATACCCTTTATTTCTTCTTCCTTCCCCAAATCCTAAACCCTAACCACCACCCATTTCTGCCACCACCGTCGCCTCAACACAATCGCCGCCGCCGCAACCACATGCTATGCCCAATCACTGGTGCCTCAGCCCCTCTAGCTAAAACCATAGCCGCCACCCTCACCAGGCCCCATCCACCACCACCATCCCCTATTTCTGCCACCGCCCATTTTTGACACCACCATCCAATTAACCCTTTACCGCTGCCACTAGATCCATTTCCCCCACCGTAAACCCACCGCGGACTTGATCTGCATCATCAGCCTCGACCACTTACCATGGATCCTTTGCCGTCACTGCTAGCTCAATCGTGACTTGGCCATTTGCCCACCACCATCAAGGCCTTTCATCGCCACAAGCCCAAGCCCTTATTAGGGCCAGCGCAAGCAACCAGGTGAGGCAACATGAAGGGGAGGGGATGGAAGGGGAAAGAGGAGAGGGGGAGACGATGGAGAAATGGAGGGAACACCGGTCACATGTGAGGGTCGGGTTGTAGGCAGAACACCGGTCGCCGCTGAGAGTCGAGGGAACACCGGTCACCGGTCGTGTAGATCCTGCGACATTCATACCCAAAAACAAAAAAAAAACCTTAAGATCTACAATTACAATATATATAGAGGGTAATTTAGACATTTTCTTCATTCTGTTACGGGAATCGTCTGTTGCAATACTTTTGCAAGCTGCGGTGTCTTTTTGCAATTTTCGTAACAGCAGGAATTTTTTTGCAACTACCCCAAACCATAGGGGTATTTTATGCAATTTTCCCTTTATAAAAGCTTCAAATTCTCAAACCTAATTGCCAAATTCAGTGCTAAATTCTCCCAAATGCCAAATTCCCACTTCTTAATTGCAACCACAAGCATCAATTGTCAAGCTCTCAATCCAAAATAAAAAATCCTAACAAACCTCAATCTGAAACCTATAAACTCACCACCCACAAGTAGCAATTGTAATCAGAGATAAAAATCCAAAATCTCAATCTGAAATTAAGAATCCCACTAGCGGCCCTAATTCCCAATTGGGACATCAATTATCAAATTCTAATTTGAAACAAAAAGGAAAGGATTCAAGTTTGAATTAGAAATTGTAAGAATAAACACGGGAAGTCTAGATCTTACCATGTTTTCAAAGTAGAAGATTAGGATTTGCGACTTTGCATGGAGGTAGTGGAGCAATTTCAGTAATCACTGGAAGAATGATGGCTTTATATTTGGGGAAAAAGAGGATTCTTCATGATTTTTAGGCTAAATGGATTGTCGTGGAGAAAATTAGGCGAAACACTGATAATTTGGGAAAGAAAATATGAGGAGAACGTCATTGCAAATATATACCATGATGAATCGACAAAGCTGGAGGAATAGATGAATCGATGATTCGAGTAACACACCACGACTTCAACCATTCTGCCGTGATTGAGTCTACCGTCTACGCGACTATGCCGGTCGCTAGAGGTGGACCTGCCGATGGAGGCAGTGGGCCGTGGCATTGAGGGCGAAAGGCCGGTGAGGGGACGGTGCGCTCTGTGCCTCTCTCCATTATGTGGCTTTCAAGCTTTGGAAATAAGAAGACTTTGAAAACAATAGAGGATAAGAGTTTTTTTTGTGTTGACTTTAAGCGTAGAACTTTTTTTTATTTAGTAAGTTTAGCATTTTTAATGGCTAAAAAGATATTTTTATTTAAACTATTTTTAGAATTTTCATATAGCATAACATATAAAGTGACTAAAAATACATCTCTTTTAAGCATTTTTTTAAAAAATTAGGTAGGCATTTTTCCCATTAAGGATAAAATATACCATATAATATAGAAAATTCACAGAGAAGCAGGTGGGCACCGGCCCACATGTGCCCCCCATTCCCTCCGCCCCTGCTTATTGGTTATATGTGCATGACATGAAAATTGCAGAGTGAGAGCGCTGCTCACTCTAGAAGGATATAGTGCAAGAAACTTGGAATTGAAGGGTGCGGGATCAGGATGTTTAGTTATACAATATTTAGGTACCGTAACAATAACATGTCACTAAATGTCTCTTTACGTTACAAAGATTGCCGCTGGGTATAGAAACAGCTACAAAATACTTATAGCAATAATCTTTTATTGCTAAAGTTATAAAAAGTATCTCTGCTGTACACCATACCATTTAGAGTTTACAGAAGTGCCTAGTAGGTTAACACTCCAGCAATGAATTTATTGTTCTAGTTATATGTTTTGTTTGTACCTTCTACCCTTATATAACTATAAAAAGAACAAAAAAGAGAATATCTCACCGGCTATTGTTCCATTCATCATCACTTGCATTATAGTTTTGCATATTCCGAAAGCGTTTATATATATATATATATGAGCTTCACAGTTGCACTTTGTTGAAGAAGCATAAAGACTTGTTTAAGAATGTTATTTATTTTGCTACTGCAATCTCTATAGCTAATGATAAATAGGCATGACATAGAATGTGGTAAATCTAGGTATAGTGGGGTAGCTCTTGATTGTGTTGGTATGTAACATTTGAGAACTGGCATAGGACGTGGTGAATCTAGGCTATAGTGGTGTAGTTCTTGATAGTGTTAATGTCTTCCTCACTTCGGTCGCAATATTATCTTTTAGGTATCTCTGCATGAACTCTTACTATGAATGCAATTTTCCTGATCCAATAAAGAAAAAGACATTGTTTAACTATGTGAATGAAAAATTAAGATTTTCTGTTGTACAGCTCCACTGCTGTAATAGGAAAATATGGCTAAATATATTTTAGCAATATCGACAAAAAATTTTAGTGGCAATAGTTTTCTATTAAAGCTGTTACAACAGAAATGCTGTATAACATAGATGATTCTTATCCGTGAATGAATGAGTTTACAAATAGTTTGGTCAGACTACAGCTCGATCTTATGCTCTCTTCCAATTTACATCTTTAAAAACGATTTTCATGCAAAAATAGGTTAGATCGAAAGTCGAAACATATTTTCTAAAATTTCCCACGCTTGATAACGTTTCCACCTGGGAAACTACTTGCCACCGATCACCATCACTAGCGTCCAAAAAGTAGCCCAACAAGGTCCAATCTGATTACCTACCGTAATTAACGATCTACCAAGAAGCCCAAGGGTCCTTTTCTTGTAGTCTCACCAAGGCTCAGCAAGCAACCCATTTCTCACGATCTGCATTGGGTAAGTAAATATTGCATAGTCTCGACCATTTAAGACTGATGAATTAGAGAAAATTGATACGATAAAGAAAAAAAATAAAGAGAGCACGATGTTATCATACAATATATTCACGGTTCTAAGACACCTAAAATTTTCTACCCTGGGGAGGGGGGTAATGATTAATAATCGAGTAGAACAAAATATTGTACGTGGTCACATCAGCTTATTCACGTGAATCATGTTCTGATTCCCAGCGTACCAGGAATGTGAGAAAGTGAACCACTTACATGTCAATGGCAGAGCAATGATTGTACCTATGGATGTTACTGGTGTTTCTCTTTCCAACAAAGGGAAATGCTCTGATCACGGTTTCTTTGTTGATCAGCTTGGTCACAGGCCAAACCTTCAACTCAAGGCTAAAGCTTATTTAAGCTTCGGCAGTATGCTGTTTACTCAAGTGCAGCTTATAGTGAAGGGGGAGAAGGGGAGAGGGAGAGAGAGAGAGAAGACACAGCAAAAACAAGGTCAGTTTATCTGGTCATGGACACTATTGCTCCTTATCAGTTGCATTAGTGTCAGTTGTACGAGAATTTATACATGTTCCCCTCACCTCGTACATTAGATTACAAGCACATTTTTTTCTCCGCGAAATTTTTCTTTACACTGAAGTGTACCAAATTCACTTACCAAATGGTAGGAATTGTATGTGTAATAAACACCCACAACAACTGATAGAACAGTAGTAGTGAAAAGGAGCTTCAGAGGAAACTCCTTTTCACTTAACCAAACGCTGCCATTATTGTAAGACAGAAACACACAGTGAAGAGATAAAGAACTACTGATATGGAGCTGTCTTTTCTTTCTAGGAATTGACAATCATGGAGAGTGGCAGCAACTCGTTCAACTCTGCAGGTAACTTCCTTGTTTCCTCATGCCTCTCTATTCATTGTTTCAAGAAATGTATTTTCTTGAGCCCTCTATGTGCATGCAACATTCGGAAGAAATTAGTTCACGACTACAAAAGTTATCGATTTCGCCCACAGTATCACAATCCATTTGCTAAACTAGCAATGCACAAGGGAGTGCCATCGCCAAAGACATCCATGCCAAGCTGAGGACCAAAAGGCTTCCCTTCTTTGAATACAATTGACAATGACATTGGGAGGATCAAGCAAGTAAATCCATACAAGTGATTACCCTAAGAGAACATAAGTAAGTCATATGTTATATAAGCTACATTCAGATGGTCTCAGCAATATTTCCCAAGCAACAAAGCTGTCAGTGCTTCAAGAACGTCCACACTCCAATGTGTTGGAACAACAGCCATGATCTTCTACCTTCCTCCCCTTCCCCTTTCAACCCCAACTGCTTTTCCATAAAATGGGAATTTCAGCAAGTTTTCATGGCGTTTCCCATTCTGTCTTTTTCCGTGATCTTCAGGAAGAAAATAAAACTTTTACTAGTATGTTCTGAATCTACAATACAAATGTCACTCTGGGGCTTTATAATTTGCATCATATTGTACAACTTTTGTCTGCAGTGGAAAAGGCATCAGAGTTGGAAGAACTGCAGAGAGCGCATAATGAGAGAATGTTGAGGATTGAAGGGCTCAAAAAACAAAAAGAAGAACTGAAGTTACTTCTGGAAAAAGTTCCGGAGGAGAAAAAGGAAGGTTTCTGGCACTTGATTGAGAAGTATAACAACTTGAGAGATGAGCACAATGCACTGTTAGCTGAGAGGTCACGAGAACCCGAGGAGTAGCTATCTTGCTCTTTCTCCATCTTGGTAAACCAAAAATGTATTGAGACAGCCAGGGAACTAGTGTGCAGTAGACTTTGGTTTCTCTTGAGATTTGATCGTTTATCGAATTTAGATCCGTTTATACTATTTTAGATCCGTTTATATTATTTTCCTAGTGTTCATTTTCAAACATGTTTCAGTCGCACGGGGTATCTTGAATATGAGTCTGTGCCCGTTGTCCCAAAGTGATCATTTGATTTGTTATAGCATGTTAGAAATTATTATGACAATGGGATGCAAGGAAGGGCTGGAGTAGAGTGTGACACCATGTATCTAGGAGAGAATGTACGATAACATAGATTAGGATTAAAAGTTACTAGAAATTTGGGTTGAAAATT
This sequence comes from Escallonia rubra, assembly GCA_033065855.1. NCBI lineage: Eukaryota > Viridiplantae > Streptophyta > Magnoliopsida > Escalloniales > Escalloniaceae > Escallonia > Escallonia rubra. Next base: position 94,688 of record JAVXUO010001091.1, on the reverse strand, counting down.
ACTTCAGAATCTCAAAACATATTACAAGACAGAAACTTTAGGAGTACAGGTCGATGACAGCAGCATCCTAGAAGAGAAACTGTACCGCATACTGCTTATAGGAAAGCATGATCATCCCAAAGGGACAATAGGCAGCATTACTGCCAAGCTCAATTATTGCTGAAGTGGTTCCGATGTGCAGTAATCGATTTCAGCATGGACACAAGAGGACGGTTGCACCAGTAAAATCTATGGTTTGAATATTGTTTAACATAATTGTGTATATATAACCAAATCAAATATTTTACTGGATAACTTCGCCAAAAGTAAGACCACGACGCATGCGCACCTTACGAAGGTGAAGATGGATTAGAAGAGGAGCAGTCTCTAATCATGTTACTATCTGGTGTTATAGCAAAACTTAATCTAGTGGTGTCCTCTACATTTGGCTCAAGAAGACAAAAGAACTGAAAATGGAAACATTAACATTAACACAAGAATGTCAAGAAAGGATGTTGCGGCAGAATAAAAGTACTTTCGTTGGCATGCATCCTTCGCTGTGAAATGATAAGATCATGCCGCATGATAAACTTTGTACAAACATTCCAGGTGAAATAGTTACATTTATTACTTCTTCGCAAGCACTTCCGTACCTTAAGTGTTTTGCTGAATGAATAGTTTCTAATGCAGTTTATCATCGTTGTGCTCGCAAACTAGTACCAGCATAGTGGTGGAAACCACTATTTACAGTCTCTGAACACCTTTTGCATAAAAGGATGCTTGTTAATGGTTCGCTTAATCCTATAGACTTCTTTTGCTAACGAGGTGGCTGGATTTTCCTTCCATTAAAGATTTAGAACAAAGCTGCATGTCCAAGAAACATGATACATTTATGGCCACACTCTTATGTAATTGACCGGAGCTCGGTCGTCATGCTATTGAAAAGGCCCGGCCAGTAGTGCATTATTAGATGTCTTAACAACATCCTGATTTTGCAGATAATGTTGTCCCAATTCAACTGTCACAGTGAATTCAGTACCAACAATAATAATATATTAGGCAAAGCAAGCCAAACCCATATATTAATATGATGCAATCTCAAATAACAATAAACAAACACAAGACACAAAGATTTAACGTGGAAACCCTCCAATGAGAAGGGAAAAACCACGGGCCAAACTCCAAACCAAATACACTATATCAACAACTTGCAATACAATGGTTCTTCTCAAATTACATACCAAATTTGAGGAATCACATTAAATAGAGAGTGCTAAAGGTTAACCTGTTTGAGTTGACAAACCCAACAAAGAATTCCCAAAATGGTTGTGCTCCCTCAATTTTCTCTCTACCTCTTATGCAGAAAATTAGAGAAGATGATAGTGTTTCATTTATTTTATAAGACATCAATAAAGAAGTCATTAACCACTAAAACTAGGTAACTCCCCATGCCACTTAAAGAGACCCAATTCAAATCAGTTACCTCATGGGTGAGGACACCCGTAGACCCAACAATCTCCCCCTCAGAACTTATGAGAGGAGGGAATCCAAACACGACCACTCACTTGGGATCCATTTCGGCAAGCTCCTTGCAAAGCTTAAGCTTCTCTCTAGGAACCACATTTGTCATCATGTCAGCTGGATTCTTGTCTGTGTGGATTTTTTCTAGTTTCAACAACTGATTTTTTATCACCTCGCGTATCCAATGATGGCGAATATCAATGTGCTTCGTGCGAAAATGGTATGTAGCATTCTTGCTCACGTCCATAGCACTCTGAATATCACAATGAACTACATATTCCTCTTGGCTCAAACCCAACTCTCAGAGAAAGCATTTCAACCACAACATTTCTTGACTAGTCTCAGTAATGGCAATGTACTCAGCCTCTGTCGTAGACAAGGCAACACATTTCTGCAGTTTGGACTGCCATGACACAGCTCCCCCTGCAAAAGTAAATAATAAGCCTGATGTAGATTTCCTACCATCAAGGTCACTTGCCGTATCTGAATCTGTAAAGCCTTCCAAGATTGGCGTAGAACCCCCAAAACACAGACACAAACTTGAAGTACCCTTTAAGTATTTAAGAATCCACTTGACAGCTTCCCAATGCTTTCTACCAGGATTAGAGAGATATCGTCTCGCAACACTAACTGCATGAGTAATGTCTGGACGAGCACAGACCATTGCATACATAAGACTCCTTATTGTAGACGAGTAGGGAACCATTGCCATATCTTCTCTTTCTGCTCAGCTTAAAGTGACCAGCAAGATGAGTGCTAACTGGCTTAGCATCTCTCATGTTGAACTTTGCAAGCATTCGNTCAACATATTTCTCCCGTGACAACCACAACTTCCTTCCTGTCACGGGTAATTTTCATACACAATATCTGCTCTGCATTCCCTAAGTCTTTCATGTCAAAAGACTTGAACAAATCATCTTTAAGTTGATGAATCATGTTAGCATCTTGCCCAACGATCAACATATCATCCATATAAAGTAAAAGAATAATGAAGTTACCATCTAGGAATTTCTTCACATAAACACAATGATTAGCTACAGTTCTCTTGTACTCATGAGCCACCATGAATGAATCAAACTTATTGTACCACTGCCTTGGTGCTTGCTTGAGGCCGTAAAGACTTTTCTTCAATTTGCAAATCATGTGCTCTTTCCCTTTAACTCCAAATCCTTCAGGTTGGTGCATATAAATCTCTTCCTCCAAATCCCCATGAAGAAATGCAGTCTTGGCATCTAACTGCTCAAGCTCAAGATCCATGCTAGCCACTAACTCCAAGACTACTCGAATAGAGGTCATTTGCACAACCGGGGAAAAGATCTCATCAAAGTCAATCCCTTGCTTCTGCCCAAAGCCCTTGACAACTAATCGAGCCTTGTACTTCACTAGCTTCTCTCCATCTTTCTTTAGCTTGAACACCCATTTGTTTCTCAAGGCTTTCCTACCTTTAGGAAGTTTTACCAACTCATAAGTGTCATTTTTCTGCAAAGAATTCATCTCTTCTTCCATTGCTTTCACCCATCAATTCTTGTCTTTATGAGTTTGAGCTTCCTGAAATCTCTCTAGCTCCCCCTCATCAGTAAGCAAAATATACTCATTGGGTGAGTATCTAACTGATGGCTAACGCTCTCTGGAAGACCTCTGTGTCTGAGGCACCGTAGTCTCTGGGGGTTCCTCATGCTCCCCCTGATCAAGACCCTTTGTCTCTGGCTCAACTTCAACATCATCTGTTTTTGGAATATCTGTCTCAGGAGCTTCTTCGTTAACCTCTTCCCCGTCTGTAGCATCTGGAGATGAAGAAGGTACTGGTGCGAGGTCAAGAGCTCTCACATTCTTAGGTTGTGTCTGTTTCTCCAAGTGTGCCAAATTTTGATTCTCTTGAAATACCACATCTCTGCTTCTGAACAACTTCTTCTGTTCGGGATCCCACAACCTGTATCCAAACTCTACATCTCCATAACCACGAAAATGCACGGAATTGACTTGTCATCAAGCTTCGATCTCTGCTCCTTTGGTACATGTGCAAATGCCTTGCACCCAAACACCCTCAGATAGGAGTAGGAGACATCACTCCCTTTTCCACACATTCTCTGGAATCTCAAAATCTAATGGAGCTGATGGAGACCTATTGATAAGGTAGCAAGCAATGCGAACAGCTTCACCCCAAAATGACTTCGGAAGTTTGGCCATCTTCAGCATGCATCTGACTCTCTCCACTATAGTGTGGTTCATTCTTTCTGCTACACCATTGTGCTGGGGTGTGCGAGGAACTGTCTTCTCATGCCGTATACCGTGATCAGCACAATATGCTTCAAAATTATTTGAAGTGTACTCTCCTCCATTTTTTGTACGAAGGCATTTCAATGATTTTCTTGTCTCTCTTTCAACCATAGCATGAAACTTCTAAAAATACTGGAACACTTGGTCTTTTGTTTTCGAAAAATAAACCCACACGTTACGTGAAGGGTCATTAATGAAAGTCAAGAAGTACTTGTTTCCTCCTATTGATTCAACCTCAATAAGACCACAAACATTAGAGTAAACCAAATCTAACAAGTTAGATTTTTTTTTCAAAGAGGAACTAAATGAAACTCTATGATGTTTGCCAAATAAACAATAATCACAAGGGTTCAAAACATTACCATTGGCAAAAAAAATGAGAGACTTCTTCGCCAGAATCTGCAAGCCTTTTTCACTCATGTGGCCAAGTCTCTTGTGCCATAAGTTCGGTGAAGACTCATTTCAACCGCATTCAATCCACTAGAACACACCTTGACATAGGTCTTGTACAAGGTACAACAAACAGCCCTTCTTGCAACTACCATCGAACCCTTAGTGAGCTTCTATTTTTCATTGCCAAAATAATTTTCAAAGCCTTGTCTATCCATAGCTATTCCTGAAATCAAGTTGAGACGCAAATCTGGAATGTGTCGAACATCCTTCAACACAACTATGCAACCAACAATTGTCTGAATGCACACATCACCTACTCCTACAATCTTTGACCGGCTTGTATTGCCCATCCTCACAACCCCAAAGTCAAATGCTTTATAAGTAGAGAAGAATTCCTTCCGGGGAGTAGCGTGGTATGAGGCCGCTGTATCAACAACCCACTCAATAGCTTGATCTGAAACATGCAAGCAATCTTCCTCACCAACAGAAAGTACTACCACATCTTCATAGACACTGGCCGTAGTGTTCTTGTCCGGCCTTCTTCCCCTTGTCACCACTTTTCTGCTCTCGCTTCCAAATACGACAATTTCTCTTCAAGTGGCCTTCCTGTTTACAGTGGTAACAAACAAATGACTCTTTCGAATCATCTCATCCTTTAGACTTAACTTTGGCACCTTGGCTTTTATTACGATTCTTATACCTCTTATTTTCACCTTTATGCCATTGTCTGCCCCTGTTCTCGGAGACAAGAGTCTGTGATTGATGAGTGCCTACATCCATGCGCCTTTCTTCTTCATTTAACATGCTATCTTTGACCATGCACAAAGTTAGCTTCTCATTGGGAGCAGAATTGCTCAGAGATACAACTGATGTCTCCCAACTGTCGGTAATGAACTCAAAAGCAACAAGGCTTGCATCTCATCATCAAAATTCATTTCCATGGTTGTCAACTGATTGACCAAACTCAGGAAATTCCTCAAATGCTCAGCAATAGAATTTTCATCTCTGAATTTTAAATTCACAAGCCTTCTAATTAAAAAGGCTTTATTCTAGGCCGTTTTCCTCTCATAAAGAGACTCTAACTTTTTCCACAAAGTTTGGGCGTTCGTCTCTTGGGACACATGGTGAAATACACCGTGGTCAATCCATTGCCTAATTAACCCAACAACTTTTCTATTCAATTTCTCCCATGATCTAGAATCCATACTTTTAGGTTTGGAACTATCACCATCAACATGGTCATATAAATCTTTGTAAAATAAAATATCTTCCATTCTTGGCTTCCAAATTAAATAATTTGTAGCCGTAAGCTTTAACATGGCACCCGCATAAATCCTCCATTCAATTCACACATACAATTTATACAAAGAACCAAGCTCTTGATACCACTTTGTTGTCCCAACTCAATTGAATTCGATATCAACAATAATAATATATTATGCAAAGCAAGTCAAACCCAAATAATAATATGATGCAATCCCAAATAACAATAAACAACCATAAGACACAAAGATTTAACGTGGAAATCCTCTAATGAGAAGGGAAAAACCACGGGCCAAACTTCGAACCAAATCCACTGTATCAACAACTTGCAATACAATGGTTCTTCTCAAATTTGCACACCAAATTTGAGTTTGAGGAATCACAATAAATAGAGAATGCAAAAGGGTTACCTATTTGAGTTGACAAACCCAACAAAGATCTACACAAACGGTTGCTCTCCCTCAATTTTCTCTCTACCTCTTATGCAGAAAGTTAGAGAAGATGATAGAGTTCCATTTATTTTAGAAGACCTTAATAAAGAATTCATTACCCATTCAAACTAGGTAACTCCCCATGCCACTTAAAGAGACCTAATTCAAATGGGTTACCTCATGGGTGAGGACACCCGTAGACCCAATTGATAATATATGTAATATTCTTGAATGTCGTTAAAGCAGAAAGTCTGCTGAATAATAATTGATAACGAAGGACATGTTTTTTGCAAACGAAGAGGCTTCTCCCTAGATCCTGCCTAGGACTTCTTAAGGAATCGCATGTCATTTTGTTCATACATCATACCAAAAGAAGATATTTCTCACGACAGTGTCAGAATGCACGTCAAAAACCAGGTTGGTGTTGTCAATTTAGTTTCCAAAGATGTATGATTCATGTAACCCGAGAGCTGGCTTAAGTTGATTCCCATGGCGCTTTGCAGTAAAGAGGTACTGATGAACAGGGGCAAGCTCGAGCACGAGGAATTGAAAGCTACCAAAAGTCTGGTCCCTCCAGTGCATATTATTGCTCTAATCATAATCTTCCTAGCTAGTAATCACCAATATTCCGAAAATTGTAGTGGCTTGGCAGGTTACTATGAGTCATATTCTTCTATCAACCGTTTGGCAGAGATCAGGGCGGTGGCCAATCATTTTAGATATTCCATTACTCTAAAGCACATGCACATATATACTAACCCTTGCCTATATACTGTGATACGTACCTTAGCTACTCTAGCTTAAAAAGACTCCATGGAGCAAAATTTTAGCAAGATTTCATCACTTATTACCAACTATAACGTACATCAATCTCTTAACATCTGCGTCAAGTTGCATCCCGCATTCCCTCAGCACATCCAGTAAGCGCAACTCTAATAGACTGGAGTTCCGTAAGTGGATGAGCAAGCTTTTGGCAAGTCACACTACAAGATCCACTGGTGTTGCGTGATGGGCACAATATAAGGGAGATATATTGCAGCGGAAATACTTTAGAGGAGGAGGAAGTGGAGATGAGAAACACTCTTCAAATATTTTTCTCTACTCAATCAACACTTCTTTTCATAAACTCACTCACCATTTCCACACTTTTTCCCCCTTAGATTCCACTACCAAATGACTAGGAGATGCACCTATTTATACTATTACATAGAAAGACATTTAAAGACTCACTTATCTCCTAAATATAACTCCCCTAACCTTTCACTTTTCATGTTCTTATTTAATCACTCATAGGTTATGAGTAACTCCCATAACTTTTCACTTTTCACCTTCTATTCATTTATTCATGTCTTGATTCTTCCTCATCAATTGTCATAACTTTGTAGAATCAAGATTAGCTCTCAACAGCCCCCTTTAAGCTTGATTCTCTTATTCCAAGTCGACTCCGTAGCTTCTCGAAGACTTATTTTTTCAGGGGCTTTATGAAGATATCGGCAACTTGATCTTCGGACTTCACAAACTTGACTTGGACTTGTTTCTTAGCAATGCTCTCACGGATGAAATGATACCGTGTATTGATGTGCTTGCTTCGATCATGAAAGACTGGATTCTTAGCAAGAGCTATGGCTGACTTGTTATCGACATAAATTTGTGTCGATTCATCTCGATCAAAACTGAGCTCCTTAAGGAAACTTCTTAGCCATATTACATGGCAAACAGTCGATGTTGCAGCCATATATTCAGCTTCACATGTCGATAGAGTCACTATCAATTAGTTCTTCGATGTCCATGTGAATGCTGCTACACCAAAATAAGAAATGAATCTAGTTGTGCTTTTATGATCATCGACGTCTCTAGCTCAATAACTGTCACTATATCCCACTTATTTCATATCACCAAACGCAGGATAAAATATGCCAAGATCAATTGTACCTTTAAGGTACCGAAGTATCCTTTTTGCCACTTTGAAGTGATAAGTTGCCGGATTCTCCATAAATCGACTAACAAAAGCGATTGCATAGGCCTTGTGCACGTCAAAAACCTCAAACTACCAACCAAGCTTCTGAATAAGGTCCGATCGATTGGACCTTCTTTGATGTGTCTTGACAACTTCTTTTCAACTTCGATGGGGATACTGATTGTGTTACAATTTTCCATATTTTCATAATCTCTTTGCTTTACTTCGATTCCAAGATAATATGACATCAAACCGATATTAGTCATTTCAAACTCCTTGGCCGTTTCCTTCTTAAAATCATCAAACATCTTCACACGGTTGCATGTAAAGATTAAATCATCGACATATAAACATCCTATCAAGATGTCACCTTTTCCATTCATCTTGATGTAGGGGGCATGCTCATGTGGGCACATCTTAAAGCCCCTATCTTCAAAATACTTGTCGATGGGAATGTTCCACGCCCTTGACACTTGCTTCAACTCATACAAGGTCTTCTTCAGCCTTAACACTTTGTCTTCATGGCCTCCAACAACATATCCTTTGGGTTATTCGATATAGACTTCTTCATCAAGAAAACCATTAAGGAAGGTTGACTTCACATCCATCCTATGGATCTTCCACTTATTTAGAGTTGCTAGAGATATCAACAGTCGTATCGTTTTCAATCGAGCGACATGGGCGAAGACTTCATCATAGTCGATTCCAACCCTTTGCTTATATCCTTTGACAACAAGCCTTGCTTTGTATCTCTTAACCTTGCCTTCAAAATTTTTCTTCACTTTATAAACCCATTTTACACCAATGGGATTCTTTCCCGATTGAAGAGTCGTCAGCTCCCAAATATCATTCTTCTCGATTGCATCGATCTCTTCATTCATGGCCTTCCTCCATTTTTCACTTCTTGATGCTTCATCAAAATCGATTGGCTCAGTATCGCCAAAGAGACAGAACATACCTTGGTTCTAATTCAAATCATCATAAATCTCTTCCAGGGATCTCTTGCCTTGTGGTTCTGTCTTAACAGGACTATCGACCGATGATGATGATGGACTCGATTGAGTCAGAGATACGTGACTCAAGGGAGTCACATGTTCTATTGGCTCTTCTTCTATCTTTTTTTATCCGTATCGATCGGATAAAAAACATACTGCTCCTTGTCTCGATCAGTCCAGTCCCATGAGCTCTTCTCATTGAAAGTCACGTCTCGACTGACTTTCATCTTCTTATCAACAGGGTTGTATACCTTGCACCATTTTGATTGTTGATTGTAACCGATGAAGATGAACTTCTCACTTTTATCATCGAGCTTTTTTCTTTGCTGATCAAGAATATGCACATATATATGCAATACTTTTAAACACTTTCAAGTGGGACACACTTGGCTTGTATCCACTCCAAGCTTCTTGTCGTGTTTGATTCCACACACTCCTTGTCGAACATCGATTCAATAGATAGACCGCACAATCTACGGCCTCAGCCCAAATATCCTTGGGCAAATTATTCCTCTTCAACATGCTTCTAGTCATGTTCACTATCAATCGATTCTTTCTTTCCACCACTCCATTATGTTGGGGTGAATATCGAATGGTAAGTGGTCGACGGATGCCATTCTGTTCACATAATGCCTTGAACTCTTTAGATATAAACTCTCCACCTCGATCAGATCTCATCGCCTTGATCTGATATCCACTATGCTTCTCGACAAGAGCCTTAAACCTCTTGAAGGTTGAGAACACTTCTGACTTCTGCGTGAGGAAATAAACCTATGTTTTCCCACTATAGTCATCAATGAATAGTAAAAAATATATGTTCTTACCAAGAGATGCTGGATCGATTGGACCACACAAATCAATGTGTATCAGCTGCTCCAACGGCGCCTTTGCTCTTGATATCGACTCCTTTGAAAAATTGTGTCAATGTTGCTTCCCGACAAAAGAATACATAAGAAAGGAACGTGATAATACCTGGACGTGGGATCGGTTCTCTAAAGAGTGGAAATTAAGGAGTTTTTTTTTTACAATTTTGATGTACGCAAATAACGTTAGGTTGTGATGGTTTTCTCTAAAGATGAGCATAGACTAAGATCACACTTATATGGTGGGGATATATTAGCCTCCGTTCTGGTTAAATTTATACTATTTAGAAAACAACAACAAAATTTTAAAATTTAGCAAACAATATTGTAATTTAGCCTTATAAAAGTGAAAAACACCCTTAATGTTGTAAACCTTATAAATTTAAAAAGGCTATTTTAAGGGGGAAAATTAAGCTATTTAATTGACTGGGATCATTTTTATACGGTGGGACTATACTTAGAGCCGTTTTGATTAAATTCTTACTCTTTTTTTTTTCACTAAAAGATGCATCAGTGAACCTTTAATCTCTTTAGTGACAAAATGCTTAAATTTAGTCAAAAATGTTATCGTTTAGCCTCACCCCATTTAAAGTAAAAAAGACCCTTACTTTTTGTAAACCTTATAAATTAAAAAATACGTACCTTTAAGGAAAAAAGGTTTAGCCATTTAACCATAGGTAACTTTTAATACGGTGGGGCTAGATTCACACCCATTTGGTGGAAGTCATATTCTTTTGTCACTAAAAGATGCATCAGTGATCTTTCAAGCTCTTTAGCGACAAAATATTTAAATTTAGCCAAAAATGTTGTAATATAGAATCATAAACACCCTTAATTTTTAGAAACCTTTTAATTTAAAAAAAAGGGTATTTGAAGAAAAAAATATTTAACCCCTTGCGTTTCAGAAGTTGGGAGCTTTTCAAGCCAAAAAAAATGAAAAAGAAAATGATTAATTATTGAAGCTCAAACAAATTGGAGCCTTTTTAATTGAGTTTCACCTAACCCTATCACCCCAATATCATGCATATTTGGTTATACAAGTAACTCTAATACCAATTTAGGATTATTTATTTGCCATGACCCCAAATTAGAATTAGGAGCAGAATGGTATATGATGTAGCGATTCTCAAAGTCATGATTGCATATGCATTTTAAAAGTTCTAGAAAACTTCAGTTTTACTATAGCTTCCTTACACTGATATATATTGTTGCTGATGAAATACGGGACGCAACTTGACTTCCTTGTGAATAGACCTGCACAACACAGTCAACACCGGTGATTCGCCGGAAGAGTTTCCGGCGGAGAAAACTCCGATGCTTAAGTCAGAAAATCGTATCAAAGAGAGTATCTAGTTTATCAGTGGAGATCTTACCTTTGTCTATCTCCCCTCCTCTCTTTATATAGCACTTCTTTTAATACGTTAATTGCTTTATCTTGATGAGGGGGTTACTCTAATAAATGGAGTATTAAACTATTTAATGAGCAGTTTAGTACCATTCACTAGGGAGTTACCAGAGTTAATGGAATATACAACGGTTCTGTTGATTTAGAAGAACAGTTTTATTCCTCTCGGATGAAGACACGTGTCTTCATCCTAAGTAATGGTATTTTTCCCATATCATATATATATATATATATATATATATATATATATATATATATATATATGTATTGAAATTTATATACATGCACAATAAATCAAATCTTTAGCGGTGTAACAACATATCCCAATATGAAATAAAGTAAAAATCTATTGCTTTCTCCATATTAGAATTAATGTATTTAGTTTTTGGTAAACTATTTCACATAGTTTAAATTAATGCAATAGCTAACTTTAAAGTGTTGCATACATTTAGTTCAATGCAATAGTTTACCTTAAACTAAATTAAAAAAAATTGAAAATTTTAATTTAGTTTAAGGTAAACTATTGCATTTCGACTAGAGGGTTGCAAAAACTCTCTTAATTGCAAGTTGTTTTATTTGATCGAATTTGATGTAATAGCTCTAGGATAGTTTAGTTTTAATATGAATGAGTATAGGTTTTGATATAATTTTTTCAGTAATAAGAGAGAATGTAGGAGTTCACGTGTGAATATATAGGGGTTTCATTGGATTTTTAGTTTTTTCATTTTTTTGGTTAGTGCCAACATAACCCTTAACTATAATAAGAATATATATTTTAGTAAGGATAATTTGAGGAAAGAGGCTTGATACCCTACGAGAAGTAAAAAGCACCCTTAGTTTTTAAAAACATTTCAAAAATGGTATTTTTTGGGAAAGAAAGTTTGAAGTCAAATTAAAAATACCCTAATCACCCCTATAACCTTTTTATGAAGACTTCTATCAAAACAGGGCGTTTAAAAACCATTTGTGCTTTTATATAGATATACAGTTATAGACATAGATATATCCAGTTCAGTTTTGAGGCCCCATGGCTCAACTTCAGCCTAATATTGGACTGAAACTTTACCAGTCAATGTCTTTTACCTTGATGGAGTACTTAGTTTGGGGATACAGTTAAATTAGTGACAGCGAGTGATCTCTTAGAAAAGTCATCTCTTATGCAGATGTCACGTTTCTTTCTTTTCTAGTTTATGATATTCAAACAGTTTTTTGCGAAGTTCAATGGCAGGACGTTCATTTTAATACTAGCAGATTGAATGTCTATCCTCACTGTCAATCTGCTTGTTTATTTTTTATCCAATGTCTCCTCTTTCAGTCAACAATCTCAAAGAAAAGTAAAGGGGAAGTTCTTGATTTGGACAAACAGCTGCTAATCAAATGGCCTAGCCAGATGAACTGGTAGTCCTGGCTGGGGGATCATATAAACCAGATGGCCTCCTTAACAGGGACAGAGACGGCGTCTTCTTCCGGTGCTCCAAGGCGATGGATCTACGACGTGTTCTTGAGCTTTAGAGGCGCAGACACGCGCAACAACTTTGTTGACCATCTCTACGATGCTTTGATCCGGAGGAGTGTACACACCTTCAAAGATGACGAGCAACTCGAAACGGGGATGTCGATCCCGCTTGAACTTCTGAGGGCAATTCAAGAGTCCATGTTCGCCATTGTAGTTTTCTCGAGGAACTACGCAACTTCGTCGTGGTGCTTGGATGAACTCGTCAAGATCATGGAATGCAGGAACCTGACGGGACTGACCGTCATTCCCGTCTTCTACCAAGTAGAACCATCAGTCATTCGCTACCAAACAGGGAGTTTTGCAGACGCGTTTGCCAAACATGAAGTCAGATGTAAGGAGAAGGTACCCGGATGGAGGAAGGCACTGATTGAAGTAACCAGTATATCAGGTTTGGATGTCTCAAATACAGCCAACGGGTTAGTTCTATAACCTCGTTTTCAAGAACCTGTCGCCTTAAGACTTCTGCATTTTCCTTCATGTCAAACCAGAGATCTCATATATAAATTCTTTCTAGCTTACAGGCGTGAATCGAAATGTATTGAGATACTTGTCGATAAAATAGTTCAGGAAAAGAGCCATATGGTGTCAAGTGTTGTGGAACAATTCGTTGGAGCAGACTCCCTTGTCGAGAACATCCAGCCGCTCTCGCTCCGCAAGGTAGTAACAGAACTGTTAGTCTTCTCATGCGCAGCTCATTTTCTTGTTGGGTTGTGCGAGTTATTCCTAAGTGGATTTGATTGCAGATGATCAATAGCATATTTATCAACTGGAAGACATAGGGATCGATCAATGCATGTAAAAACAATCCTTTTGCTTGGCTTTTCTCTTAGCTGCAGTGTAATAGAAATTTGGATGGTCTCAAGCAGAGTTGCATGTACATAAGGAATCGAATTTTCTTTTGTCCCAAAGGTACTACTCCCGCTTGAGATGTTCAGGCATTCCGAGCATTTAATGGTTCTTGAAGTAGATTCTTGGAGCTCTTGATTAACAGTTTAAATGCCACATTGGAAGACCAAGTTTCAGGAAAATCCACTCTTACATGTGTAAAAAATGGTCTGGAAAAATTATTGTGTGATGTGTACAGTCTCACAATCATTAATCAAGTGGTAAATCTTCCCTAACTAGTCTCGTAAGATTTGATGTTAGATCATTTAAGCTTCTCTTTGCCATCATAGTCTCGGTTAAAATATGTGGATGATACCTAATTAATACCTTGCTTTGCAGATTCAAAAAGATCTTGGAAATATCATACACAACCATGACTTCTCTTGGGGAGTAGATGAACCATGGAAGCTTATGCATAAAGAGTATACTTTTATACATAGATATGGATATAAAGGAATCCCTGCAGCAAAAGAAGGGAGTACTCATTTTGCCTGGGTAAAACATAGGACAGAGAAATGGCAAGGCCTCGAACAAGAAATCACTTCCAAATTTGCACCAGATACTATCTACATGCTATCTGCATGCATACAGCTGAGGAATGTAGAACCGATCGCCAAAGTCCAAGCCACATTAAGATTAGAACGTAGAGAGAAAAAGGAAAAGTACTTGAATATCGGAAGGTAATACTTCTTTTTAAAGCCAATGAAGTGCGATCAATTTCTCTAACTTCTCTAACGGCTTAAGCTTTTAGAGAAATTGTGCTTTAAACTATTGTTGAATCTTTTCCCCCTGGTGGGTTGTTTGGAAAATGAATTTGCGAACTTTTTCCCCACATAAAAAGCAGGACTCTAATAAGAGGTCAGCAGTGGGAAGAGATACAGGGCTTCACGTTCCGTTTACCGCATATAAAAGGGGCGCGGTGGTTTTTCTATCTTGAAGGTCCCCCTCCCGAAGTTGACTTGCTCATTGACTCGGTGGCGCTAAAAGAGGTACCTAACGACTTTCTTGTAGTTCTAACTCAAAATCGATTGACAATGAGAGATAAGGCGTACAGAGCTTATATATTGAAGTAGCATTATTTATTATTTATCCAATGTAAGATTTGTATCTCTCAACATGCCCCTTCGTGTGTGGCCAGATTGATTTTTGAGTGCGCCTAGCACATGTAGAAATAAATTGGGTGACGGTGGAAAAACTGATTTTTGAATTCTCTGCGGGATCTGGATCCACCTGCTCTGACACTATGTAAAAGCATCCAACTCAAAATGAATTGGCAATGAGGCCTACGAAACTTATATATTGAAGTAATATTAATTATTTACCGATGTAAGATTTGTATCTGACAACAAAAGAATCAATTATGACAGAGTATTTCAGTTTGAACTTACTTGGCTGTAAGCTATTAAATAGCTGGTGCAAATGATTTAAGATCAACGTTCAGGGACACAGCGTGATTCATGTTTAAGACTTTCAGGGACACAACTATGGCGGAGTATTGCAATCGAGATTCAGAGAAACAACATGAATCATCATGTTGTTTCTCTGAATCTTTTAATTGCAAGCAAGCATTTCGTGGAAACTTATTGACGTAAAAGTTTAATTTCCTACTGTGCTTCACTTCACTTTTCACCGAGTTCAAGCAATGATGTTATTGCTTTGTACGTTCATGACGTAATTACTCTTCATTTTGTGACTAAATAAAGGTAAAACAGTTTACAAGCAACATCAAGGACATCAACATCATACAAAATCCTGAATTTCTAGAAGATGGAAAACAATGGGCTAGGAACTTGTGCAGAGCAGAGTTCAGTAAATCCTTGGGCTGTGCGAGAACAACCAACCGCGTCAAGTATTACAGTGGAATCGAACAAGACATCAGTGCTCGAGTGCAGAAAGGCCTTGTTTATGAACTCAATGCGGAAGTTCGAGTTTCAGGGGACGGCGAAGATGATGTCGATGCAACCATACATATTCGAAGACATAATCTAAGCACAAGTATCGGACTCGTAGCAAGGTTAGTGATATACATGACAGCCGTGTCACGTAATGTTTTCTTTTCTACCATTTTCGCTTCGTTACATCCTCACTACTTGAATCTTACTACACCAGAAAAAACACAAAACTACATTTGTGCAATTAGAGAGGATTTAACAGGGTTATGCAACGAGAAACAACCCAGCAAGATTTTCACTAATTACAAAGGCAAAGATGAGAAAGTCCCACAATCCCCAGTGGTCGCACTGAAACTCTCTAAATATTAGATCAGATAGTGAGAAAAGAAAGTCTTAATTACGCGCCTTACGGAATAGTGAACCCCTTTCGTATAACGTGATGCCGAAGCAGCAGCATGGAACAAATGGGCCGCAGTCGAGCTTCGGATGCTCTAAAGGGAGTTTAGATGTACGTGGTCAAAAGCAATTTCTCCTCGGAGCATATAATATATATATATATTTTTTCTGGTTGAACGTATGAAGTATTCTCGAGCCAGCTTCAGCGTCGACCGAAACTAAGTTCCCTTCTCTTGATGATCTTAAGGACGCATTCAGAGGAGTATGCTCCGGTTAAAGACTGATCCAATTCCTGTATGCTCCGGTTTCTATCTTTAATGATATGCTAGCTCATAAGCTAGACGTCCAAGTGTCTCTCTCCCTTTTTTCCGCAAGTGTCTTCAGAGACTAACCGAACTGGGAACCAAAATGCACCCCAGAAGGTTGTTGATTGGAGTCCCCTGGGCCTCTTCGACCATGTTATACATATTCATGCAAGTTTCTTCTTTTTGCTGTGATAATGAAGGAAATGATTCAACCATAAATTTTGCGACTCCTCAAAAAGTTTTCAGTACTTTTCTTGTTATGAAGGGCACTGGCAACAAAGAAGAGCTGGGTGAAGTTGGAGGGGAAGTTCCTTCTACCTTGTGCCCCATTAACAGCAGTCATATGCCTAAACGGTTCTCCACCAGGCACTGATATTTTTGTAAGAGGTCCACGGGTGTGCGCACGTCAAGCACCAGCTGATCTTGATCTCCAGGTCCGTTTTGATTAATTTTGAACGTTTATTAAGCTTCTCGTGACCCTTTTCTTAACATGATTTTTTGCCGACATTAGCGTTTATCATGTTGATTTAACTAGCTCAGAAACACGAGCCAAGCTATGGTCAATTATTAACATATTTTATAAGATTTTAAAAAGTGTATTAATGCATATTAAACATGATAATATTGTTGGACACATTCTCTAAAAGCTAGCAGACGGTAACTTAATGTGGCATCAGAGCTCTGATTTAGCAAGGTCTTGGGTTCAGTTCTTCTCGCTTGCATATCTTGTCCTTTTTTTTATCATAGTGCTATTTGCACTCAATTTTAATTTATTTCTAACTTGATTCGTCTCTCAACGTTCAATCGGGAGCTTGCACGTGAGGAAAAAGTATTAAGCATGATAACATTGTTGGGTTCATTCTCTAAAAGTTTATGCTTTTAAAGCAGATAACAATGCATAACTCATGACATGAAACAAAAAATAATAATAACACCTTACAATAATATATGCGCTAAAGCTACTATTGCTAGTAAGGAAGGCTTTGTCTATAGAAATCATTGTTTTGGGTTATAAAGAATAAGATTAGTACCAAATTAATAGTGACTAACGTTAACAAAATATGATAAATGGATTATCACTTGTATTACTCTCATTTTTTTGCAAATTTGTGCAAAACTGAAATCTCGTTAGATATGTTGGTCAGAATAGCTCATCTGTAACTGCTTCAATTTACCTAGCAAGGTTCTACAATTTAGCTCCTTTAGTGATCCAACAATGTGTACCCTTTAAAGTACTAGTCTCTTAGCTTAAAGAGTTACCAGTTCTTTAACAGTTCTTAGCTTCCTGTGCTAAACTGAAGTTTCTCCTTCTCATTTTACTGCAGAATGCCTCTTCTCACGGCATCCTGGTTGTCCAATAGAGCATACACTCCGACTGCAAAGAGACTACAGAAGAAAGGCTTCGTTACTAGGACGCGTTGCGGTCCAAAATGGGTATATATGGCGATCTTCGAGGGTATTGTTACGATCACTGATTGTTCACGAGGTTTTAGATTCTATCATCCCCCCTTTTTTTTGTTGATTCCACGATTCAGTGAAGTCATCCCCCCTTTTTTTTGTTGATTTTGTAATGGGTTTTAGTTTGGATTTGTAATAGTAGTATATGTCGACTTTAATTGGGTTTGTAATCTTTGTCATTGTCCGAAACTCTTATAATGAATGCAACTCTCCCGATTACATCAAAAGCAAAAAAAAAAAAAAACTTTAGTCTGCAATCCATTTGCGAGCAACAAGTCAACAATGTTACCGCGGACAAGGTTCAAGTATCCACGAGTATATAAGGCACAAAAATTGGCTCAATTCTCCTTTTTCTGCTCCGAAAATAATCGAAAGGCGCTTAAGAAGCAATTGTAAGAGCAATGGATCACTGAGTGCATCGTTGCAAGAAATGCATCCACGTTGAGGCAATTTAGACCCATCGCGGGTATAGGTAAAAATTACCTTGAATTTTATGATAGCATTTTCTTAGATCTATGCCCAACCCACCTTGGGTCAGGTTACCCATGGGTAACCCCAGCCTAAGCCACACAAGAAAATAACAGTACAAAACACAGAATAAACAATATACACACTCACACTCACACTCACACTCACACTCACAAGCTATACAACTGACAAAATGACACACTCACTCTCTGAATATACGCGCAAATACACAGAATAAAAATACAGCCACACAACAGACGCGAACGCGCACACAAATGCACACTAGCACACTAAGTGTGTTAGGAACCATTGAATTGATGGGATTTCATTTCAAATCCTCAAATTTTGTTGTTTGGAACATTAAAAAAAGGAATTGGAATTGTATTTCATGGGATTTGACTGGATTTGTTTCTATAGTGTGAAATTCGATGAAAAATTGTCGGATTTGATGAGATTTCGATTTACTTAAATTAAAATTAATTATTTACCTATCTTATCTTTTTTTTGGATCTCTCCAACAATGAACCCACTACCTCCATCTTCATTGACGCTACAGTCACACCACTTTTACTACCAGCACCACTACTCCACTACTGCCACCACCATCGCCACCATTGTTGTTGCCAAACCACCGTCATCACTACCACCACTGTCACCACCACCGCTACACTACCATCGCCGCCTTGACTACCACTGTTGCTGCCGCCACAACCACCGCCAACACCGCCGCACTGCCACCACAGACTACCACTGTTCACCACCACCGCCACCACTACCACAATCGCCAACACCGCCCGCCACAACCACCGCCAACACCACTACGCCACCCACCACTGCCACCACCATCGCCACCACCGCCACCACCACTGCATCCTTCACCACCACCACCACCACCACCACTGCTTCCTTCACCACCACCGCCACCACTACCACAATCGCCAACACCGCCAGTACTGCCAAAACTACCACCGTTGCCGCCATTACTGCCACCGCCACCGCCACTACTAGTACTGCCACAACTACCACCATCGCCACCACTACTGCCACCACCACCGCTGCCACCACCACCACAACCACCAACACCACTGTCGCCGCCACAGCCACCGCCACCACACCTACCGCCACCATAACCACCAATAATGCCACCACCATAGTCACCATTGCTGCCATCACCGCCGCCGCCACCATTATTGCCACCACCGCCACCAGCATCACTATTGGCGTCAGTTGACGACCACCAAAGACACAACTACCACCATCGCCACCACCACCGCCACCACCACCACCAACACCACTGTCGCCGCCACAGCCACCGCCACCATAACCACCAATAATGCCACCACCATAGTCACCACTACTGCCATCACCGCCGCCGCCACCATTATTGCCACCACCGCCACCAGCATCACTATTGGCGTCAGTTGACGACCACTAGTTACACCTTATTACACCTCAATACCAACACTACCATCATTATCATCACTTGACCACCCCACCACTTCCACCGTCGATGTTGCAACCCCGTGTGGTGCTGCCACCACCACCATGTGGTGGTGGTGGCACACTTGAAATTACTTACCGTAATTTGTTTTCTATCGTGAATCAAAGATATAATTGTCTAAAAGTTTTTTACCTTTCCATTTCCTCTGTTCTCCAAACACAAAATTGGAATTCTGTGATTTGAATTCCCTTTCGTTCCAAACAAAAAAAAGTGAATTGAATTCTAAATCCAATTCCAAATATGAAATCCAAATCCTAAAAGAATTGGTTCCAAACGGACCGTAAATAACCAACACATTGAGTAACAGATGCACACGCACAACACGATAACATAAGCGTGCACGCGCACACACAACACAAAGACACCCATACACAGTCACACAACCCACATAATGACACACTTACACACAGAGGCTACATGCACACACATAGAGTAAGCGCACCCACCCACCAAGAGACGTGCACACACATCGACATGGACTAGTGCGTGCGCGCACACATACACACTAGAATGACAACAGAGTAACAAATGCGCCCGTGCACAGACACACACTCCCATATAAAAAAACAGACACAATCACATACCTAAAAGAGATGGTGGACAGTAGGAAGTGGCGTTGGGTTGTCTAGTAGCGCGACCAAGAATACTGTCTGAAGGCTTGGAGTTGTTGTTGACCATGAAAGAGATTAAAATTTAAAACTCGAATAGAACTAACCTGCAGGTATAACAATGCCCAACCCATTTTTACTCGGACCATATGGTACGGGTATATTACCTGCAAATTTTTTAGTAGACAAAATTAATGTCCATGTCTAGTTTTTTGGCCCCGGGCGAGGTCTACCTATAGGTCATGGTAAGCTTTGCTTGGTCTAAGGCAAATGTGGGATGCCGTTAAAGAAAAAAGGACCCGCTTGTAACGATTCTTAAAGCTTTTGTAGATCATGAGACTGGCAGAACATCTATGTAGATTTACAAAGAATAAGGATATGTATGCAACCAAAGGTGAATCCAGACGATATATGTAAGGTGGAAAGGTGTCCTTCTGAACAAGGCTGGCAGAGCAACCCTTATCTATTATGTGTTGTCATCACTGCTCAACTACCACTTACAGTTCTGTATGTTCCTAAAACTTATCAGTAAATCAATTAACTCGCTCCTGTGTAAATTCTGGTGGGCAAGGTTTGATCGTACAAACTCAGTGCATTAGATTAATCGGAATGCTTTATGTGTTCCTAAATATACGGGTGGAATAGGGTTCAAGGACATATGGCTTTCTAATCAAGCTCTTCTAGCTAAAACCAGCTGGAGGATACTCAAGGAGCCTAAGAGCTTACTAGCAAGAGTTCTTACGGGAAAATATTGTACCAGATCTAACTTTAGAAATTGCTAAACAAAAGGAAATTTTTCTTAAGGTTGGCGTGGAATTTCTAGCGGGGCGCCAGGTCATCACAAGGAGTCTTAGATGGTAGGTTGGTACTAGATCCAAGATCTCTATTTGGAAAGACGACTTGACTCTTAGTGAGGAGTTCCAACCCCTTGTCGTTTCAAATGACGACTACCATCAAGTTTCACTAGTCAAAGATCTCATCCATAATAATGCCTGGAACACCCAATCAATGAACTCTATATTCCCTACCGAGCTCTCAACCAAGATTCTAGCTATCCATATCTCACCACACCCAATTGAAGATACTCAGGTTTGGAAGGGAACTAAGAACGATGATTACATCGTCTCTTTAGCTTATTGCATGCTATATCACCTCAACTCCGAAGATCGTAAACTTCGTGGCCTTCAATCTAGACCTCCCTTTAACTCAAGACTTTGGAAAAAAGTGTGGTCGCTACCCACTCCCTTAAAATTAGTATTCTTCTTATGGAAATTATTGTGGAATAGGCTTCCTCTATACTTCAATCTTCATCGTCTCAACATATCTAATTCATATTCCTACCCCATATGCCAAAGTCACGCAGAAACAATCGATCATCTACTCTTTGATTACCCGACAGTTAGACCAATCTGGTTTGGGGGGTTGGTAGGTACACATAACCAAAATTTGAAGCTCCTTCACGGAATCGTAATAGCTTGGCTCCAAAACCAAAGGTGCCAGTGACCAATATTGGAAAAAAAAAAAACATTCAGATCGTCTCCACCATTTGGTGCATCTGAATTCATAGAAATAATCTTATTTTCAGATAAACCCCTTTCCAGCCTTCCCGTACTATTGATAGTATTGCATCTCTCACCCAGAATATCCTTGGTAAAGACGATGCCCCCCCACCCCCCCCCCCCCCCACCCCAAAAAAAAAGCTTCTCCCAATAATAGCATGCAATTGAAAGTTGCTCTCCCAATATCTCTTCATTCTAATCTCATCCAGTGCAACAGTGAAATTTTGAGACCCCTCACAGTGATCATAGTTGTCTGCTTCAATAAGGTCATATCTAAATCCAGCATATGACTGTACTGCTTGACAGAGAGTGGTCTTCGATGTTGGTCAGCGATGATATCTTTTCTTGTATCAGATGAATTGACTGACATTTCCAAAGTATTACTAATTGCCTCTCACCGGACAAAAAAGAACAAAGTGTTGCATATTAAAATATTGACCGACTCCAATTTTCTGCTTCTCAGCTATTGGATACGGAGGACATCCCTGATACCACTGTACCTATTTTTTTATGACTTCTACTATGTACTATTAGACTTTCACAGGTTCATTTTTTACGAAGCCACACGTCTCAGTTCAAGGAATCCAGATCACTAGTTGATTTTGTTTGCCATGCACACATTACCCTCTATCAGGACTAGGTGCGTGACTTTTTGCTACAACAAGATCTCTGAATTCATTTGTATCATGAGCACTTATTTTGTGTAAATATTTGGCTTTGCACATCTCTTGTAGCATAGATAGGTTGGAAGTCCCTTTTGAAACTCATTGTATGTCAC
The DNA here is from genome assembly GCA_033065855.1 of Escallonia rubra. Classification (NCBI taxonomy): domain Eukaryota; kingdom Viridiplantae; phylum Streptophyta; class Magnoliopsida; order Escalloniales; family Escalloniaceae; genus Escallonia; species Escallonia rubra. The sequence goes on along the minus strand of JAVXUO010001091.1, from coordinate 72,238 downwards.
GATTAACTGTTCATCTATATTCACCGTAAGGTGACCAAACCTTTAAACTATCGATGCTATTCTGCTTTTCTACCAAAAAAAAAAGTTGAATCGTGTTAAGAGTTACATGGAGTAAACTTTCTGAAATCCAGTGTTTCCTCTTAGAGGAAACAATGGTTTACACCAGTGGGTCACTCCGTGTCCTCGGTGCAAGGGCAAAGCCCAATCGCGCAAGATGTGGTAAAATGTACTCTCTCAGGCTGGGCCGAGGGGTCTGTTTATTCTCGTGTTTCTGAAACAATCCACCTCGACTCAGACCCGGACAACTCACAAATGGGTTAGGTAAAGAACTCTTTTAACCAACTCTGACCCAATCAATGCCAACTACTGGAATCAGGCTGCACGGTATTCACAACTTTTTCGAAGTCTTAAACATGGGAATTCTTTGTAGCTCAGCAAATTAAGCAAGGTGCAACGCCTGGGATTCTGAAATATACCTTTATACGACTCGAGTCTCCCCTTAAATCTGCAATTTACATCCACCATAAGTAAGGTATGTCTCAAAATTTCCTTTCCAGAAATAATCGCTACATGAGCATGCTAACCTTCACACATTGAAGATATAACATTAGTCACACATGTCCCTTCTAACGGTCCTGATAATCCCTCTCCCCTCACCCCATAATGATAAGATCACGCATGCTTGAACACTTTCATGCTGAGCCAGTGGAAATATACAGCAACAACAAGGATAGGAAATGTCAAGGGCACCAAGAAGCAATAATACCTGTATCAGAAGAAAATCCAGGTCAGAGAAACAAAAATATGCAGTTGTCCAATGCATCAATGTTGGAAACATCATAATCCAAAGGACAAAGATCCTCTACTGTACAGAATCGCTGTTGTAACAGCTTTAACAACAAAAGTTTGCCACTAAATCTGTCTTGTCGATGTTCTTAAAGATCATGAAGCGACATTTTTCAACTACAGCAGAGGTACTGTACAGCAAAAGATCCTAGTCTATACAAAACGTGAAAGTAAGCTATATACTCGTCCCTGTCTATGTTAGATGGACTTGGTACGAGTGTCCGGGTAGGATGTGTCCAAGCATCAAATTCGTCTAACTTTAAAAAACCAAGGCACGGGGAACGACAAAAGATTCAGACTTACTATTACTTTTTAGTTGTTCTAAAGGTAAAACGGTAATTTACGTGATACAAAATTGTGTTGATTGAATACTTATCTCATCATAAAGCAATACTAAGAGAAAACTATAAGATAGTATGTTAGTAGCATATCCTAGTTGATGTGTTGAATACATTCCATACCCATGTCCGAGTGTCATACACGAATACTTCGTGCATTTTGAAGAGTCCGTGTAACATAGGTTCGTGTAACATAGGTTCATGTAAAGCTAATATGACCACTACACAAACTGAAGCTGATTGTTTATGGCTTGAGGAGCTGGGATTGAGATGCCATATGCAAACCTATCTTGGAATATTGCCAGACTTTAAAGTTAAAACAAAGTCGAGGAATGAACTTGGCAACCAGAGCAGTGCATGCATGACAAAAAACTATCCTTATTCTAGTCAACTAATCATCATCGTTGACTGAAACTAGAGGGCACTACTTTCCACACTACACGATCTTTAACCATTGTGAACATTTTTAAACCAAAGCCTAGCTGAAACGGGACTTTTTTTTGGCAATTTAGTTGTTTCACAAACTAAACCAGATAAATAAGCCAGTTGAGAAACCCAAATCTTGGCCCATGGTATATACTCATTCCATATACCCAAATCTTGGCCCATGGTATATACTCATTCCATATATAAGCCAGTTGAAAAACCCAAACCAGCTAAGCCTTTTTAAGGGAGGCATTGCCCTACGGTGGGGCCGTAGACTTTGTCATTACATTGACTTGGCAGTATACATACATTCCAACATGACCACAAAACAAAACAAAATCAAGTTGATTGTTTATGGTTTAAGGAGCTCAAACTGAAATTTCATATGCCAATCTATCCTAAGATAGTGAGTGAATTAAAAGTTAAAAGTAGAGATATTGTCTTATCAATTAGTAAACCTGTCGAGCAGTACATGCATAGACGGCAATTCTATCTTCATAACTAGCTGATCTTTAAAAATTGTAAATGATAAGACACTGATGCCTATCAAGTCTACTTTTCCATTTCACCTGTACCACAAAATGAAACCAAATAAGTAAAACCCAAGTCGTGGTTTTCTTTTTGGTGGGTAAAGGAAGTGGCTCAATGTGCCACGAATCTTTAATGTGTGGTGTTTCACAAGCTCTCCTAGATGATAGGAAAATGGAAGTAGACAAAACAACGGAAGTAGACAAAACATGAAACAAAAAGCAGTAGTTCAAACTCTCTCCATCGATCCTACATTCTATATAAGTTTCAAGTATTGAAGCTTCTTATGAACCCTCAATGTGGACCTAACATCACTACAGCACCATAGCTGTGCCTTAATGTCACGCCCCCACCTTTTTGTGCCGCAACAGAATGACCATGAGGCTTCATCTAGCACTATTCTTGCTTTGTGGCCACCATACTCTTACAAGAAGGCATTTCTGTTCTTTGTCCGTAAGCACACAAGCATGCCGATAACCTTATATGAATAAAAACGTCATACACAATCTCACGAGATAATATATAATGATCTCGCCAACAATTCTACATGCTCGCGTCCGAAAATCCCAGGGCCACAATGCCCACATTCAGTTCACAAACATGCCCGTGTCATGCTCAGTCTGAACAAATAATACACACAACAAATTCCATTTGAGGAGCAATTTTCCTAAATCCTGAAAGCTCACATATATTGATCCTACTCTCCTCTTAGCAACCTACTTTTGTCAAGAAATTCTTCCAATTCAAAAGTTTCCTAGACATAAGTTTTTCAAACATCTAAGTCCTATTCAAACTCTTTCCTTGAACATACTTGTTGAAAACCTTTTCAAAAATGTTTCATTTACACTAGCTAAAAGCCCGTGCATAGCACGGTAAGGGAGGTAGTTAATTATGAAGGGGGAGAAGGGAGATCATGGGGTTGGATGGTTAGAATTCATAAGGTTGGAGGTCATTTTGTGGCCAATCAAAATTTAACACCTATTAAGCTCTATTTAAAATTGTAAGTATTCGAGAAAATAGGATTAGAGTTTTGGAAGGCATAGAATATACCAACCAAATCGAAATACATATAATGATGTGATACATCAGTCCCGCATATCAGTCCCGCATATATCTTCCCTCATCAAATGTAAAAGCTATATTATAATATTCTACAACGTTGGAGCTGGAAGGTCTTGGCTAACTTAATTGCTCATACCAGTTCTTTCAAAGAATTATGAACTCATTTTCCCTATCAGAGGCATCATTATGCGTTTTCCTTGATGATTCTGTAGGTGCTTCTTTCTTCACTACCTATATTCAACTTGGGGCAAAAATAAGCAAGCTCAAATATATCCAATCTACTTTGGCTATCCAAATTGATTCAATACGTAACTCATTCGAGCTAACCCACTCACATCAAAGGAGACTATACGGAGTTACTTCAATAGTTCTAACTACTTCGTTTGCCAACCATCGGATGATGACACATCATTACAAACCCTCTCAAGCTACAGTTAGGTTCCACCAATGTCGAAGACATTTGATAATATACATAGCGGTGAAACTTTAGTAGAAAGAAACTAAACCTGTCATCTTGTATGGCAGATATGATTGCATGGTTTGATCGTGGAAGTAATTTCGATAAAATTGCAGCATAGAAGAAAGCCAGAAAGGAAGTCGACCCAAATATCAAAAAGAACCAGCCCCAGAACACTTCTCCATTTGAAACTACCCGCTGAGAAATAGCCCGCATGTCTTGTACTCCCGTCCTTTTATCTACCACACCCCAGAATGCATTTATGCATTATCCCTCACCAGCATCCAGCATTGCCTGCAAATGAGATCAAACAGCTCATCAAGATTTCATTCCTCTAACGCACCAAATTGAATGTTCACTTAGCAACACAAAAACATCTCAGTCTCTTACATCCCAAAACATAATCCCCTAAGCCAATACATACTAGGAGTACAGGATCACTTGGGTATGCCACATTGTATCCTCCTAGTACTTCATAAGAACTAACAAATCACTTTTTTCACCACCAATAACCATGCGTTAACAAAGCAAACCCTTAAATAATACTCGCTTTCATAAACATTTCCATTTGACTTTTTCCGAAACCTAGCATAGGTTTAGCACAAGTAAACTTTGAATTGAACTCAAATAGCAATCACTGATTAAATACGTATTATTTGGTAAGTCAAGCGAAGGTGAAAATAGAAAATAATGAGTAAAGTCAATGTTTGCATGTAATAAATCTATGATATGAATTTGCAAAAAAGTCAAGGGGGGAAATTCAATGGAGGGAGCTTAACAAAACGAGTTTGAATTCTAACAAATTGAAAAAGACTCAAGCACTGAAGTTCGCCTAAATGCCGACAAAAGTCAGCGTAAGACGGAACTAGCCACTTGTTATTGGTCATAGAACAGCATTTAGTATTCAATCCAAAATCGAATATAGATGGCCTTCATTACTGTGTGCCAATGTTAAAAAGGTCCGTTACAACAATGGACGATCACAATTCCCCTATAAATTTGTAAATTCTAAGCATGAAAACTAATTGTTAGAACCAATACACCTGAAAAATTCTTCACATAACAATTCCTATTAAGAAAATTATTGCAACTCCATGAAGGCCTCAATTCTGCTGAAAATAAGAAACTAGCATAACTAAAAGGAGGGATCGTGGGCGAGAAGATATACGAAGCCCATGGGTTTGTGCAGGATGTTACGATGGTACTTAATTGTTGTCATGTATATTGTTTTCTAAGATGACTGGTGTCTGACTTTAACACGTTAAATGAAGGAGAATCACTAAAGTTGGAAGTATAACGCTACTGTCAAAGTAAAAATTGCTTTTGCTAGAGCAATTTCTGCTTTTGACTAGCTGTTCCTCGTGATACAGCAACAGTACCTTGCTTTGGCAGAAACCAAATGTGCTTTGGCATTAGAGCTCACCTAAGAAAGCTTCTTGCTTAACAATAGCACAGATTATAGATCAATAGATGAAATGAGGTTTTCATTCTAGGATCTAAACATCACTGGTTGTAAAGCACATGCGTTGCACATGACTGTTGACTAATATAAAGAGATAATATGAGTTATTTTAACCAATTAATATATAATGGAAAGTTCAAACTCAAGAATGATGATTCAGCCAGTCATTGTTCAATCTCTACATATTGATTATTCAAGATAACATAAAAATTGCGAGCCGCAGCTAAATATTTGTCAAGTAAACAAGTAACCAAAAGTAATACAGGAAATGATATCATGCTCTTCAACAAGTTTAAAACCTAATACTTGAAAGATCAAAACAAAAACCAAATCCCTTACGCTGCATGCGTCCAAACCTGAAAATTTCCTAAACTAGAACTAAAGTAGGAGGAAGAGGTACTAAATATTATGTTATAAATCAAAATGTACAAAACGAATCCAAAATGATGTGGGATGCTACAATGTAGAGTTATCAAAACCCTATCAGAAGAAACAAAATGATCTCTCTTAATGCAGCAATAGAAGTTACAATCTAAAGGATAAAAACAAAAAAAATGTTAGATGCCTAATCATTTTTTTCAAGTTAAGGCAGGCCAAATTGATATATTTACATTAGTACTTTACACCAAAGTGTAATATTTTACCAGGACTATTTTGACCTCCATGAAATTGAAATTCGATGAAGTAGCTTGCGCCAAAAATGACATGCGAAAATGTTAGCAGTGTTATCTTAACAACTTAGCATTTGTCAATACCAGATATAGCATAAGCACCGTATGAATGGCTAATGTACAGAAACATCATTTTAAAGCACGATTGTAGGGCATTAATGTAATGTATATTAAGCAGTCCATTACCACATTCGCTAATAATGTCCAACTTTTAGAAGTATTGCTTTGTTCCCAAGTGAAAAATCACCACGCGAATATCTTTCTCTTAAACAACCCAGTCAACCGAAATCCACTTTCACTTTCAACAACAATGAAAAACATAAAAAGTTCACAAGAATGGAGCTATCAAGCCAACTGCGATCCTATTTTCAATGAGTTATGCACATTGGAAGAGCCAGGCAATAAGCCCTAACCCATCAGTAACTCAAACTACAATCATCAAAATTCGTTCAGAATTCTTAAAAGGATATTGTTTGCATTCTATCTTTTCGTATACATGAACGTAAATGCCATAATATCAATGAAAAATAGAGATAATGGAAGTAGACAGACAGATCAGAAACAATTCACGAAAAACTAAAGCTTAGCCTTTGACATAGCAAAAGCGAATAATATGAAGTCAGGATCGATGGTGACATTACAATAGAGTGTTCCTGGGCTATACAAGTACACAATGTATATTGTAATTGTAGCATAGCTGCAAAACACGTATTGTTAACAAAATTATCTTAAAAGTGTATAGTTTTTCCCTAAAGATTCAACGTGTTAGATAAACCGTTTTCATGCACAAAAGGGAATCAATGCCAGTTTCGAAAAACAGAAAACAAAAGCAGTCTCAGAGTGGGAAAACAAAGGAAAAGAAAAAGCCTGTGCTTTATTTAGAATTCGGCTTCTAGTTCATCTATAATGCTAGCTCACTAAGCAAACCCGTAACAACCAAAGATCGAGGACGCCATGAACCACGAAATATGTTTTTTCACACCATTTACAACGAAGGACACAGATTTCCATCCTTGAAAAGTAAAGGCTCCGGGGATGGTCCGATACCTCAACATTACAGACTTAAGAAGTAGCTCAATCCAACTATCCATATACATTGTAGGACAACATAAACCAAACAGGGACTAGTAATGAGATTGCATTTGCTACCAAGTCAAGTTTGAGTCCCTACCTGTAGTGTTACAAGTAGCACTATCATGATTGGACGCGGTGCAACTCAACTGCTACACTCAAAATAAGAAGCACATTTCCAAAAATAACCAAGAGCCCATGCATGTCTCATATCTCAATTGAAGAGGGGTTAACAGAAATGCAACGGTCAAGATATAAATATAAAAAAAAGCAAAGAATCGAGGACGCCTTTGGCCCTTTAACTCTTTATCTTTAAGCCTGATTTACCTTTCATCAGAAAATTTTGTTTGGTTAAATCAGCATGAGATTCCTTGTGCGGCAGTATGGGTGGAAGAAAGAACTCGGATTGGGGGTGTGTCACCCACTGCTTGCTTGGGAGATGGTTTTTGGCACCATGGGGTTTAGAAAAATGCTCTCCTGGGGTCTTCTGAAATATTGGCATCATGGGGGCGGCAAACAAAGAAGTTAGGATGGCTTATGAAAAGGAATAGGATGAGGATCTCAAGTATGAGAGCGGATGAGTTTTCTAAAAAATCTCATGGATTGTGGATAGACTATTTAGAATGCTCTGTAGTGCCCAGACCTACACCAACCATGGTCGAGACACGGGGGAGATGGCACTTCTGTGAAAGCAGATTTCTTTTACAGTGGGAACACTATGAAATCTATTCTGTGTGTTCTGATAAGATGCATCGCTAATTAAATATGTATCACATCTCAACATAAATCTACTTCAGAGTTTCCAACAATCAACATTCCACAATCTTATAAAGCAAAGAATAGAATTCAACTGAAAACCATCTCATTTTGAGTTTTCCATGTTTTCAAGAATTGTAATTGAACGGTAGTACGTACATAACAACTGAAAAATATCTTTATCACCGTGTGGTACATGAGAGAAGGAGAAGAAGAACTAGCACAGGAGAGAAACATAATAGAGAAGCACAAAGAAGAAGAAGAAGCGCATAACAACATTAACAGTTGATTTCAAGCCTAAATCGAACATAAACACTTGGCACCCGTTTGATTTTACCTTCAATTCGGTGCGGCGGGATGGTAGTGTAGTGGTTGTGCGGCGTACATCTGCCGGTGGTGGTGCCGGGTGACGGTTATCGTGCGCCTGGGTGGTGGCCGTAGTGCACCGGGGTGCTGGTAGCCGTGGTGAAGTCGGTGGTGATGGCGGCGGCGTCGGATTTTGAGCGGGTTTTAGATTCTATCATCCCCTTTTTTGTTGATTCCACCATACAGTGACGTTGAAACATCGTCGTTATTACTTGTGGACGGTTTGATCCACGTTTATGTTATGTATCCTTTTATCTCATCTTGTCCATCTTCATCCAATCAATTTAGTCAACAACATTTCTTACAACTGCAGCCTGTAAATCTAACCATAATTTTAGCCTTTCACAGCAAGTTAATCTAAGTTGTAGTTGGGTAGAGTTGCTGATTGTTTTTGTTTGTAATGAGCTTTGATTTTGTAATGGGTTTTAGTTTGGATTTGTAATAGTAATATATGTCGCCTTTAATTGGGTTGTAGTTTTGTCATGATCGAAAACTCTTACCATTAATGCAATTCTCATGATTACATCAAAAGCCAAAAAACAAACTTAGTTTGCAATCCATTTGCGAGCAACTAGTCAACAATGTTGCGGCGGACATGGTTCAAGTATCCACGAGTATATAAGGCAGAAAAATTGGTTCAATTCTCCTTTTTCTGCTCCGAAAAGTTTGGAAGGCGCTTAAGAAGCAAATGTAAGAGCAATGGATAACTGATCGCATTGTTGCATGAAATGCATCTATGTTGAAGCAATTTAGACCTAGCAAACAGGTACTTGCGGGTAAACCATCGTGGGTACATGTAAAAATTACCTTGAATTTTATAATAGCATTTTCTTAGACCCATGCCCCAAAATTCACCTTGGGCCGGGTATACCCACAGATAACCCCAGCCTAAGCCACACAAGAAAATAACAGTACAAAACACAGAATGAACAATATACACGATCACACTCACAAGTTACACAACTGACAAAATGACACAGTCACACCCTCTGAATACACACACAAATACATAGAATAAAAACACAGCCACACAACAGACGCAAACGCACACACAGATGCACACCAGTACAATAAATAGACAACACACTGAGTAACAGATGCACATGCACAACACGATAACTTAAGCATGCATGCGCGAACACAACACAAAGGCACCCATACACAGTCACACAACCCACATAATGACGCACTCACACGCAGAGCCTACATGCACACACATAGAGTAAGCGCACCCACCCACCCAAGAGACGTGCACACACACAGACATGCGCGCACACACACATTAGAATGACAACAGAGTAACAAATGGGCCCACGCACAGACACAAACTCACAACATTTAAAAATAGACACAATCACATACCTAAAAGAAATGGTGGACACTAGCAGAAGGCGTTGGGCTATCTAGTAGGGCGACCGAGGATACTATCTGAAGGCTTGGAGTTGTTGTTGACCATGAAAGAGATTAAAAGTTAAAACCCCGAGTAAAACTAACTCGCTGGTATAACAATGCCCAACCCGCATTTACCCGGACCATACGGGTACGTGTAATATTTACCTGCAAATTTTTTAGTATGATTATTTTAATTAAATCATAATAAGTAAATTAATTACAAAATGCTAATCAAAGACTCGAAGCATGGAAAATTCATTGAAGAAAATATGGTCTTACTCTCAAATGCGAACTGCTAATAGTAATTGCTACCAACATTTGTCATTAATTGTTTCTTTTGTCACATCAAATTACTATCAAAGAAAACCCTGATTGTTCCATGTTATACCTTGTCATCCAAGCAGGGGCGGAACCATAATTTTTTTTTTCAGGGGGTGCAAAAATTATATCGAATTCACCAAAAACAATTTATAGTATTTTAATATTAAAATAATATTATATAGAGATTTTTTTAAATCTCTATATAATCACTGAAATCAAACTAAAATTAAATTAACCAAACATATATTCTAAACCTCTATAAAATCAGTGAAATTAAACTAAAATTAACATATTAAACTAGAATTAACATATTACCTCACAGATCACAGTCACAAATCTCGTCTTCTCTACACGCTCAGCTGATCCTAAACCAGCCTAGGGATGGGGCAACCCCATCTCTTCAGCTTAAATGAGAAGATGAATGCCCAAGAGCCTTGTACCGATCCTATTTATCGAGTGATACTCGACCAATGGAATCTATTTTCTGCCTCTACGTGATCGTGGCCCTCGTCTATCTTGGTCCAACAATCGAAGCTGGATCTAGCAATCCTGCTGATTTAGAATGGGTCTATGAAGAAAGTAGATCGAACAAGAAAGTCAATTGTCGTCGGTCGGTGTCAGTTCGGCAGTTCCAATCTGGTCAGAATTCCAGATTTGGCCAGAGTTCCAATCGTCGGAGTGAGTCACGGTCGATGCCTCGTCGAGGAGTTCCAAATCTGGTCAGCGCGGTGAGTCGGTGGCCGGTGTTCACTGCTCAATGAGGTCGACATGTCATCTTCTTCACTCGACAGGTTGTCGCGGTGAGTCGGTGGTCGTTGTTAAGCCGTCAACGGTCACAGCCTGAGCTCAGTCTTCACTTGCGGTCACGGGGAGAGAGAGAGAGGGAGAGAGAGAGAGAGGGGGGGTGACTGCCGACTGGTGTGGGGTCTCGAGGAACACGGTCTCGGTGAAATTCCTGTAAAAAAAAATTCAAAACTTCAGGGGGTGCTTCAGCACTCCTTTGTTACCACGTAGTTCCGCCCCTGCATTCAAGGTACAATGCCATTATAATCATTTCCAAATATCTTCTACAATATTTAATTCTCATCAAACATTACAAGTATGGGATTGTAGTAACAAAAGTAAAGAAAGTATTCTAGGACAATTTGACGCATATATAATGTGAAGTGTACATATTGGAGCTATCCAATTTTTTATAATATATTTCAACGAAACATATATCAGTCTAAGAAGTGAAACCAAGAAGAGTTTGAATTACAAATAAGTGATATTAACAAAAGTTCAAATTTTGTAATCTAAAGAGTATCGTCTAAAGTAAAATATCTGATGGAAATGAGTTTGTGATTGGTAAATGTATAGCAAATCTTGTAAAATAGAAGAAAGTGAGATTTTAAATATTGCATCTTTGAAACCAAGAACCAAATAAATTTAAGAGATCTAAGGCACATACCAACACTCACTTAACTAGGCAACAATTAAATGTAGTAGTTATAACCTTTTTTTTTTAATTAAAGAGAACTGCATTAATATGGAAATAAGTAACACATATTTACATCAAAAGGACATGACATCACTACATAGGCAAGATACATGGAGCATAATACTACATATAAACTAGAACAGCTCACTGGTGAAGCAGGGAGGAGTGTCAAAAGCTCCATATGTTGTATGGCTATATAGGGAGATATATAGAAAGCAGACGATGCCTGTACAAAATGATGCATAAATTTTTGGATATTAATTGGAGCTCCACGCATGGTTCCAGACGTTGGCTGAGTCACAAGCCAGCTGAGCAAAGGAAGTAGCTTCCTTTAGCTGAAGGGAGTCATCACTACAGAGTACACAAAAGTGGAAAGATGCACCAATATTACAGATATCATACACTACAGGCATCATCATAGGCCATAGTTCATCCGCGTCCACCATCTGTGATAACATGAGAGAAGCATTAGTCATTATTCATAAATGTAAAAATTGACTACGTTGCGCCCATTAACAGACATGTAAGATAGATTTTGCTTGTGCTTCCTGGATGGGGTGGGCTTGGAAATTGCGAACGAGATAACCAATTCTGTCATTAGTGTGGGAGGCAACAATAAGGCCAAGGCTAGTCTTCTTTTGAGCCAACTTGTAGATAATACTGAGATAAAGTCGTGTAGGAGGAGAACATATGCATATGTCTGTTCTAGGGGTATGGTGTAATGCTACGTAAAATGGAAGTTTCGTGGGGTGGGAAGAATGAATAGTATGAAAAGTTTGAATGGAGAGATTGGTGGAGTGAGGCTGTGATTTTATTCGAGACTGGAGTAAGGTCGAATAAATTCTTATGAGATACTGGATATTGCGAAGGACTCGGGGATGATGAAAAATTTGTTGTTGAAATATACACTCATTGCGGTGTATCCAAATACACCGTAAAGTTGTAAAAAATATAAGTTGGCAAACAGTTCAGCCTTGAGGTAGGAGATGGGTCCCGATAATCCAAGCGATAAGCAATTCTTTGAAGGATGGTTGTGGGGTGCTCGGTAATAAACCTAACGCACTACCAAACCAGATTACTCGGGTGGTAAGACATGAGTAAAACATATGTGATGCAATTTCCCGGTGTTGATTACAGAATGTACAGGTAGCAGTGGGAATGATACGTTTGAAGAATAATGCGGCTTTGATAGGGAGACGAGTTTTGGTGGTAGAGAAAAAGTCCACATGATTTTCCAAACATAGGATGGGATGTCCCTGCCAGGCTGATTAAGGTTCAAATGTGCAAGTCTGTTCTGGGATGTGAGATCATGGAGCCAGAAATATGTGGAACATTGAAGTTACCTGAATGGTGGGGAGCCCAAATGAGTGCGTCTAGATACCCCAAAGTGGAGATATGTATTTTAAAGATATGGTCAACAATTATTGTGGGAAAAATATTGGTGATCTTGTGGGCATCCCAAGAGCCTGATATGATGAGATCATGAACTGTATTGAAGGTGGGTACATAAAACCCTTGGAGTTCTTCAAAAAGAACTCCAAGAAAGCCAGTGGTCAGTCCAGAGATTTATCTGTGCACCATTGCCGACTTGCCAACGTAGCCCAGTTAATAAAGTATCTCGCCCAGTTAGGATACTCTTCCAACCCCAAGAGACAGTAGCTTTGAGGGGAGTTCAGAGGAAAGGTTGGTGTTTGCAGTATTTGAGTCGTAGAGTGGTGGAAAACAGAGGGATGAGGGTGTTTGTAATATGCGCCAGCTAGTTTTGGCTAGGAGTGCCAGATTGAAGAGATGCGTGTGCCACAAACCCAATCCGCCTATGGTTTGGTGGCCACAAAGAGTGTGCCAATTGACCCAATGAATGCCACGACCTTAGTGATCCCCTTTCCACCAGAAATTACTCAGAATAGAATCAATATGGTTGCATATATATGTCGGAAAGAGAGAAACTTGCATATGATAAGTGAGTAAAGAGGAAAGCATGGATTTGATGAGAATTGCTCGGTAGCTTTATTTAGAAGAAGACCTATCCAACTGGCACAGCGTTGTCAAATGACAAGAAAAGTTAAGAAGTCCTTCATATGGGTTACAATATCTAAGGTAGTACCCAAGTATTTCCCAAACTTTTGACCAGTAGGGATGCCTAGAATCGTGGAGAAATATGTGGATAATGGGAAGGGACAATTTGGGCTTACAACCAGAGAAGATTTCTACAAATTAAGTTGTTGTCCTGAATCCCGTAAATATTGTTCAAAGAGAATTTATAGTAGTTCACCGCATAATGGGTTAAGAAGAAAAAATAGCATTGAATCGTCGAAAAATAATAAACGATTGATTGGTGTTGAACGAGGTGTTATTTGTACACCACAGATGCCCCCAAATTCTTGGGCCTTGATGAGATATTGCGAGAGTGCTTCAGTGCACAGAACAAATAAAGTCGGTGATAATGGGTCGCCTTGTCGCAGCCCTCTTGACGGGTGGAACCAGGCCGAAGGTGATCCTACGACCAGAATGGAATATGTAATAGTGGAAATACACTGCATGATGAGGTGTATCAGAAATGGGGGAAACCCGAAGTAGTGGAGGACAGCCTCAATGAAGTCCCATCGTAGGCGGTCATATGCCTTGCTCATATCCATTTTCAGCATGCCATATGCCTTTTTCCCGAATTTCATTCTTCTTATTTTGTTTGTGATTTCTTGCACAAGTAAGATATTATCAGCAATATGGCGACCTTTGGTAAATTTATTTTGGTAAGGTGAGATAAGATGTGGGAGGACTAACTGTAACCTATTACTAATGGTTTTGGCGATGACTTTGTAAATTGTGTTGCAAAGACTGATGGGGTGAAAATCACTCGGTTGTGAAGGTTGTTTGGCTTTTGGGATGATAGTGATATAAGTTTTGTTGATTTGTGTAAGAATATGTCCCGAATACAAGAAGGAAAGAACCGTTGTTGTGATGGATTGTCCCAGCATTGTTGGTATAGAAGAGGGATAATACAATCCGAACAAGGTGCTTTGAGGAGGGCTAAGTGGAACACGACAGTTTTAACTTCTTGTGTTGTAAACCGTTGGTGTAATTGAAGTTGTTGTTGAGAAGTCAGAGTTGTGGATATGGCCTTAATCGAAGGGAAAAGTGGGAGTGTGGGTGAACTGAGGTCCTCATGAGTGGAGGTCGGGCTGAGGATGGTAGAAAAATGAAGGTGAAAACAGTTTGTAGTTCCGCCGCAGAAGAGCATAAATCACCATGAGGATCTTTCACATGGCGAAAAAGGTTTGTGGGTCTACATGTGGTGGTAGATGCATGAAAAATTTTAGTGTTTCGATCTCCTGAGGTTAGCCATTTTTCCCTAGAACGATGTGCCCAATAAATTTCTTCGCAGTCGAGAAACCAGTTGAGATGTTGACGAAGTAGAATATCCACCTTACATGCCTCTTCATTCGAGAGTTGTGTTTGACATCTAAAAAGAAGGTCTCTGGTAGAAGAGATTTGTTGTTCTAATTTTCCATGATGCTCAGTATACCATTCAGAAAGTTTCCCCAAAATAATCGGGTCCCAAGAAATAATGTGATAGAGAGGAGAACCGCTGATAAGTATTCCCCAAAACTGGCAGATAATATGTATGTTGTCCTTATGTTTTAACCAGAATGCTTCAAATCTTCGGCCTCTCCCCCGAGGCCTGACAAAAGGAGCTGAGTCAACAAGTAAGGGTGCATGGTCAGATCCTTGAATCCCCAGGTTGGTGGTGATAGTTGAATGGTAGGTGAGGATCCAGGCAGAGTTAAAGTAACAACGGTCCAGTTTCTCATAGGTACAATCGTCATGTTGGCGTCCATTGTGCCACGTAAAAGTGGGTCCTTGCCAGTCAGATTCAATGAGGCCGAGCTGATGTATAAAATCAGACAGATAATGATAGCCCGGAATCCTTAACTAATTACGGCCTATTTTTTCGTTAGAGGATAAGACTTGATTGAAATCTCCGAGGAAAAGGAGCGGTCCTTATATAGGGAGAAGCATATGGAGGATATCATTCCACGTACGCTGGCGTTTGGAAAGGTTTGGGTGACCATAAATACACGCCAACGTACATGAGGCAATATGATCAGTGAAGGAGATTAGTATGAGATGCTTGTTGCAGAAAAGAACTTCACCCTCAAGTTGAGGCGGCCATCCAACCCAAAGGCCACCTTTATTTGACCGGGAGTTAAGCCCAACGGAACAAGATAAGCCAGAGGAACGGAGACGGAGATCAACGGTGGAAACCGAATGGAAAGTTTCTTGAAGGAAGACGATGAGTGGGCGGTGGATCTTGATCAAATGTTTTGCTGCACGAACTGTGCGAGGTTGACCAAGACCTCGACAGTTCCAACAAAGAAACTTTATCACAAACGGAGGGGTTGCGAAGGGACAACACCCGAACCCACGAGGTAAAGAACTAAAATTATAGTACTTTTGATTGCAGAAACGTCTAGGAATTATTTTATGACACTTAGTAAATGAAGTAAAAGGCCGTAGATTAAGAAATATTTTGTAAAATTGAGCATACCAAAGAGCTACTAAAGACAGGGGCCTATGCACATCAAGAAAGAAAAAATAAATAAGTATGAAAATAGTGAAGAACTCCATGTGGGAAGGCACTCGTGGAGTTTTTCAGACGTTTAGAATGGGAACAAGGGACCTGTTTAGTAGGAATATGGGTTAAGGCAGCAGAAACGAGGTGCCATTTCCGCTTGGTAGATAAGGCATAAGCTAACATATCAGGAAAAACCGTGGTAGCAAAAGAAAACCAACAATGAGAGATATGAACAGCTTGAACGCGTTTTCTAAGAACAATGACTTTTAATCGTTTACGTTTTTTTGAACTAAACCTTAGTCATTTAACATAATTTAGAGATTCAGGAAAGTGTAGGCGTTTTCTCTTAGAGATCATAGGTAAATGAGTTAAAAGACACAACGACGGCCAAATGATATAGAAATATGTAAGAGTAGGCAAACATGCAAAATGGAAAGAAAATTTACACAGAATTATGTATGGAAAATATGAAACATACCCAACAGTAAATAAAGTACAAGGAGAGAAGGTGTAACTTGGAGGTGGCGGAGAATCTATTTCGCGGAAAGGTCCAAGAATCTTGAGTTTTTTTTATGTGGCCAGTTGGAGGGTTGTCATCATCTAGAGCCCTTTTCAGAGAGGAAGTTGTAGAAGCAGATGAGGTGGACGGGCTTGAACTTATGGCCTTATCTAACAATGGGTCGTGACGTTGATAATCAATAGCAAGAAAATTGGCGCTTTGTGGATTTGTGCCATAACGTAGCTGGTATCCATTGGAGCCAGTTCTGGGGTATCCTCTTGGATAGCATTCATTACTTGTGTGGAAGACATACTATCCATAGGATCTATGTAATCAGGAAAGGCCTCATTAAACGTTGGTGCATAGAACCTTTTACCGTCTCTTGACATTGATGAAGTGGGGTTGGAAGGGGTGTGTATCTCACTGATAAGGGAGGCAATAAGATGGAGAAGTGGTGGTTCCTACTTAATGACTTCTATGCCGTAGCTAACGAAAAGATCAAGGTGGTGTAACAGGGTGTTAGCCATTAAGGGAACCTGGCTTGTGCATGGTACTGGAGGCCGAGATATTGCATCTTGCATAAGTTTGGGGTGACTGTTTATGGATGGTAAGTGAGAGTTTGGTTTGGGAGCATGCATGGGTTCTTTGCCCCGTCTATGAGGGAATGGTAAAGTCTCAGAATGTGGATCAGGGGTATCCAGAACAGTTTGAGGAGAATGGTGTTCCATACCATATTGATGAGGATAAAATGGAGGGGAACGACCTGCAACAGATTTTGAAGTGTGGGTCTGGGATGTGTGAGTTGTGGGGACACTTTGGGGATGTTTATTAGAAGGCCTTGCACTTGGACGAGGTAACAAATCCATTTGATTAGAGATTATTGGTTGGATGCCTAGCAAAGCTAAAAGTTGATGTAGATCTTTCAAGTAGGATTGGGCCCAAGTTTTCTTAAAGTTGGTCACCAAGTTGAGGAAGCCAGGTTCTAAAGAAGCCACGTTCGGAGAGATGTGGCCAAATTCAGGTCTTTGAGCTGTGTTGGGAGGTGCGCACATGTCACATGGCAGAGGGGAAAAGGTGGTCTGGCTAGGTACCACTTGGTCTGTAGAAGAGTTGACTCGCACATCCATCAAAGGGGTTGACTCAGCTTGAAATTTATCCGTGCCAAACTCATCATCTGCATCCAAGATAACAGAGGGAACATCAGTAACATGGTGATCAATTTCCATAGCATTATCTGATTGATCCGCGACATGAATGTCCATCTCCACGTCATCACTCCATGTATCATATATAGCAGGTTCGTCGGAGTCCGGGGAAGACGATATGGATGTTGCCGGTGAAAATGATGTGAAAGATGTAATGCAGTTCAGGTCCGGCAGGAGTATCAACAATGTGAATTCTTGAAGTGCGATTGAAGTCTGAATTGGGTATAACACGGATGGCTTCCGTGTAGATAGGTTGTCCCAGTTCAAACATTGGTGGGAGCTGATGTAGTTCCTGTAAATGGCGCATTTGGTGACGAAAAGCATCAGTGATGTTGTCGTCATCCTTTCTACATTCGTCCACCGTGTGACCTCCACACCCACAACGAAAACAAATTTGAAACAATTTCTCAAATTTAAAAGGAAGCCAGATAGTATGTCCATTCAAGAGGTGAATATATACACCTGAAAGTAACGGTTCAGAGACATTAAGACGAACAAGGATACAGAAGGAATATGTGTTGCGCACCCGAGTAATAGACCAGTCAGTACGTATAACTTGACCAAGAATAACACCAATTTGTTCAGCCAATGTCATAGAGTAACAGTCAGTTGGGATATGCATAACTCTTACCCATAAATACACTATAGGAAACATGGCCTGAGCACAAATCATATGGCCTGTCCATGCTCGCAGAAGTAAAATGGTACCTTCAAAGTTCCAAGGTCCATTATACAATACCAGTTCGGCCTCGACAGCTAAATCGAAGTGAAATAGGAAGAGCTTAGGTAATTTCTCCACTCTAACATCGCCACGTAGATGCCAGTGACAATTGATAAGGCGTTGAAGTCTGGATGCACTAAATTTATTGACATCCCATATGGTGCTAAGAAGAAGGTGATGCTTGGAAGCCCTAGCGTCCATAACTAGGGTTTCATTTACTGGAAGGACTACACTACGTCTTTACGAAGGTGGGCAGGTGGAAAAGGGATATTTGGGCGATTAGGGGAATTTGGTGCAGAGATATTTGGAGAAACAGGTGATGGCGGTGGAGGTATATGAGGATCCATGGTAGGAGAGTTTGTAAGAGATTGGTTTCAGAGACTGGTAAGGAGAAGTAATGGAAGTGTAAGAATTAGGTAGTTAATTGAAGAAGAAAGATATGATTATGAAGAAGAAAAACGGCTGGATTTGACTCGTGGAAAGAAGTGATGGTCTGTGCATTAAATGGAAGTGGCTGGAATTAATGGTAGCTGATAAGTGGTCGGCAACGGAGAAGCGAAGAAGAGCTCGTCTCTCGCTTGAGAGAGAACTTCTTGTGCCGGCAAAGTTTACGACTATATAAATGACCCGAGCGAGGTGCTTTAGATGCTCAAAACATTGAAATTAGTTATAACCTTTAAGGATGTTCCTTAATTTTCTATCGTTCACTTCTAAAGTTTTTGTTTTTTCTATAAGCCTCTTTACTGAAGTTGAAAATATCATCATTCTGAACTTTTGGTATAATTAGTTAGAGGTAAAATCACATTTGGTCCCTAAACTTTTGGCCATTTTCACGTGTAGCCCCTGTAGTTTAAAATTGGTAAAATGAGTCCCTATACTTTTTAACTTTACCCACTGAAGTCCTTTTTCACACCGCCGTTTGTTTTCAGCCGTTAATGTGCCTTTTGGTGGGAGTATTTTTGTCCCTTCGCCTCCTCGATTTCCCTCCAAAATTAGCCTTATAGCACATTTTGTCAAAGCAGAGAGGGACTTGAACGGTGGTGAGTAATAGCAAGAGATTAGGTACGATTAGGGCTTCATTTGCATCAATTAGGATTTGATTATCAACTTAAGCGTCGATTAAGGGTTAATTAGGGATTTTACTGACTGAATTGAGTACATTCTTTTTTCAGGGTTTTTGTTTAATCCATAAGTATCAAAATCGAAGCAACATGACTTGGCAAAAGAAGGAAAAAATGATTAATTTGGGCAATGCTGTGTTGTACGGCATGTTGTTCAGACTTTTGGTGCTTTATTGTTTTAATCATGCGCTTTACAATAATTTGTATTGATATATATAGGACATTGTTGCTTTTTAGGTTTTATCGAGCTTCCATATATCGATGTTATGGCCACAAGCTGGCTTATGTCTTCTTGTTGGTATGTTATTTAAAATTGGGATGAACTGAGTTGCAAAGCTTCTAGGGGCTGGGTTGTTGGTCAACGAGTGTGGAAGTGTTTTCAAGTGAATTTGAGCGGGAAAGACGGAAGCAACTAGTTTACTTTTGGAGGGAAACCAAGGAGGTACATTAACGGCTGAAAACAAATGGCTGTGTGAAAAAGGACCTCAGTGAGTAGAGTTAAAAAGTATAGGGACTAATTTTACCAATTTTAAACTACATGGACTACACGTGAGAATGGCCGAGTGATGGCCCCTTTTTGCAGCAATAGATCGTTTGGGGTCGGAATAGCCTCTCCATTTTTGTTTTCTTTTGGCAATGTCTAATCTTATTACTCCTTACAATTTTTATCTCTCTCTTACTTGTAAATTAAAGTACACAACAAGTTCTTTTTCAAAATTTTCTAACTTAAGTTCCAAATTTTAAGTACAATTTGTATAAACCTATGCTTAATCGTAGTGTTACCTCTTTTTAATTCTGTAGTAGTGTACTCTAAAGTTCTCTTTTGCTTTTACTTAGCGTGACTTTGTTAATCTTAATAGTAGATAATATGTATAATTTTACATGTATTTAGCATATATTTGCACAAGACTTTTATTTTCAACATAAGTTTATGATAATACTACACCTACTCATCTAAAAGTCAAATGTGTGTGTGTGTGTCGTTTTTAAAACGTGTACTACGAAATGAATTGTGTGAATTAAACATGAGAAAATAGCAATGAACGAAGTAATTTTAATAATTTTTATAAACGTAACTTCTTCATCTTATATACATACTCACTACATTTATAATATTAGTACAAATTCCACAAAAGCTCATAAAGAATAGTTTCTACCTCAAATCATTAACCGATTAATAAGACCTATATCGTAAAAATAAAACCAAAAAGAAAAATGTTACCAATGACATAAGATTTTGAGAGTTAAGAAAATCATAACAACCAATTAATTTATCAAACAACACATAAATTCATCATAAAAGCTAAAAAAAGAAGGCTTAGTCGAATATGTAGATATCAACACATTTTCATGTACGCAAATTTAGGTATGCAACCATATGCAGAAGTTAGTAAAGTACAAATAAGCGGTCCACCTTAAAAGAATACATAAGAAGGGAACATGATAATACTTGGACGTGGGATTGGTTCTCTAAAGAGTTGAGGAAATTAAGGTGGTTTTTTTACGATTTTGATGTACGCAAATAATGTTAAGTTGTGATAGTTTTCTCTAAAGATGAGCATAGACTAAGATCAAACTTATATGGTAGGGCTATATTCGCCTCCGTTCTGGTTAAATTTATACTATTTAGAAAACAACAACAAAATGTTAAAATTTAATAACAATATTATAATTTAGCCTTATAAAAGTGAAAAACACCTTAATGTTGTAAACCTTATAAATTTCAAAAGGCTATTTTAAGGGGAAAAATTTAAGTTATTCAACCGATTGGGATCATTTTTATACGGTGGGACTATGCTTAGAGCCTTTTTAATTAAATTCCTACTCTTTTTTTTTTTTACTAAAAGATGCATTAGTGAACCTTTAATCTCTTTAGTGACAAAATGCTTAAATTTATTTAGCCTCACCCCATTAAAAGTAAAAAAGACCCTTACCTTTTGTAAACCTTATAAATTCAAAATACGTACCTTTAAGGAAAAAAGGTTTAGCCATTTAACCATTGGTAACTTTTAATACGGTGGGGCTAGATTCACACCCGTTTGGTGGAAGTCATACTCTTTTGTCACTAAAAGATGGATCTTTCAAGCTCTTTAGCGACAAAATATTTAAATTTAGTCAAAAAGGTTGTAATATAGAATCATAAACACCCTTAATTTTTAGAAACCTTTTAATTTTAAAAAAGGGTATTTGAAGAAAAAAAATATTTAACCATTTAACCCTCACGTATCAAAAGTTGAGAGCTTTTCAAGAAAAAAAAAAAAAAAAAAGGAAAAGAAAATGATTAATTATTGGAGCTCAAACAAATTGGAGCCTTTATAATTGAGTTTCACCTAACCCTATCACCCCAATATCATGCATAGTTGGTTATTCAAATAACTATAATACCAATTTAGGATTATTTATTTGCCATGATCCCAAATTAAAATTAGGAGTAGAATGGTAAATGATGTAGCGATTCTTAAAGTCATGATTGCATATGCATTTTAAAAGTTCTAGAAAACTTTAGTTTTACTATAGCTTCCTTACACTGATATATATGTATTAAAATTTATATACGTGCACAATAAATCAAATCTTTAGCGTTGTAACAACATATCCCAATATGAAATAAATTAAAAATCTATTGCTTTCTCCATATTAGAATTAATGTATTTAGTTTTAGGCAAACTATTGCATATAGTTTAAATTAATGCAATAGCTAACTTTAAAGTATTGCATACATTTAGTTCAATGCAATAGTTTACCTAAAACTAAATTAAAAAAAAATGAAAATTTTAATTTAGTTTAAGGTAAACTATTGCATTTCGACTAGAGGGTTGCAAAAACTCTCTTAATTGCAAGTTGTTTTATTTGATGTAATAGCTCTAGGATAGTTTAGTTTTAATGTGAATGATGATAGGTTTTGATAGAATTTTTTCAGTAATAAGAGAGAATGTAGGAGTTCATGTGTGAATATATAGGGGTTTCATTGGATTTTTTTTTCATTTTTTTGGTTAGTGCCAAAACAACCATTAAATCTAATAAGAATATATATTTTAGTAAGGATAATTTGAGAAAAGAGGCTTGATACGCTACAAGAAGTAAAAAGCATCCTTAATTTTTTAAAACATTTCAAAAGAGGTATTTTGTGGCCAAGAAAATTTTAAGTCAAATTAAAAATACCCTAATCACCCCTATAACCTTTTTATGAAGACTTTTATCAAAAAAGGGCGTTTAAAAATCATTTGTACTTTTATATATGTATAGATATAAACATATATATATCCGATCGGAGTAAAGACGCACCTTGCTATTCGTGGTCCAGTTCAGTTTTGAGGCCCCATGGCTCAACTTCAGCCTAATACTGAACTGAAACTTTACCAGTCAATGCCTTTTACTCTGGATCTACCTTGATGGAGTACTTAGTTTGGGGATACAGTTAAATTAATGACAGCAAGTGATCTCTAGGGTCCGATTGGATCGCGGAATTAACCTTGGAATTGAATTAGATTTTGGAATTGGACCTTATGAATTACAATTCTGCTGATTGGACGACTTATTTGGAATTGGAATTACAATTCATACCCAATTCCATGAAATTAAAAACATACCTTAAGGCCCACAGTCCAATTCTTAAGGCCCAACCTCAAAGTTATAATTCCATTCCATTATATTTTGTCACCGTTTCTCCGTCTTCACTCAAAGCCTCTGCCCGACATTCTCTTCCTTCTTCTTCTTTTCCTTCGTTCTTCTGATTCAACCTCGGCAGTTCTTCTCTTCATTCTCTCTTCTCTATGATTGTACCTCACCATGGAAGCGGAAATCTACTGTGCATACGGTGGTGGCTACGATCAACTAATTTGACGGCGACGGCGGCAACGATCTGCTGCTTTGACGGCGGCAACGATCTACTCTTTTTGACGGCAGCGACGGTAATTTGGCTATTGTGGTATGTATCTATGTATTTCAAATCTTAACTTTGTTATTGATATTGATTTTGAGTTTGGGTGATGTTACTTGGTAGTGTGGCCGGAGCAGTTATTGATTTTGATTTTGAGTTTGGGTTAAAGATTGTAGTGTAGTCATCGAATTACAGAGATTGTAGTTTGGGTTAACGATTGTAGAGCTGCTCTTTTTGGTTGCCTGGCACTGGCAGAAATTCAAAGTGTTTGGATAAGTGTGATTTAGTGGACTCTTTGGATTTTGAAGTGATAGTTTGTTATGGTGGTCGTTCATGCCAAAATAGTGAAGTCATCGAATTACAGAGATGGGTTCATTGGTGACCGTTTAGTGTCTCTTTATGCCAAAGAGGGATGCTCTAAAGATGCACACCAACTGTTCGACGAAATGCCTGACAAAGATTTGGTATCCAGGAATTCGTTAACTTCCGCATTTTCGTGAAATCAGTGTTTTAGTAATAGTATGAGATTAAAGACAATTTTCGAACCAAATGAAGTTACCCTTACTTGTATAATTTCAGCTTGTGCTACTGGTTGTGGTAGGAAGGGGTTGGGCTTTTTAAATATATGAAATGGTCTAGAATAAATTGTGGGGGAGTAGAATGCATGTCGATGCCCCGTAAATTTCATGGGTTCTCACACCTTTTATTTTTTCTTGTTGGATAGTGTTGGATGGTCAGAGATTTTGTTATTGGATGTATATGTCCACAGGTAGGAAGAGATTCCTATGACAAGGGACACCCCAAAGTGTGGTTACTTAAGAGACTTATTTTTTAATTTCGTCAATTACCTGAAATAAGCTTTGCCAGTTAAAATAGCAAGTTAGCTGTAGTAGGCATTGGCTTAAAACACTGTGACTATTCATACTTGATCCCTAAGTCGTGATTTATAGCGAAGAAATAACTTTTGCAGGGAACGGGAAAGTGGGACGGGTTGTGTTGGCTGCCGCTGCAAAGCATCTTACACCTGTAGTGTTGGAGCTTGGAGGAAAATCTCCTGTTATTGTGGATTCAAACATAAACTTACAAGTTACAAGTAAAGAGAGTTTTTCCTTTGTCAAACTTAGTAATGGTTTCATACATATGGTGCCATCACTGCCATTTTATCTTATGTGATCACCTCATATTCTAAAGGTTGCAACAAGGCGTATCATTGCAGGCAAGTGGGGGGGCAACAATGGACAAGCCTGCGTTTCTCCTGATTACATTATAACAACAAAAGATTATGCTCCAAAGTTGGTAAGGTTCCCTGCATATGAAGCAACTTATCTTCTGACACGTAAATGGTGATCCATTTTCTTGTCCACCTCTTCTCCAGGTAGATGCTTTAAAAACTGAGTTGAAGAATTTTTATGGGGATGATCAGTTAAATTCAAAAGACTTGTCTCGCATTGTGAGTTCCAACCACTTTGCTCGTTTGACAAAGCTATTGGATGACGATAAGGTTTCTGGTAAGATAGTTCATGGAGGTCAAAGAGATGAAAGCAACCTGTAAGTTTTAGTTTACTGCATGTGCGTAGTTCCTCAAGGGGGTAATTTAAGTGGGATAAGCACTTCATGTCATTTTTTGCTTCTTTCCACACTTGGCAGAAAGATAGCTCCTACCATTTTACTGGATGTCCCAGAAGACTCTTTGATCATGACTGAGGAAATTTTTGGTCCTTTACTCCCTATTCTAACGGTAAAATCCTAGAAATCCATTGCATTCAACTTTCTTTTAAGGCTTTGTTATTCTCTTGGAGAAGAAATGCAGTGATAGGAAGGATAATAATAGACTACAGTAGGAACGTGCTACATATATGAACAGTAATAATAGTATAGCTTGGACAGCTATACTATTATTACTGTTCATGTTCAAAGCGCACTGCATCATCTATACTATTATTACTGTTCATGTTCAAAGTGGTTGTGGTAGGAAGGGGTTGGGATTAAAAACCCGGATTGATAGCTTGGACAGCTATGCTTGCAGGTTTTGCTGTGCATGCTTTTTTTTATAGAAAATGGATCGAGTAATTTGAGCTCATGGTTAGCAACGATCAGGAGCCTGATCATGTCACTTTCACTCATTTGTTAAGCGCTTGTAGTCATTCAGGACTTGTAGAGGAGGGAAGGAGATACTTTGAGATCATGTCTAGTGTTTACAGGGTTCAACCTAGATTGGATCATTATTCTTGCATGATGCTAAAACATTGCTGTAGGAAAATTTGAGAATGTTGGTTAATTGGTTTTTTTCATTTTAGTTATACTCTATAAATCAGTTTCTATTTTTATGTAGCGGTAAATATATTTGCTCTTATGTGCAGAATTATTTGGTAGAACTATTTGGTCGAGGTTGATGCAAAATAAGCAGCTGCTCCAATTCAGATGACACGAGCGATAAGGAAGTGATAAGATCTGTTCGACTTACGACTGAAAGGACCACATTTAAAGAGAATTTAGTTAAGGGCATGTTAGCTGAATATCAAGCTAGGCGTGGACGACAAATTTGATATGATTGACTAATCACCTATCAGAAATATTATTTCTTTAGGAGCTATTTTTTTGTTATTGTCTATATGAGATGTTATTCCTTTAGGAGCTATTTTGAAACTGTTCTTTTTACTGGATGTTGATCTATGGGAATTGAAAAAATTGTGACTCGCATTTTAATTGGTGCTGTGAAGATTTTTATTGACTTTCTTCGGAAAAATTTCATATTTTTATATCTATAAATGGTTGTTGTGCAACTTAATAAAATTAGTTGTGGCTATTGTGATCAAAATATATTTTTTGCTTTAGCAATTTGAATTTAATGGAATTACAAATTTTACTTTAGTAATTTAAAATGTAATTTTTAGTTAAGCAATTTCACTTTTTTACAATTTTTTAACAATTTTTATGTTTTTTTTTTCTTCCTTTAGCAATTTTCAATTCTCAACCTAATTTTCTGTGCTAACCAATCAATAGAATTACAAATTCTATTCAATTCCAAGTTAATTCCAATTCCTTGAGAATTGGAATTGAATTGCAATTCCCAATTTCAATTCCAATTCCATTTACCAATCGGACCCTTAGAAAAGTCATCTCTAATGCAGATGTCATGTTTCTTTCTTTTTTAGTTTATTATATTCAAACAGTTTTTTCCGAAGTTCAATGTCAGGACGTTCATTTTAATAGCAGATTGAATGTCTATCCTCACTGTCAGAAGCGGAGCTGACGGGGGCACAGGTGGGCCGGTGCCCACCTGCCATTCCACGGAAAAAAAAATTACATAGTGTATTTTGACATCAATAATAAAAATGCCCACTTAAAAGTTTTAAAAATAGTTTAAAGAGATGTCTTGTTAATCATTTTATGTGTTGAAATATTTAAAATAAAAAAAATAATATAAAAATTATATTTTTAGTCAATTTTAATGTAAAATTTACACACAAATGTGTAAAGATCAAATACCAAATAAATAAAATTAGGAGATAAAACATAGAGATAAAGATAATGGTTAGTTGTTTTCATTTCCCAATGCCATTAAAACAATAAAAAAGTCTCTCTCTCTCTCTCTCTCTCTCTCTCTCTCTCTCTCTCTCTCACACACACACACACATTTCCAAGGCCACTGCGGCACTCAAGACTTTCCATCATTCTCTTTCTATGAGACTCTCCCCAAGGCAATAAAAAAGTCTATAAAAATCTGATTCTCTCACAGTCTCTCTCTCTCTCTCTCAAACTCTCACCGACTCACTCACGGCTTTACCAGTTCATCGGCTTCACGAATCACGGGCCATTCTCCGGTCGATCGGTCACGCAGTCACCCCTCACGGCACAGCGACAATCGCTAATCGGCAGCAACTTTAACATCAAAGAAAGAAAGGTAAAATCGTCCACCGGTCATAGGTTTTCTTTGCATTTTTTTTAATTCTTTGAAGTTTGAACAGTTTCATTTTCTCAATTCGCTACTAGATTATGATTTTATTTCAATTTCAAATTTGACATTTGGGAATTTGGCAAATATTGCCTCGTGGAATTTATAGCTTAGATTAATCTTTAGATTAGGTTTTCTAGTTAGATTTGTGGCAATTGCTGCCTGCTCGTAATCGTTGTGGTGGTGGTGGGATGTATATAAATTGAGATTGAGATTTTTGCTTGATATTTTTAATTTCAGATCGATAAAGCGGCTTGTGCTGCTCGTGGTGGCAATAGAGAATTAGGAATTGGCAATTGACAATTGTAGTTGGGATTGGGAGGATTGTGGAATCACTGGAAATTTGGAATGGACATGGAACTTGGATTATACTGCTCGAATATTGGGAACTGTCAACTGTAAACCTGGAACCTGGAGAAATTTTGCAAATTTGGAATATGCTCAACAGCCCGCAGGAGAATACTGCAAATTTGGAACTCTCACTTGCACCATTCGAACTCAATAGACCGAATAGACTATAGAGTGTATCTAATTTGATCTATCTAGTATAAATTGTATTTGGATAGTTAGATTTAATATTTCTAGAATTCTAGTGCATGTATGTTTTTGAGTTTTTCAATTTCAATCTCTCAGTGTATTGACTAGTTCATGGTTTGTACAGTCTGTAGTTGCTGTAGTTTTTGGCAGTGTACTTCTAACTCTCCATATATATGGCAGTGTATGTTTAAATTTTGCAAGGTCCTGATTATAATGGCAGTGTGTTATATAGTCATATAGACAGTGTGTAAACTGATATTGCAGTGTACGTTACAGTGTAATATATACTAATATAAACTCATTATGAATGAGTTTATGAATGATTGTATGATTACTTATGTCGAAAAAAAATTGTTTGATGGTATTCAAAATGATGTAATCATTAATCGCTTTCAAAGATGCGACCTCGTCGTGGTCAATTGTACAATTATATGGTTCAAGTTTAATGTACAATTAATTTTTGCGATAATTTTTCTCTTGTGCCCACCTTGAATAATTATCCTGCCTCCGCCACTGCTCACTGTCAATCTGCTTGTTTATTTTTTTATCCAATGTCTCCTCTTTCAGTCAACAAACTCAAAGAAAAGTAATGGGGAAGTTCTTGATTTGGACAAACAGCTGCTAATCAAATGGCCTAGCCAGATGAACTGGTAGTCCTGGCTGGGGGATCATATATACCAGATGGCCTCCTTAACAGGGACAGAGACGGCGTCTTCTTCCGGTGCTCCAAGGCGATGGATCTACGACGTGTTCTTGAGCTTTAGAGGCGCAGACACGCGCAACAACTTTGTTGACCATCTCTACGATGCTTTGATCCGGAGGAGTGTACACACCTTCAAAGATGACGAGCAA
This sequence comes from Escallonia rubra, assembly GCA_033065855.1. Lineage (NCBI taxonomy): Eukaryota > Viridiplantae > Streptophyta > Magnoliopsida > Escalloniales > Escalloniaceae > Escallonia > Escallonia rubra. The sequence goes on along the minus strand of JAVXUO010001091.1, from coordinate 43,719 downwards.
CTCGAAACGGGGATGTCGATCCCGCTTGAACTTCTGGGGGCAATTCAAGAGTCCATGTTCGCCATTGTAGTTTTCTCGAGGAACTACGCAACTTCGTCGTGGTGCTTGGATGAACTCGTCAAGATCATGGAATGCAGGAACCTGACGGGACAGACCGTCATTCCCGTCTTCTACCACGTAGAACCATCAATCATTCGCTACCAAACAGGGAGTTTTGCAGACGCGTTTGCCAAACATGAAGTCAGATGTAAGGAGAAGGTACCCGGATGGAGGAAGGCACTGATTGAAGTAACCAGTATATCAGGTTTGGATGTCTCAAATACAGCCAATGGGTCAGTTCTATAACTTCGTTTTCAAGAAACTTGCGCCTTAAGACTTCTGCATTTTCCTTCATGTCAAACCAGAGAACTCATATATACACTCTTTCTAGCTTACAGGCGTGAATCGAAATGCATTGAGATACTTGTGGATAAAATAGTTCAGGAAAAGAGCCATATGGTGTCAAGTGTTGTGGAACAATTCGTTGGAGCAGATTCCCTTGTCGAGAACATCCAGCCATTCTCCCTCCACAAGGTAGCAATAGAACTGTTAGTCTTCTCATGCCCAGCTCATTTTCTTGTTGGGTTGTGCGAGTTATTTCTGAATAAATTTTGATTACAGTGATCAATTGCATATATAATAACTGGAAGATATTGGGAGCAATGCACGTAAAAAACAATCCCTTTGCTTGGCTTTTGTCTTAGCTGTAATGCAAATTAAAGGAGTTTGGTCTCCCAGTCTTCGGAACAGATGGCTCTATTCGGTACCACTAGCTAAAAAGTCCGTCAAAAGTACACAGAAAAGAGATGGTATCGAGCAGAATTGCATGTGCATAAGAAATCGAATTAACTTTGTGCCAACGGTTAATGGTTATTGAACTACTCCAGCTTGAGATCTTCTGGCATTCCGAGCATTTAATGGTTATTGAACCCGATTTCCTTGGAGATCTTGATGGTTTAAACGCCTCATTTAAAGACTAGGTTTCAGGAAAATCCACTCTGACATGTTTCGAAACAGGTCTTGAAAATTATCAACATCTATGTTAAGTTTACAGTATCACATCGTTAATCGAGTGGTAAATCTTCCCTAACTAGTCTCTTAAGGTTTGATGTTAGATCATTTAAGCTTCTCTTTGCCATCGTAGTCTCGGTTAAAATGTATGGATGATACCTAATGCCTTGCTTTGCAGATTCACGAAGATCCTGGAAATATCATACACAACCATGACTTCTCTTGGGGAGTAGATGAACCATGGAAGCTTATGCATAGAGAGTATGCTTTTATACATCGATATGGATATAAAGGAATCCCTGCAGCAAAAGAAGGAAGTACTCATTTTGCCTGGGTAAAACATAGGACAGCGAAATGGCAAGGCCTCGAACAAGAAATCACTTCCAGAGTTGCACCAAATACTATCTATATGCTATCTGCATGCATACGGATGTTGAATAACGTGCAAGAGTTTACCAAAGTCAGAGCCACAATAAGACTGGAAACCCCAGACAAAGACTACTTGAGTATCGGAAAGTAATGCTTCTTGTTAAAGCTAATCCTATATGTGTTGGGCCAATTATCTCATAGCTTAAGCGTTTAGAGCAGTTGTGCTTCAACTCTTTAACTTTTTCCACTGAGAGGGGAAGATTTGGAAATTGAATGTGCTAACTTTTCCCCACATGCAAAGCAGGACTTTAATCGGCGGTCAGCAGTGGGAAGAGATGCAAGGGTTTACATTCTGTTTGCCGCGTAAAGATGGGCGGTTGTTTTTCTATTTCGAAGGTCCCCCGCCCCAGGTTGACTTGCTCATTGCCTCAGTGGTGCTAAAAGAGGTACGCTCACGAGTTTCGCGTTAAAGTTATAGAAATAAACAATCATGTTGGGGTATTTAAGTTCCAATCATTTGGCTGAGAGCTATTGCATGCTCTCAGCCACCATTATGTCTTCTAAGAACTTTCATCTTCACATGCATGCTCTTTCTCTGAATCTTTATTGCATCAGTACACTAAAAATGTATGAAAAACATGATATTATTGCTTGGTTCACGACGGGCTTACTCTTCATTTTGCAACTAACCAAAGGTAGAATGGTCTACAAGCGGGGAAGACATCAACATCATACAGAATCCTAAATTTATAGAAGATGGAAAACAATGGGCTAGGAACATGTGTAGAGCAGAATTTAATAGCTCCCTGGGATATGCAAAAACAACCAACCGCGTAGAGCGTTCTAGTGGAATCGAGCAAGACATCAGTGCTCGACTGCGAGCAGAACTTGTTTATGAACTCAATGTGGAAGTCAGAGTTTCGGGGGACAACGAAGCTGATGTGTACGCAGCCTTACGAATTCGAAGAACAAATGAAAGCAGATGTAAAGTAATCATCGCCAGGTTAGCGTCCCACCTTTTTTTCGTTACATACATCCTCGCTACTTGGATTTTACTTCACCGTGAAAAACGAAACTGAAAACATACAATTAGAGAGGGTTTATCATGGTTATGGAATGATCACATGCACAGAAAAACAAAGCAGCAAGAATCACCAATTGCAAAGGTAAAGATGGAAAGCAAGTCCCAAATTCCTGGTCGTCGAACTGAAACTCTTAAGATATACTTTACGCATCAGTTTGGGATAGCTAAGGCATATCTAGTACTTCGATTCAAACAAGTTAATAGCTTGAAGCCTTGACATGGACACCAACACACTTTTCTTGTTCTGAAGGGCACCGGCAACAAACAAAAAGTGGGTGAAGTTGCAGGGGAAGTTCTTTCTACCTGATGCCCCATTAACAGCAGTCATTCGGTTAGAAGGTTCTCCACCCGGAACCGATATCTTCGTAACTGGTTTACGGGTTTGTGGACATCAGGCACCATCCGATCTTGATCCCCGGGTACGTTTTTCATTGCATTCATTAAGCTTTCCGTAACATAATTTCTTGCGTTAGGTTTAGCAACAAATGCCTGATATCTACGATAACAGTCGCAAAGGGAGCAAACTGGTTCAAAATGACCAAGGGACTACCTTGGGCAAAGGCTGAGAATTTGGAAACCATTTTAACCATCAAGTCTGAAGTGTACTTAATCTTGGTTGTCTGGCAAATTTATCCTTCATTCCTATGCTAAACTAGAGTTCCTCCTTTACATCTTGTTGCAGAATGCATCTTCTTATGGGATCAATTTTGTCGAGTAGAGCATTCACTCCAACTTCAAAGAGAGTATTGGTCGAGGTTCATTTACTAGTAGGCATATGGCCCAAAGTGATATCACCAGAGAAACGTCTCCTCCCTTATGTCATCACTTCTGTTTTTCAGGGAGGTTCATGAGGTTTTAGATTCTAGCATTTATATTCAAGAACTTTAACGAATATAAAGTCGATCAAAGTTCTGTCGGTTTGGTCCCCAGATCTGACAAAAATTTCTACTGCAACCAATTTTTTTGCCATTCAACTTAGGCTTCTGAGGCATCAAATTCAGGCTCTAATAACCTATCCATTTGATAGTATCTAGTCAGCAATCTTGCCGAGGGCACGGTTCAAGTATCCACAAGTAAATAAGCTGATAAATTCGGTTATAATTTTCCTTTCTCAGCTATGAGGTTTTCCAGGAGGAACTTAGGAAGCAAATGAGAGACCAATTGACGACCTCTAGCATCATTGGGAACTTTGCATCAATGGTGAGACGATTTGGAACGCTATTAAAACATGAGGGCCTGCTTGTAACAAGCCTGAAAGCTTTCGTAGATCATGGGATTGGCAGAATATTTTGTCCATGATAGTTTTGTTGGTTTACATAGATAAGAGAATGCATGCAGCTAAAGGTGACTCGTCGCAATACATGGAGTAAACTTTTTGAAACCCTTTACACCACTAGGTCACTCGTTGGTCTCGGTACAGGGGCAAGCTCAATCGCGCAAAATGTGCAGAACATCAGGCTGGGTCAAGATTCTCCTGTTTCTGAACCAATCCAACTCCACTCAGACCTAGACGCACATACGGGTTAGGTACAAAATTCAATCAATTCTGCCCCAATCAATGCCAACTAAACCTGCACAAGTGACGGTCCGATGGCTCAGATGGACCAAATATGTGAAGTCAGAACTACGGGAATCAGGCTGCACTGTATAGACTAGGAAAACAATCATGCAATTCACAATTTCACTGGAGGTCTTAAACATAGAACTCTTTGTAGCTCACCCAATCAAGCACAAGGTGCAATGTCGCGGATTCTGGAATATACCTTCATACGACTCAAGTCTCTGCTTTAATCTGTGATTTACCACCATCACTACCATGATATGTCCCAAAATTTTCTTTTTAAAAACAATCGCCATATGAACAGGATACATTTCCTTACTTCACACATTTGAAGATGTATATTGGTCAACTCATGTCCCTTTTGAACAGTCATAATCAATCTCTCTGCCTCGGTCTCTACAAAATATATGAACAGCAAAAAGATGCAGTCGTCCAATGCGTCAATATCGGAAACATCATAATCCAAAACGTGAAAGTATGCTATATACTCATCCATGTAAAGCGAATTGTTTATTGCTTGAGGAGCCGGAATTGAATTGACATACGCAAACCTATTTTATATAGTTTCGCGAATTAAAAGTTAAAGCAAAGTTGAGGCATGACTTGGCAACCAGAGGCCCAGAGCAGTACATGCATCGCATAGACAATAAACTACCCTTAATTTTTTTGATAAACTATCCTTATTCTTGTCAACTACTCATCATCAAAAACTGAAACTTGTATACTGTACTATCTTTAACCAATGTGGACGATTTTATCCCCAAGCCTAGCTAAAACGGGAATTTATTGGTAATTTTTTTGTTTCACTAACTAAACCAGATCTATATCATATCATATCATCATCAACAAATCATATCATATATCATATCATATTAAATATATAATAGACGAAGCGTTGTGCGCTGTTGAAACGACACATAAGTTTTTTTTAGTATTCTTTTTTTTTTGTAACATGTCCTTGTTTTATTTATTACCAAAATATGTACACTTGGTATGCTTACCAATCCACAGCTGTCAGTTTACAACTTGATCAATGAATCAAAAAACTATAATTTCTAAAACAATACACAGCAAACGTACAAAATCTTATTGTTTTGGTACTTTGTCACTTATCACCCAGCTTGCACAAAGCTTTAGTTGTATCTGTCATCTTCCAGCTACTGATTATGTATCTTATCCAGTTTGTGATCACCTGCCAACATCCCTGAGTTGTGGTCATCTTTTTCTCAAATATTCTTGTGTTCCTTTCCATCCAAATCCCATATATTATGGCTGCAAACACCAATTTCTTCAACTTTTTCCTGCAACTTTCCCCTCTAAACTTTATTGTTGCTTCTTGCATCATTTGGTTCCAAGTATTCATTTGCAGTTCCATAGGAATTTTCCTTGCTACCAGTCTGCAAAGCTCTTTAGCATATGAACATTGAACTAGGAGATGATTCAAAGTCTCAGGTTGGTTAGAGCATAGAACACACATGTCCTCCTGTATTAAGTTCCATTCCTTCAGTTTTGTCCTTGTTCTCAGACCACCTTTACAAGATAACCATGTAATCAAAGTACATCTGGGAATGTTCCCTGCAAATCAGATTAATTTCCCCCATGGCACAATCTCAGATCTTGACCTAATACCATTCCAAGCTGATTTTATACTGAAATCACCACTAGCATTTAAAGTCCATATAACTCTATCCTCTCCCTCTGCATTAGGCCTTGACATGGTCTGTAGTGCATCATTAAGGTCTCTTAAAGCTTGAGATCTTAGTATTGGCAATCTCCATTCATTATCTTGCAAGATATCATTTACTTTGACATTGAGTTCCAAACTTGAATCATAAATGATTCTTTGGCCATACTCTTCAAGTAAACTTCTTTCCTTCAACCAATTATCTAACCATAACCAGGTTCCTCTGCCATCCCCAACCTTGTATTTGAAAACTTTGAGAACTGCTTTTTAATCTTCAATATCTTGCACCATGTCCAAGAGAGATTTCCAGGAGGCCTAAATGTCCGTATATGTTTGTCTTTAATTATGAATATATGGCACCATTTCACCCAAAGTGTGTCTTTTTTGTGTGCTAGATCCCACACGTATTTACAAATAGTAGCCTTATTTCATTCTTCTAATCTTTAACTCCAAGACCTCCTTCCTGTTTAGGCAAGCATAGGTTCTTCCAAGCTACTTTTGCCCCAGTACATTTTTTATCCTTTCCATTCCATATGAAGGATCTGATCTTGCTCTCCACTTGCTTTATAATCTTCTTGGGTAAAATAAAAAGGGAACACCAATACACCTGCATACTTAGCGATACTGAGATTGCTAATTAAACTCTGCCAGCATAAGACAAATATTTAGCTGTCCAACTATTGATTTCCTTTGTCAATTTGTCCACAAGACCTTTACAGTCCTTATGTTGTAGCTTTGTAGATATTAAGGGAACTCCCAAATAAGTAACAGGTAATGTCCCTTTAGGGATTCCAATTATGTTCACCAGATTTACAGCTGTCTCCTCATCCACATCAGCAAGATAGATAGAACTTTTACTAAAATTAGGTGATAGGCCTGAAAAATGTTCAAATTCTTCCAATGCATTCTTGAGCAAACAGATTGTGTCTTTTTTTGCCTTAGCTAGTAGGAATAAATCATCAGCAAAACACATGTGATTTATTTTAAGTTCTCTGCATCTTGGGTGATAAGAGAAATTTGGTTGATCAGCATAGAAATCCACAAAACCAGAGAAGGCCTCCATGACTATTAAAAATAGGTTTGGTGACGGGGGTCCCCTTGCCTTAGCCCCTTGGCTCCATGAAAAAAACCCTACATACACCCATTCATACTAATTGAGTACCTTACTGTTGTGACACATTGCATCACGCAATCAATAAATGGAACTAGAAATTCCATCACTTCCATTACATCCTTCAAAAACTCCCATCCAACTGAATCATAGGCTTTTTGTATGTCCACTTTTACTACACATCTTGGAATTCCCCCAGGTCTATGGTAATTCTTTACCATCTCTTGCATTAATAGTACATTATCTGCTATACTTCTTTGTGCCACAAAAGCATATTGCCTTCTAGTTATTAGGTTGGGAAGGACACCTTTGATTCTAGCACATAGTATCTTGGACACACACTTATAAATCACGTTGCAGCATGCAATAGGCCTGAAATCTTTCATGGTACAAGGTACTGGAATCTTAGGTATCAAAGTTAAAGATATGCTATTAAAAAACTTGATACCTTTGTGTTTGTTGAACATCTCTTGCACTGCACTTATCACATTTTGCTTGACTACCTCCCAATTCTCTTGAAAAAATTCAGCTGAGTATCCATCTGGACCTGGGGCTTTGTTGTGCTTAATAAAAAACATAGCAGCTTTGATTTCATCTTCTGATATAGGTGTTGTCAGCATCTCTTGTTCTTGCGTGGACACATGTTTACTGATGACAACATTTAATCTTTCTTTTGTGTTCTGAGGATGTTGCACAGATGACCCCAAAAATTAAGCAAAATGTTGTATAGCCACTTGACGCACTTCATAAGTTCCATTCACTTGGTCTCCTTCCAAAGTTCCTATTGTCAAGATCTTGTTTAGACTTCTATGAACTTGTAGTTTCCTATGGAAATATGCAGTATTTTGATCACCCAGCTTGAGCTCTTTTATTCTGGCTTTCTGATGATAAAATGATTCCTCAGCATGTACAACATATAATACTCCCTATGCATTTCCTTCTCTTTTGCTATTAAAGTTGAATCCTTACACTGCAAGATCTGCTTTTGGATTTCTTGTAGTTCCATATAAGAACTAGCCACTTTCCCAGAGATATTGCTAAAATGCACCTTATTTAGTTGCTTCAGTCTTGGCTTCAATCTTTTCAGTTTGTCTCTTAGTTGATAACATGCAGACCCTTCAATGCTTTCATTCCATGTTGACAATAGTATTTGTTTAAAACTGCCGTGTTTCATCCAGAAATTGGAAATTTTGAAAGGTCTCCTCCCTTTATACTGCTTTTGAAAAATTCTTATTATGAACATAGAATGATCTAATAACCTAGGTTCAAGAGCTTCCACTTGAGAATTTGGAAACCTGTCCATCCATCCCTCATTATGTAAGGCTCTATCCAGTCTACATAGTATAAGATTTTCTTCTCAATTATTATACCATGTGTAGTGCATTCCATTTGTAAGCATATCATCCAATTTTGAAACACTTATGCATTTATTAAATTTCAGCACATCTCTTCTTTGAATACCACTCCCACCTTGCTTCTCATTTTCACATCTCACCACATTAAAGTCCCCTACAACCAGCCATGGTTCCTGTTCCACTATCTTAGATATCTCCTGTAATTGCTTCCACAATGCTCTTCTTTTTTCTCCTGTATTGTTTCCATATACAAAAGTTATGTAGAAAGGAGGAACTGAGTTATTGTAGATGACCTTTCCTGTAATCTGCTGAGATGATTTTTGCATTTCCATAAATTACATCTTGTTCTTCTTCCATCCCACCCAAATTCTTGATACTCATTTGTTATTAGGATTATAAACAAAGGACCAATAAGTATTCCATTTCTTTGTAATATTGCTTATGAGTTCCTCTCTTACTCTTGCTGCACAAGTCCAATTATTTCCACCACTTCTTTTTTTAGTACTTTTTTCACTTCATATCTTCTCACAGGGTTATTAAGCTCCCTGATATTCCAACAAGCTATCACATTCATTTGGTTTGTGAAAAGCTACTATTTCTCCTAACTCATCTGCCTTGCCTAGTGTCTATATTCATAGGAGTTCTATGAGAATCATCACCTTCCATGCTTGTAGCCCCTTGACTTATCCCATTTTCTTCCATTTCCAAAGGTGAGAAACTGTTTGCTAAGCATAAACCATGCCTGCCATTTTCTCTCTGCTTGTTGAGCATCTCTTTGCTTTTTATTGCCTTTGTCTTTTCCATCATTTGTACCATATTTCTCACTGGGCCTGCAATATCTATTTTAACAGATTGTTTCTTTTTTGCCATACTTGCTTAACCTGATGTTTCTTGTAGCATTTAGCACTTTGGTGATCAAACACCTTACATTGATCACACTTTACAGGTAACCATTCATACTTAACCCTTTGTTGAGTTATTTTTCCATCAGGTCCTCTTAATGGTATAGTATCAGGTAATGTACTCTCCATGTTCACCTCAACACACATTCTTGCATACCCTAATCTTTCTTTTGATGCTGTCATTTGATCCGTAAACAGAGGCTTACCTACTGAGCTTCCAATTTTACTTAGCATTTTCTTATACCAGAATTGGAGAAGCAGCATAGGCTATTTAATCCAAATATGGAGTTCACTTAGCCCTTCTTTCTCAACTGACATCTCAGCACTCCATTGTGATACCCCGAAAAATATCAAAAATTAATCTAATCACGAGTTTGATTAATTAATGGGAGATTATTTTACTAAGTTGGTGATAATTAAGTGTTAATGAGCTAAATAAGGGGTTAGTGTGGCCGTGGGGGTTGAAATGTAATTTTGAAAAGTTAAGAGGCAAAAATGTAATTTTAGAAAATATGATGAACGTGATGCATATCTTTATTAAGTAGCAGCTTTTTTATGATAATGAGGTGTTAGGGGGCTACATGGAGGGTTAGGGTGATTTTGGGGTCAAAATTGTAATTTTCCAAAGTCGATGGGTCAAAATGCAATTTCAAAAACTTTGGGGGCTAAAGTGTAATTTTGTAAAGTTGCACTTAGGTGTCAAATGTCTAGAGGAAATTAATTTGAGAATGCCACCTCCTGCTTAGCTTCAGAATGACTAATACAATTTAATGTTTAACTAATGAATTAGATAAGGGAAAGGGAATTAGATGGGAACAAAGGAAAGTAATTCGGAGGAAGAAAAATAAAAACAAGAGAGAAGAGTAGCAGTAACTGAAAAGAAAAACAGAGCAAAGGAAAGGAAAGAAAGAGGAAAAACAGAGGAAGAAGAAGCTCGGCTATGGAGAGAAAATCAGAGAAACGAAGAAGCTTGGAGCGGTAAAGCTCATAACCTTATTTTCGCATATCAATGTGTGATTCTAGGGTTTAGTTGTGTTATAGCGTGTGCTGCGCATTCTCTGTGAATATAGCATGTGGATTGGTAATATGTGTACATATAAACTCATGTGAGTATGGCAGTATGAGTTTGTGAATGTAGGGGTAATGGTGGGTGAGGTGTGATATTGGAGGTTTATATAAGAGTTCAAGGTTAACGTGTATGGTTGGAGCTCGGCAGAGGAAGGGAACGAAGAATCACAAAGTGGGTTACAGTTTGATCACTGTAAATGGGTCTCGGGTGTGTAAATTTAGGCGTGATTTTGGTGTAATGGGGTATATATATTGTGTAGGGGTGAATGTTCCATGAGTTAGAGTGTGAAGGGTGGGGTGTACTGTAACGCCCCAACTTAAGGTTATCTCAACCCGGCTGGAACATTACGACATATCAGCTAATCACATCATATTGATAATATCACTCATTCTAACTCACTTGGTAATTAAACCGTATTATACAAAATTAAAGAGTTTACTATTACAAAACACAAAGAGTAAGCTCTCTGCCAGATCTCAAAGTTGACATACTGTACTATTTGAGTACAACTCAATTCACAAATGTACAAGTGACCCCTTGCCCGTCTTCTCACCGTGCCTCACACCTTTTCCTTGCCTTTCGAGGGACCGGCTCCTTGATTTAAAATGTTATTATGGGTAAAAACCCGTCAGCCCACTGGCTCAATAAGATAATCAAAGACATTTACTGTAACTTTCAACTCAAGAATACTGATAATGCATGTTATTGCAATTCAATCACATTAAGCAGTTCTAGATGTGCACATAACACATATCACATGTTCACACTTAGTTGAGCATTACAAGAGTTTACCATTCCCGAATTCAGTCCCATCAACAGACCACCCTTATGTCACCACACTCGGGATATAAGATCATAACCTTTGCTTCGGCCAAAGGCAAAGTAACCGAAAACAATTGAATATCGATACTGCCTCGGGTAGCAGCCGGAGATACAACTGTTCGGCTCATACGGTGCACCGCTACTCAAACACAATCAAATCAACCCCCAATCATTTGAATGGGGTGACATAATAATCATCAACAATATATCAACCATCCCGTACAATGAAAGGATGTAACATTATCTTCATAACATCTTGAACATGTAACATAATCATTTATATTCACTAATGAGCTTCAATTATAGAACTTAACAAACATGTCCAAAACCATATTCTAACCATGTCTAATTTGACATAATTCCATAATTCACACATACCATAACCTATTTCACGTCTTCCATAACCTCCACTATGTTAAACATGAATAGATTCACTTATTAACAAGTCTCTAACAAGTATTTAAAAGTTTGACAAATGATTCATACTAAAAGAGTTACGCTAACATAGCATATATTCATATTCATGTCTTAAAAGCTCATTAAAAAGTTTTAACTATCTTACCTTAAAGAATAGATGAAAGACCCAATTTTCAGATTTGAAACCCCTTCAAAATACTCCTCAAAACATGTTCAAAACACTGTTTGAAGCTCATAGAAACTTTCCTAATCAACTGCTTAAGGTTCCCTTTTGTGAGGTTTTTGGTTGCTTTTCTTGCACTTTTCTCTAAAAAACGAGGTAAGAGAATTTAAGCATGTCAATTGGGTCTTTTCTATTAAATTAGAAGCAAGTAGGAGGTGTCAAGTGGAGGTGAAGAGGTGGAAAAGTCAAGCACGACGAGGCTTTAAGCACGAGGTGGCAAAACAAGGCTGTGCCACCTAACAAGCACGACAAGGCGAAGCAAAGCACGACATGGCTCAAAGCACGAGGTGGAAAGAAACACGAGGTGACAAAATAAGACTGTGCCACCTAACAAGCACGACGAGGCTAAGCAGAGCACGACGAGGCTGGAAGCATGAGGTGGCAAGACAAGATTTGACAATGCTAACCAAAGAACGACAAGGCTCGAAGCACGAGGTGGCAGAACAAGGTTGTGCCACCTAGCAAGCATGTCAAGGCTTGAAGCACAACGTGTCGCAATGCTATGTTGACACGTCACAAGCACGAGGTGTCAATCGGAGAAGTAATCAACACTGACTCATCAATAAGCATGAGGTGTTGCAATTATAGGATCACACCCAACAAGCACGATAATGTCAATCCCAATTCGTACTTAAAATCATCATCATTTTTCTCTCAACCAACCAGTAATATTTTGAGCACCTCTAAAATTTTGGGGTATTACATGTACTGTGTGTGGGATGCAGTGTGTGGGTGCATGAAGCACGCTGTCGTGACTGCAGCAGCGTCACAGTGATTGGTTGTGTGCTTAAATCATGTTTGATTGTGTGTGGATGAATGGTTGTAAGTGATATAGTGTATAAGAAACGTATTAGTGAGTGGAATGGCTTTGCAAATATGGATTCGTGAGTAGGGTGGGTGTGTACCAGGGTGCACTTCAGCAGAAAAATGGAGAAGATGAAGTGTGTGTGCAGTTTAGGTGAGGTAGTGTGTTGTGATGTGAATAGTGACCGTTTTGTCACTAAAGGTGGAAATTAACTAATCAGTTTAGAATTTGAATTTTTTTAAAATAGTTAGGGTCAGATTTAGCCAAAGTGAAAAAAAGAGGCCCTAGTTAGTTTTGGGAGATCTACATTGAGGAAAAATTTCAGATTTTTCTGAGGTCAGGAAGGGGGTTAACCGATGCGGGAATTTTGGAACTTTACAGTGAAATTTAAAATATTAAACGAGCACGGTTTCGCGTGAAAATTTTATGAGAACCCTAAGATGTTGAGAAGTTTCATTTTTCCAAGATTTGGAGTTTTTCCGGAATCGTTTACTATTTTTAGCCGAGCAGGCTTTTAAGCGCTCGGTTCGGACACCGGTTCGGGATTTTTGGACAAATTTTTTTCTAAAATACTTTTTTGATTAAGAATGACTTCAGGAGGCTAAAAATAACATTTTTTTAATTGCTTTTGAGATTTGTTTTTAATGCCGGGGACCCTCAGGGGGTATTTTGGTAAGTTGCCACCTGGAGAGGGGTATTTTGGTAATTTTTCCGGTAAAGTTTTCCCAAGGACTTTTTAGTCCGAAAAGGGTTGTAAAACACCTGAAAGGTTGTTTGGAAGCTGATTTGGGGGGTGTTGAGGTGGTGTAGCGGCCATCAGGGGTATTTTGGTAATTTGCCACGTTGACGCAAAATTTTAGGGAACACGCGTAATTCAGCGTTTGAAGTGGTGGAAAGTGAGAAATGGTGTTAATACGTTGAAATAATGAGATAATGGCTATTCTAATGCATTGGTAATGCTAGGTTAATGATCCGGTTATCGGATCAAATTAACGAGCGGTCATAAGATACTATGAACGGTTAATGGGAAGGGATAGAATAAGGAGTGCGTATATGTTGAATGATGTCTAACGAGCATAGTATTATTTGACTAGGTGATGCAGCTTGTTGCGATCAGAGCTTGCGAGTTGCTTCGGCTATAAGCCAATAAGATAAGGACAATGCGGTTATGATATGCTAATTCATTGGTTGATTAGCATGCCATGTGAATGACGTGTTGTTGAATTCTTGTCGTTATGATTGGACACCGGTAGTCATTGTGACCGGTATATGCATATTTGAATTGTGATGTTGAAGACTTAGTCATTGTTCGATTATGCATATATGATTGGACACCGGTAGTCATTGCGAGGATAATGTGTCCTAGTATACTATGATTCAATTCGATTAGCATACCTGAAGTTGATGATGTTGCGTAAGGGTTATTGCGTGGTTATTGTGAGATGTCGACAGTAATTGATAGCCGATATCTCTTCTCTTCGAGAACACCATTGATGACTTGTGTCAAACATTTCCCGAGTCCGCCCTATCGTTGATGATGATGTTGTTGAGGTCGTTGCGTGTTGTTGTGAAATGTCGGCACTTATTGGTAGTCGACATTTCTCTTACGTAAGAACATTGTTGATGGCTTGCGGTAATCTTCTCCAAGTCCGCCATGTTGATGATGTTACGTTGAACTCTTGTCGTTAGGTCCGAACATCGGTTGATCTTTTGATTCGGTGTTCCTTGTTGAGCTGTGTTGTTGAGCTGTGTTGTTGAGGACATAAGGTGGAATAAATTTTCCCTTAGTTCGCCCCGTTGATGAAGTCTTGTTGCTTGGCTGTAAAGTGGTTAGGGACAGCACTTTAAATGAGTTCCCTGCTTGTTGACAGTGTCTCTTCTATTTGCTTGAGACTGAGATGAACATCCCATAAAATGAGACATTAATAGAAGGCAAATAATGCGAATTGTATGAACATAATAGAGTACAAACGAATAGCGATAACAAATCAGAAGAAAATATGAAATCAATGTTGAGGAGTTTGGTTCGGATGAAAATCCCTTACCTTAGTCCGAAGCTAGCTAATCACTTGATCAACAAAAAATCAGAAGTCCTCTGAGTAACCTTAGTCCGAAGCTAGCTAATCACTCGATCAACCAAAAATCAGAAGTCCTCTGAGTAACCTTAAGAAATTCTCTTATGAATCACGATATTTGATTCCCAAAGTCTTACTTTGATCCAATCTATCTCTTCTCTCCCTTTTTTCACTTTCTCTCTCTATTCTCTCTCTCTCTCTCTCTTCTCTTTGCAGATTTTTCAGAAGTATATGGAAAAATAATTAGGGTCGGCTCCTCTTCAATAGCCATATTATATATTAGAACCCTAAGTTAGCAATTTACCAAAACCCCCCTAGACTTTAGGCTATTTCTAAAATTCACCCAAAATTTTCTTTTATTATGAAGATGCCCAAAGTAACTATTTATGATAGAATAATGAAATTGAAAACTTTAACGGGTATTACGTAATCCCGCTACGCTAATTGCCGCTAAAAGAATTGCTGATAATTTCATTGATGCTATTTAAAAAAATTCGTCACTAATTTTTTTTAATTTAACCTGTAAAAATATATTAGGACTCGAGGTGTTACAGTACTGAACTCCACACCCTTACAACCTTCTATTTCTTGTGGGGCTATGTATTGTAGGCTATTCTCTTTTGCATAATCACGATTAGGTTTTATCATTTCCGCATAAGATTTCCCAGGAATCACAGAATTTACTGTGTTCCTCATCGGGATTTTACTGGTATTTCTCGATACTAAAGGAGGGAAATCAATTTCATTTTCCACTGACCTTTTATTTGGTGCTGACTGGGCCTTTTTGTCCACCGTGGCATCCACCTGTTTCCCGCTTGTTCTTCTTTTTCCCCCAATTTGAACTTCTCTTGCCCCAATTCCATGGCTGTTCGATCTGGGTCTCCATCTATAGGCATCTTCTTCGAGCTTCAAACCTCACTTGCAATCTTACGCAATTCTTCATTCTCTGATCTCATTTTCTTTAATTCTTGTTGTAGCTCTGTAATCGCATCTTTGAGGGCTTTTTCTTCATCCGAATCTTCACTAGAATTTATCATACTTTCAGGCCATAAATCGTTAACATCTTTGAATCTTGATTTTCCCATAGTTATCATCATCTGCTGAGAGTTTCTCCTCTGATTCTCTGGTTTCCTGACTTCATGCATGCGTTTGTCCCCATTCCTTTCCCACGAAATCTGCAGAAAATGGATCTTTCACAGCACCTTGAATTCGTGATGATCTACAAATTGAATTTGCCGGTTGCATTCCTTTTTTTAGATATCTTATCTTGCACCTTTTTCCACACTTTCCGAAAAAACCGCCCAAATTTCTGGAAAGATGTCAGAGTTTCTCCTGTTGTGCCATGTTGATGGCTTTGGTTCCTTCAATTTGGACGGCCTTCTCTCTCTCTTTCTTTCTCCCTTCTATTCTTTTCCTTTTTTACCCTTTTCAATTATCCGACACGTCATCTTTTATTCAATTTTGTGACACGTCATCATCTTTATTTTGATGTTTCATTCCTCTTTTACCTCTACTAATTAAAGTCTCACATGCATCATGACTCTTTATTAGAACTTATTATTAAAAAATTCGGAGGTATTATTACTATAAATTTAGTTGACCTTATAAGAGTAAAAAATCTCTTCTACACCTTCTAAAACTTTACCTAATCAATGTATCAACATATTAGGACTTGATTTTGACTATTAACACATCAAAAACACTTTAAATAACAAAATAAACACTCAAACATAAAGAAAACATAAATTACATGTCATTGTGTTTGTTTTGGTGCTCTATTCCTTCTTTACCCCTACTTATTAAAGTCACACATGTATCATGATTCTTTAATATAATTTATTATTAAAAATTCGGAGGTATTATTACCACAAATTTGGTTAACCTTATAAGTGTAAAAAATATCTTCTACTCCTTCTAAAACTCTACCTAATCAATATATCAACATATTAGGACTTGATTTTGACTATTAACACCTCAAAAACACTTTTTATAACAAAACAAACACTCAGACATAAAACAAATATAAATTACACATCTTTATGTTTGCTTCAATATTTCATTCCTCTTCTACCTCTACTTATTATAGTCACACATGCATCATGGCTCTTTATTGTAACTTATTATTGAAAAATTCGGAGGTATAATTACCATAATTTTCACTACAAGAAAAAAACCTTTTAGCGACGGGAAAATCCGTCGCTAAAACAATTAGCGACGGATTCACCGTCGTTAAAAGTCCCTCATATAAAAGCCCGTCACTAATAATTTAGCGACGGAATTTTGAAATCCGTTGCTAAGTATGTAATTTTTTGCGACGGATTTATTTTTAATTAGCGACGGATTATCCGTCGCTAATTATATTTTTAGAATTTTAATTTACTTTCTTTTTTGTCAAATTAGCGACGGAATGAATGTTTTAGCGACGGAATATTCCGTCGCTAAATAAGTTTTTTAGCGACGGAATATTCCGTCGCTAATTAACTGATTGTAGGAATACTTTTTAGCGACGGAATTAATCCGTCGCCAAAAGTCAATTTTTTTTTTAAATTTGTTTTTTATTTTCAATTCCCAGACCTGTAATACAATTTTCATTTCTCAACAACAACGCGCAATAATCAATACAGAAAGAAATATATATAATCAATCATAAAAAATATTTATTATAAAAAAGACTCATATGTACAAGCCGGGAACCGGATACAACCGGTTAGGGGAGGGGATAAGAGTACAAGCCGGGCGCAGGGGGCGGGGGGGGGGGGAGGGGGCGAAGCTAGGAACGGGCACGGAAAGGGGCTCATCAGGGGTTGCCGAGTCCCGGATCTGGATCCTGCTTATCTGGGGGCCGGCTCGGCATGTCCAGCAGTGCCCTGCTCCCTGATCATCCTCACCACCACTGTAGCAATGCGCTGGATCTCCTCGTCGTCCAACTGACCCTGAGGAGCCGGTGTCTGTGGAGGGGCAGTAGGGGGTGAGGACGCTCCTATCACGGCACGAGCAGTCGTGCTAGGCAGGCCGCGTATGCGGCCTTTCGGCCGATTCACGATCTCCAGCGTATCCAGCCATCGCTTCAACCCCCCACGTGCGTCTGACTATAGGTCAGAGCTATGACCTCATCCTCCTCCAGATCCGGGTGCTCGACCGCGTTCATGTGTCGGATGATGTCGTGTGGCACCGACCCCCCTGTGTGCGTCGGATCTCTGTTCTGTCTGTTCTCGGCCCCGCTCTTACTCTTGGCGTCCCAGCCTGGATCCGCAGCCCACCGATCTATCGTCTCCCCCCCATACACGGTGAGATATCCAATGTGGGGGATATCTCGTCATCTCCGTCATCGAGCCGTGTCTCAGTGTGTGTGTGTGTGTGAGTTTATGGATGCAAGAGGTCGTAGTTACTTCGTTTGATTGGATTAGTTTAGTTGGAAGATATGGCTCAATAAGAGTTTATGTGGTGTCCAAGTGAAAATGAGCTGCTGTAAGGGTTTCTGTTAGAACTTTTTTTTTTTGGGATAAAGATCATTTGCTATTAAGCAGTCCTCCTGTACTAGTTGTAGAGACAAAAGATAGTCACTACAAGTGATTTACAGTTGTTGTTAATATTATAGCAATAATATTTTGTCATTAAAATGCATTTTAGTGACAATTTTATATCAGAAAATCCTAATCTCAATTACTGCCATGTCATGTCCATGGGGCTATTAGGCATGAAGTTCCGAGTCTGCCCCTCAGTCAAATCACTATAAGTTTGGACTCAACATTTTATGAGTAAAAGGACCTTTTAAATGTGATTTTCATGGACAAGACTAAAACATCTTGTACCTGAGAAAGCATTTAGAATATAAAGCCAAACTTAACAAGACCAAATTCATAATTTACCCAAACTATTGATATAAAGTGCTCTACAATAAAGCCTAGACCACGAATGTAACACACGCCTCGTCCTTGTTCTATTAGTTCAATTTAGGGTTCGGTTGATTTGGGGCATTCAATTTAGGGTTCGATTAGTTCAATTTAGGATTCAATTAGGGGTTCAATTAGTTTAATTTAGGGTTCGATTCGATTAGGGCATTCAATTTAGGGTTTACTTAAGGTTCAATTACTTCAATTTAGGGTTCAATTATGGTTCAATTACTTCAATTTAGTGGTCGGTTGAATTGAATAAACAATACAAAGGGTTTTTTATCCTGATGTCATGCAATGGCCCATGATCTATGACCTTTCAGCGTCACGATGATCTATATCGGTGTTACGGACTAACTACCGAATATGGTTTTCTTCCCTACCTCGTCAAGAATTAAGGAAAATTAGAGATAACAAATTTAAATCAGGATATCGATTTCTTTAAAAGGGTTGTCTTACACAAAACCAAAACTAGCATTTACTTCCCAATCCATCATGATCAATTTGCAGCCTCCAATTGCAGCATATTAGGGCTAAGCAACTTGCAGAAAGCACACAAAAAGGCAGAAGGAAATTATACAGAAACTCTCGGATGAAATAAACATGGGAAGATGCCCAGCTGTTAAGAAGCAGGCAACTATAAATAGAAGTATAAGAACGAAATGAACAACTGGACCTTGTAATAGCAAAAAAACTTAAGGCATCTACAGGAGAGTACAAAAACACTAGTTTCTACTAGCAACACAACTATGTAACAACTAGTATAATATAGAAGCTTTTACAAACAATCTCTTGTATAGGTAATTTTTCTGTTGTCCGTAACTGTATGAACAGTTAACAGTTGAACTTGATTTTGAAGAACCTAGTCCTCAAATTTCAAGTTCTTCAATAAGCCAAGATCCGTCTGAACAACAAAGTGAATGACATCATAAATAAAAGGAAAGAGATGCATGTAACCTAAATTGAAGACAAATTAACAAAAATTTAGGGCAATTTCTAATGTTTTACAAGATTAATTTAGGGAAATTGACATACAAATCTTGAGGTGGGTACGACGGCGGCAGCGTTGGTGGTGCGGTGGCAGTGGTGGGTTTCGTGGCGTGGCGACAGTGGAGGGCTTTGTGGCACGAAGGTAGTGCAAGGCTTGGTGGAGCGGCGTCAGGTAGGGGACGGGGGTGTCGCCGGAGCTGGGTCACCGTAGAGAAGGGTCGCCGGAGGTGAGAATGGCGGTGGTTGGGTGAGAGAAGAATTTCAGAGAGAGAAACGGGGAGAGAGAAAGAAACCAGATCTGTTTTTAAATCGAGGATCTTTAGCGACGGAATAACACCGTCACTAAAAATCCGTCGGTGAATGTCTTATTATAAAGACTTTTATCGAGGGAATTTTTAGCGACATTTTTATTCCGTCGTTTAAATAATTTTAAAAAATCTCAAAAAATACTAATTTTCTAAAAAATATTTAGCGACGGTAATTTCGTCGCTAAAAGTCTGCCGTTAAAATTCCGTCTGCAAATACTTTTACCGACGGTGGCTTCCGTCGGTAATAGTATTAAACGACGAACTTTTAACGACGGTATCTTCCGTCGCTTAAAGACCTTTTTAGCGACGGAATACCTTCCGTCGCAAAATACATATTTTCTTGTGGTGTTTAATTGACCTTATAAAAGTAAAAAAATCAATTCTACACCTTTTAAAACTCTCCATAGCCAATGTATCAACATATTGGAACTTGATTTTGACTATTAGCGCATCAAAAATACTTTAAATCATAATATAAACACTCAAACATGAAGAAAACTAAAAGCTTTCTTTTCTTTATACAGAAGTAACATGTAAAAAGAATATGAGTTAACTGTTGTAAATAATTTAAAAATATCAATATGAGATTTACTTCATCAGTTAATTCTAATTATATCACATTGAACTTTAAAACAAATAAAATTTTCTAAAATTTTCTAAGTGTTCTTTTTCTTATTTACCCCTCTTACTTATGCGTCACATCATCTTATTTCTTTTTAGTGTCCTTTTCTTTATTTTACACAACTTATTATTTCTTTACTAAAATTTATTATTAAAATCTTTGTGAACATTATTGCCCGAATTGTTTTAAACCTCTTAAAACTAGAAAAATAATTCTAAAATTTTAATTATAACATTGAACTTTCAAATACATTAGCTTTTTAAGTATTTTTTTTCTTTTTACCCCTTTTCTTATTTGTTTTGGTCATTTTCTTTTCTCACGCTAACTTATTAACTATGTATTAAATTTTATTGTTAAAAAATGTGAATATTATTGGCCCAATTTTCATAAATCTTTTAAAACTAGGAAACTAACATTAAAGTTTTTAAAACACTACCTAATTAATATACTTACATATTAGGCCTTAATTTTGACTGTTAATACCATAAGTGCACTGGAAAATAAAAAATTAGAATCTCACAAATATAAAGTTGTAACGCCCCGGAATTTTCAGAGTGGTTAACCAATCAATTAATCGATCAAAACCTAAATTATTTAATCGTTTAATACCACCAAAAGAAACTTAATAACACCCATGTCAAAGCTCTACAAACAATTCAAATGTCTTAGCAAACAGCTCTCATCACAAAACAATGTAAATTTCTTAATCTATTGAGTTAATCATCGGTTCCCTCGCAGGGGCTTAAATAGAAATTTATAAAAATGCTAATCTAATCTATAATCAAGCTCATTGTACCAGAATCTTACTGATGATTATTTCCTGTAGAAAGGAACAAAAAAAAGGAGTGAGCTTTCGAGAGCTCAGTAAGGTCGCTCAGAATTCAATAGAGAGTACAATTGATTAGGAAAATTTATTTCAGTGGCCATATGGGAAGAGATAAATCTCAATCCCTCAAATCGGAAATCAATAAAACACTTTCGATTTCACTGAAGTAATGATGAGTGATATTGAACGTGAGTACAATGCAAAGCCATACAGGCAGTGCAGGGTAACACTTAGCAAAGCCACACATGCAGTGCTAACTAACAGAATGGTTACATATGCATATGAACACTAGCTAGACCATTTAGGTACTAGCATCCCTGACAATACAGACCATCCTTATATCACCCTCGATACATACCATCCTTATATCTTCTCAATACAGTTACTCATGTCAATATTTAGAGTGCAACAAGCGATGATGCAATGATTAATTCGATGCATAATGATAATTAAATATGCAGCATCGAAAAGGAATTTCAATAAACATATAAGGCTCAAAGCAGAGTATTAATGGCAATCAATGCAATTGATAACAATTATAACAGAGTCCAAAGAAAATTCGACAACAATTTTTTAAAAAAAAATCATGAGGGCAAATGGACAAATTTGGGTTTCGAATAGAAATCCCTTATCTCGATCCAAGCACTGAAGCTAAAAACACTCTCGATCAAATCCTCGAGGTTAACCTAGGTTGGCAGAGTCATTTATCAGAACACTTATTCATACTACTACATTATAATCTTAATGTAATCATCCATAGCGTACCCATTTCTCTACCTGGACATGATAAAATTCAGAGCGGTTTCCCACACGGCTAACCTACCCCGAAATTCGTCACTCCCCGAGACTCAGAAATATTCCAAAAATGTTCTTATCGTTCCTTTAACATTATTTATAGCTTAATATAGCATATGGGATAAAAATATAATTTTTGAATATTTTTATTATTTTCGAATTAAAATAATTTTCTTAAATACACTAAAACCAATAAATTTCCATAATTGCTTCTAGCTGGAAATAAAGATTCATAATTTTTATACAAACCCTAATATAAGTATAAAAATTACAGAAAAAAAAATTAGGATTTAAAAGGCTAACTATTTCTTTATTTTATTTTTTTCGTTTTGCTAAAATCCAGGCGATACAGAAAACTGTAATATATGAACTCCAAAAATTATCAAATTTTTACTGAGTCTTTCTTATACTATAATAACATTTCTCTAATTTTCCCAAAACATTTTCCTGGGTGTAAAGGCTAAAAATAATTTTATAAAGTCTAAACTTTCGAAACATATTAAAAATACATACATTGTCAGAAAAATATAAACATTTACCAGAATTTCTATTATAAACTAAGGTGTTATATTCTAAATTTTTATGTGCTAAGGATAACCGTAGACTATCGAATGCTCGCGATGTACTTAAAACTAACTTAACACTCGTTCTGCACTTCGCTTCTTGTTCAGTGAACTTAGCCTCTACTTCACTTACACACCCTCACAACTCATGAGCCTTACCTAAACATGCGTTTCTTCATTCCACACCAATAGCTACACACACGCAGACACACACACACACTAATGCATATAGCAATACACACACACACCTCTAGCACAGCTACTGCCTCACGGCAGTAGCTCCTTTCACTTTGGTTCAAAGTCACACAAACACATACAAACCCACCTCACGGCACACTCAATCACACACACTATATACACAGTACCCCACACACACACATGCACACAAGTGAAAAACATGTTGGAAATTTTCCAATAATTGATTCTTACCTTATTAAAGTTTGTACTACAAGGAATAAGTTGCAAAAAGAATCAATCAAATTGATTGATTGGTTTGAGAGATATTAACTCTCAAACATTGGCATTTAATAAGGTTGAAACTAATCATGAAGTGGGTTCCCACATAGCTTGGGAAATGGAAAAGTTAAGGGTATTTAAATGGCCATGTGACATACCATATTGTTCTAGAAACACATGGTATGCATGGCCATGCACTTGCACATGTGCGGTGCACCACACCGCACACGCGCCGGCGCCGGCGACGGCGGCGTAAAGGCGCTATTGGCACTTTTAGGCGCACTTTGCACTTCGCACGTACGTGCGCTGCAACTTGAACTGAAACAGTTAATTTGCATCGTCGCTAGGAGCCCTCGCCCCGAGCCCAGCCTTAATTTTTGTGACAAATTCAGCTTGTGAGCTACAACTCGAACTGAAACAGTTAATTCGAAATGGCAACTGCAATTGGTGCCTTTTAGTTCAAATGTTGCACCTCTATACTGTGTCTACAGATTGTGACTGTTAAGTGACATCTGCAGAGTCACTTAACTGCCACAACTGTTTGCACCTGTTCTAGGCACTCTTTGGTGTCTATAAATAGGCTGATGGTCAGATCATATGTTGCACTTCGAATTCTCTCTTGCTCTCTCTCAAATTTATGTCTGTTGATTGCATTCTGCTGTGATCAACAGAGTTTCGCCTGTTTTATCTTGGGAGGCAGATTTGCTGCTACCCTAAGCAGATTACAAGGGAGCAAATTGTCACGGACCGAACTTCCCTAAGCCGAAACCGTGCGGCACTTAGCTAGATCAAGCCCCCGCTTGCTCGCTAAGTCAGCCTAACCGTAGAGCTGGGCGAAGTTGGAAACAAATATGCAGCGGAACACAAGAGGTTGGGGAAAGGATTCCCAATACACTACTTGGAGAAAGCCTATAATACTTGAATACAAGAATGTCTTGGATGTGTCTTGGATGTTTTGGCCAAGTGAGGCCTTGGCTTTATATACTACTCCACCTCCTCAACGGACGGTGAAGATACATTCGATCCTACGGATCCTATTATGCTTCTAGAATTCTCTAGATATGTACAAGATTCTAGAATACTTTCCTACTCTAGAATATTCACACATGTTCAAAATAGAATAGTGTAGAGAAGTCTGGAACCTTCCGGAAGCCTTGCCTTCTAATCACCAAGTAAGCGTCCACGAAGCGTCCCGTAAGCGCCTAATGAGCGCCCCGCATGGCGTAACCTCTAAAAATCAGCCTCCTTAGCAAACGGTCCGTGTCAAAATACTGTCTTAAGGAAAGAGTGCAACGCATTTGACCAGGCATCTTCAGTCCAGTTTCTCCATACTGCCTTTATTTTCCAACAAAACACACACACAGGCTGTCCTCTAAGCAGCCTCATGCACACAACCAAGCACACACACTATAGACGCAGCTCTACACACATTTCACTCGCTCGCCGTGTATATATATATATATATACACACACACTGCACTTAATACACTATAGTACTCCAGCCTCCACTGTGAACACACAAGACACACACCATACCCACTTCACATCACCTAGGTCCAACCATGGCAGCTTCTCTCTCTCGCTCCCCTGCCATCAACACACATCGGAAATTCAGCTACGGCAGCCAATGGCTGCCCACCCTCCTTCCTCTTTCACGGCAGCCATGGCTGCCACCTTCTTCTTTCTCTTTCTACATATCTAAAACACACATATACACCAAGTCCCACACACTAAAATGCAAAGATCACACCACTGCCGTCTTTCCATTACTCTTCCTTCTCATTATATTCGCGCACTATATGTCTATACAAACATATATATACTGCACTATATATACAACACATTTTTTTTGACCCATTTCATTCCACTCATGCATCACGATGCCTACTCACTCTTGCTGGCACATATCACTCACACAAATGTACACAACTCACCCTCAAAACCCATCTCTATCTTACTTTACATGTCCACAGAATTTCCACCGAGAAAGAAAGGGCCACAGTGGCCTTGATTTACGCTATCACTCCCACGACACCTTGAACCTGCAAGCCATATTCCCACACACCCAGGCTTGTGTTTCCCCTCACTTCCATTTCACAGCAACCACACCGTACACTCCACACTCCACGCAACACACAGTCACATATACACACCAAACCCACGCACTGCACTCTCAAACACACGGATTCACACATATACCTACATATATAAACCCACACAACCCGCACACTTACACAATACACAGAATACACTTACGGCTACCATATTACCGAACCCACAAACCCGTAAACATAAATTCCCTGAACCCACTATATGTATATGTATATACACTGAAAAAAAGAAACGTAAGTTATCGATATCTTACCCCGGAGAGAGTCCCTCGATCCCTCTCTCTGAAGCCCTCTCTCTCTACGCGTGGGTGTGTGTCAGTGTGTGGTAGGCGGCCAGAGATGCTTTGGCTGGCTGCGTTCTCATGAAGTGTGTATATATATATATATAAATTAAAACCCTAGTCTGACAGAAAAAATAACCCTACTCCTCATTTGTCGCTAAAGCTTCTAACCCAATACTTATAAAAAAATATGGCCCATATTAAAATATTTAGGATACGTGATGTGTTAGAAAAATTTATAAACGGTTTGCTACGTCATCATGTTGGACAAATAGTTGCTAGTAAATACACCGTTATCAAAAAGTTTAATTGTCGCTTTAGAAATATATACCAATGCTTAAGATAAATTCATCGTTAAAATTATACGTTGACGTTAAATAATAAAAATATATCGTCGCCAAGAAAAATTGTATCATCAATAAGATGAATTTAAATTTGTCGCTAAAATGCTACTTTAATTTATGAAGAGCACTCTAGGATTCGGGGTATTACAAAAGTACTAAGACCATGTATCAAAAATAAAAATTAATTCTTAAGATCTTTTCATATAAGCAATATAAGAAACGAATGATTCATTTTTAGATATCTTTGAAATGCCAAAATAGCAGTTTACTTCACAAATTAATTTTAATATACTAACTCAAAGTTTAAAGTAGAAGTCATAAACTCTTTCGAATGCCCAAAACAAAGAATCAAATATATAGCATTTTTAAATTGATTACTTTGGAAAATCTTCAAAAAGTGATCAAAATGACACCTCAAAAAATTGTTCAACATGATCTTGAAATGAAATAATTAAATACAGAGATCGTCGCAGTAATGCTACGCTGTTTCTTTTATAAGGTTAATTCTATCTTTTAAAATGATGGTTATCTAAGAAATCGTTGTATACTTTTGGTAGCACTTATTTAGTGACTTTAAAAAGATACTTTAAAAAATATCAGTTATAGCATTAATAAAAATGACACTAAGCATATTTATAGATCATTAACTGTTTTGTATAGAGGGTTGTAGGTATTTTCATGGGCGGTAGGTAAAAATAATTCATTATCTGAAATGAATTAAAATTACTCCACGTGCTTCCATTTCTGTTCCAATGTATATTTTTAGTTGCCTATTTATATCTGCAGAATAAATTACTAATTGAGTAGTTCGTGCACCTTTTTAGGAATTTTCCTTTCTAATACAAATGAATGTGACTGATTTTTAATTCATTATGTTTTAATTCACGTGTATATATAGGGTAATCTACAAAAAATAATGTTAAATATGTGATATTCTAACTTCACAAACTTCTATAATCACCCTAATATACTATAAGCTTAGAACTTAATAAACAGTCTACAAATCAAAGATGAAATATAAGAATTTTGTAACCTTATGCAATTACATCCCTATCTATCACAGTCTAGACAAATGTATGAATATTCACCGCTATATAATTGTTTAGCCTAAAACATAAAAAAATTCACAAAATGATATGACATTTTTATGATCATTCAGACAATAATTAACTATACAATGCACATGTATTTTTAAATTAATTATCTTAAAAAATATTCAAAATTAAATGAATGGTCGAAAAAGCGCCAAACATGACCATGAGGTAACGCAATTAGAATATATATATTGCCATTATAACACTATAGTTTCTCTTTTCAGGATTATTTCTACATTTTGAAAGGTTAGTTGTCTGAAAGGAAGTAAAATAGTTCTACTTATTTCCATTTTTGCTCTAAGGTTTTTCATGGCATGTTTTTGAATAGGTTTATTCAATCTAGACAATAATTTACTAAAACCATTATTTGTGCCTTTTTTGTACTTTGTTTTAAAAACTTTAATTTTATTGTTGAGGACTGTAGTAGATGTCTAATTTAATATATGGTAAGTAGTTCTATCAGAAGTACTTATAAAATAAAATTATGATTAATGATGCGCGACATAACGTGAAAAACTAAAAAAAATGTCTCACGCTTATGTCAATATGGTAAGCAAAATGAATATCGTAAATATAGTTTTGTGTATAAATTCTTGAAATTTAACTTTTTCGTACAAAAACAAAATTAGTACCTAAAATACTAAAGAACAAAGTAACATTCTAATTTGACATGAAATAATTGATAACTCGTTGTATGTTTCACTTTTTGAATACTTTATTTTGAACTTCTGAGTCTTACTAATTTTTAAGCACTATAACATGCTTTACTATTTGAAACAATTTTGGGATTATGCTTTCGTTGAATTTCTCTCGATTATGATACTGCTTATATGTAAAATACATGAATGCGATACGTTTTGAATTCGATAGTTCACTTCAAGCGAATATGATTAAATCGTAATTTTCAAAACCATCGACATGATACTGAAATACCCAATCTTAACTCTACCAAAATATATTGAAATTCAAACATACTCATATGTTTGGCCTGGGTTACTGAACTAGTAAATAAATAATAGATAAAGCGTTGTGCATTGTGGAGACGACACATAAGCTTTTTTTAGTGTTCTTTTCCCTTTTTACCTCCTTTAATTATGCGACACGTCATCTTTGTTCAATTTTGCGACACGTCATCATCTTTGTTTTAGTTTTTCATTCCTTTTTTACTTCTACTTATTAAAGTTTAACATGCATCATGGCTCTTTATTATAACTTATTATTGAAAAATTCGGAGGTATTATTAATATAGATTTAGTTGACCTTATAAGAGTAAAAAATCAATTCTACGCATTCTAAAACTCTACCTAATCAATGTATCAACATAATAGGACTTAATTTTGACTATTAACACCTCAAAAATACATTAAATAACAACATAAACACTCAAACATAAAGAAAACATAAATTACACGTCATCATGTTTGTTTTTGTGTTTTATTCCTCATTTACCTCTACTTATTAAAGTCACACATGTATTATGACTCTTTAGTATAACTTATTATTAAAAATTCGGAGGCATTATCACCATAAATTTAGCAGTCCTTATAAGAGTAAAAAAATCTCTTCTACACCTTCTAAAATTCTACCTAATCAATGTATCAACATATTAGATTTTGATTATGACTATTAACACCTAAAAAATACTTTTTATAATAAAGTAACACTCAAACATAAAGAAAAATATAAATTACACGTCTTCATGTTTGCTTTAGTATTTCATTCCTATTCTTCCTCTACTTATTATAGTCATACATGCATCACGACTCTTTACTGTAACTTATTATTGAAAAATTCAAAGGTATAATCAATTATCATAAATTTAGTTGACCTAATTATAAGAGTAAAAAATCAATTCTACACTTTCTAAACTCTGCATAGT
This sequence comes from Escallonia rubra, assembly GCA_033065855.1. Classification (NCBI taxonomy): domain Eukaryota; kingdom Viridiplantae; phylum Streptophyta; class Magnoliopsida; order Escalloniales; family Escalloniaceae; genus Escallonia; species Escallonia rubra. Next base: position 15,030 of record JAVXUO010001091.1, on the reverse strand, counting down.
CAATGTATCAGCATATTGAAACTTAATTTTAACTATTAGCACTTCAAAAATACTTTAAAGAACAACATAAACACTCAAACGTAATGAAAACACAAGTCACTTGTGAAAAAAAAAATGTAGGTCACAAATTAAAAGTTTTCTTTTCTTTATACAGAAGTAACATGCAAAAAGAATATGAGTTAATTGTTGTAAATAATTTAAAAATAGTAATATGAGATTTCACTTCATCAGTTAATTGTAATTTTATCATATTGAGCTTTAAAACACATAAGCTTTTCTAAGTGTTCTTTTTCTTATTTACTCATCTTACTTATGCGTCATATCATTTTATTTGTTTTAATATCCTTTTTTTTACACCACTTATTAATTCCTTACTAAAATTTATTATTAAAATATTTGTGAAAATTATTGCCCCAATTGTTGTGAACCTTTCAAAACTAGAAAAACAATTCTAAAATTTTAATTATATAACATTGAACTTTCAAATACATCAGCTTTTTTAGTGTTTTTTTTTTCTTTTTACCCATCTTAGTTATGTTACACGTCATCCTATTTGTTTTGCTCTTTTTTTTTTCACCCCAACTTATTAACTATGTATTATAATTTATTTTTAAAAAAATTGTAAATATTAGGGTTAATTACTCACGGCACCCCTGAGGTTTATCCTAAATTACACACGGACCCCCTTATCTTTTGAAAATTACACTCCGCTCCCCCAGGTTTGTACCCGCATTTCACGGAGCCCCACAAAATTGACGGGGACCCTAACTCTGTCTAAAGATTCCCTGACACCTTACTTTTTCGACTTTTCATCCCCAAATTGCCCTCCCTTTCTTGAATAAAACCCCTCTTGTCCTTCAAGGTTTTTCTTCTTCTTCATCTTCATTATCTTTCTCTTCTGCAGACCCATTTCTTTCTCCTTTGTTCTCTCTTTCTTCCTTCACTTCATTCTTTCCCTTCTGCAGACTGGTCAATGGTCTTGATTACTGTAACCTTCACTTACTAGATTACTCAATACCAACAACCAACAAGAAAGAAAATTTAGACTTCATAGATATATATTGCATATATACAGCATGACCAATCAACTTTCTTCAAATCCAGTTCATGTCCAAGGAAACTGAGTGAGAGAGAGAGAGAGACTGAGAGACTGAGAGATATGGAAGGAAGAAATCTCCTCCGTCTCTTCTTCCTCCTGTTCATCGTCGCCGCCCTCCTCCTCGTTACCTTGCTCAACCTCCCTTACCCGATGCCCAACGCAGCGTCGCTGCTGGATTGCACCGCCGACACCCCATGGTGCACCTCCAGGAACCACTTCTAGCCCAAGAATCCAAAGAACCTTCCAAGTAACGAGGACGAGGGCAGCGACGATGAACAGGAGGAAGAGGAGACGGAGGAGAGAGAGAGAGACTGAGAGAGTGAGAGATATGGAAGGAAGAAATCTCATCCGTCTCCTCTTCCTCCTGTTCATCGCCACCGCCCTCCTCCTCGTTACCTTGCTCAACCTCTCTTACCCGACGCCCAACGCGGCGTCGCTGCTCGATTGCACGCCGACACCCCGTGATGCACCTCCAGGAACCGCTTCCAGCCCAAGAATCCAAAAACGGGTCCGGCCTCGGGTAGTTGTTCTTCACCATCGCCGACTCGCCGGCCTCCTTCGTCTTGTTCAGGTTGTCTGAGAGCAGGTTGGGGGGCCCAGCTGGCAAATCCCCGTAAGTGGACTCGATGTATTGGGAGATAGATGACTTGTTTGAGCCTTCTTTTTCCTTCGGTGCATCAATGGCTGCAAAAATCATCTGAAAACACCAACAAACACAAAAGAATTACTAACAGTTCAAAAGGAAAAAAGACCCAAAATGCAAAATGAGGGCACAAAAATTGGGTTTTAATCAGATCTTTCAAAAACCTTGTGGTTTGCTTGGAATATAAAGGAGGAAATAGAATAATATAGGGAAAATTCTCAAGAATATGAGAAAAAAAGAGAGGGCAGAAACGTCTTTTTATGACCAGCCGTTAACACCGTCAAAGAAATCTAGATTTTTGGAGCGGAGTGTAATTTTCAAAGATAGTGGGGTCCGTGTGTAATTTAGGATAAACCTCAGGGGTACCGTGAGTAATTAACCCAAAATATTATTGGCCCAATTTTCGTAAACCTTTTAAAATTAGGAACTAACACTAAAGTTTTCAAAAACCTACCTAACGAGAATCTCACAAATATAAAGTACGAAGACCATGTATCAAAAGTAAGGATTAATACTTAACATATTTTCATATAAGCAATATACGAAATGGATATGACTTCATTTTTAGATATCCTTGAAATGCCGAAACAACAATTACTTCATAAATTAATTTTAATATAATAACTCAAAGTATAAAGTAGAAATTGTATACTCTTTTAAATGTCCAAAACAAAGAATCAAATATATCACATTTTTTTTAAATTGATTATTTTAGAAAATCTTCAAAAACAGATCAAAACGACACATCCAAAAATTGTTAAACTGGATCTTGAAGTGAAATAATTTAAACACAAGAGATTGTCAGCGTAATGCTGACTATTTCTTTTATAGAGTTAATTCTATCTTTTAAAATGATGGTTATCTAAGAAATTTTTTGCCGTTACCCAGGTCATAAGAAGATGCAATACAACCTCCCATACAATGAAACTCAATGATCGTTGTATACTTTTTGTGGCGCTTTTTTAGTGACTTTAAAAAGGTACTTTTAAAAATTGTTAGTTATGGTATCAACAAAAATGATAATAAGTAAATCTATCGATCATTAACTGTTTTCTATTGAGGGTTGTAGGGATTTTCATGGGCGGTAGGTAAACATAATTCATTATTTGAAATGAATTAAAATTACTCCAGGTGCTTCCATTTCAGTTCCAACGTTTCAATACAAATGACTGTGACTGATTTTTAATTCATTATGTTTTTATTCATGTGTATATATAGGATAATCTACAAAAAAAAATGTAAAATATGTGATATTCTAACTTCACAAACTTTTATGATCACCTTAATATACTATAAGCTTAGAACTTAATGAACAATCTACAAATCAAAGATGAAGTATAAGAATTTTGTAACCTTACGCAATTACATCACAATCTATCACAGTCTAGACAACTATATGAATATGCACTGCTATATAATTATTGAACCTCAAATATAAAATAAAAAAAATTGTAAAATGATATGACATTTTTATGATCATTCAGATAAATGCATAATGCACATGTATTTTCAAATTAATTGTCTTACAAAATATTCAAAATTAAATGGATGGTCGAAAAAGCGCCAAACGTTACCATGAAGTAAAGCGATTAGAATACATATATTGCCACTATAACACTATAGTTTCTCTTTTCAAGCTTATTTTTACCTTTTATAAAAGGTTGACCGTCTCAAAGGAAGTAAAATAGCTCCACTTACTTCCATTTTTGCTCTAAGGTTTTCATGGCATGTTTTTTAGTAGGTTTATTTAGTCTAGACAATAATTTACTAAAAACATTGTTTGTGCCTTTTTGTACTCTTTTATAAACTTTCAATTTCATTGTAGAGGACTGTAGTAGAAGTCTAATTTAATATATGATAAAGAGTTCTATCAGAGTTACTTATAAAATAAGTTTTTTGATCAATGATGCGCCGCATAACGTGAAAAAATAAAAAATAAATGGCTGACACTTATATGGATATGGTAAGCAAAATGAATAACGTAAATGTAAATTTGTGAATAAATTCTTGAAATTTAACTTTTTCGTACAAAAACAAATTTATTACCTAAAATATTAAAGAACAAAGTAGCATTCTAATTTGATGTGAAATGATTGATTACCCATTGTATGCTTCATTTTTTTAATACTTTATTTTGAACTTCTGAATCTTATTAATTTTTAAGCACCATAACATGCTTTACTATTATGAAACAATTTCAGGATAATGCTTTCATTGAATTTGTCTTGATTATGATACTGCTTATATGTGAAATGCATGAGTGCGATATGTTTCTTAATTCGATGGTTCACTTCAAGCAAATACGAATAAATCGTAATTTTAACTATCGACGTGATGCTTAAATATCCAACCGTAATTTTAACTATCGTAATATATTAAAACTCAAACATACTCATTGCGTTTAAATACAATCCACCTGGGCCTTGCCCGGGTGACTGAACTAGTAATAAATATATAATAGACGAAGCGCGTTGTGGAGGCGACACATAAGCTTTTTTTAGTGTTCTTTTTTCTTTTTATCCTTTTTAATTATGCTACACGTCGTCATCGTTCAAATTTGCGACACGTCATCATCTTTGTTTTGGTGTTTCATTCCTTTTTTACCTCTACTTATTAAAATCTCACATGCATCATGACTCTTTATTATACTTTATTATTAAAAAATTTGGAGGTATTATTACTATAAATTCACTACAAGAAAAGAGGGAATTAGCGACGGACTTTTAGCGACGGAGCCAATTCCGTCTCTAAAAGTCTTTTCAGCGACGGAATACACCCGTCGGGTAACGTCCGTCGGTAAAACTATTTACCGACGGAATAATTCCGTCCGTAAAAATAACCGTCGGTGAAAGTCGAGTTTTGCCGACGAACTTTTACCGACGGGTGTGTTCCGTCGGAAAAAATATTTAACAACGGAATAATTCCGTCGGTAAAACTACCCGTCGATAAAAGCCTTAAATAGATCAGATCCCCTTCTTCTTTTCTTTCTCCCGTTGCTCTCTCTCTCTCTCTCTCTCTCACCGGCGATTTATCCTCCGTCGCCATCCCCGGCAACCTAGCCCCCGACGGAATATATCCTGCCACCGCCTCCGACGCCGCCACTGCCGCCCATCTTCAAAACCGAAGGACCGCTGCTGCGACGCCACCACCACTGCGCCACCACCACTGCTGCGACGCCACCACCACTGCTGCGACGCCACCACCACTGCTGCGACGCCACCACCACCACTGCGCCACCACCACTGCTGCGACGCCACCACCACTGCGCCACCATCACTGCGCCACCACCACTGCTGCGCCGCCACGACAACCGCGCCGCCCATCTTCAAATCAGCCCAAGTTTCTGTAAGTTTAGATATTCACGATCGGCTTTTAGATATTCAGAATCATCTCTTTACCGTTTGTAGATTCTCGTAACTCGTATGGTTTTGATTTTTTTTTTGGTAATCATATGGTTTGATATTATGTTACCCGGTAAATGCAGTATATAATGAGAAGGGTTTGTAGATTCTCGTAACTCGTATGCTTGGCTTGGCGGGGTTGATCGACTCTTGGAGGAGGATTCACCTTTTGGTTTTAAAAAAAGGCTTGGGGAATACGATAACACCAACACATAAATTAGCTTCATGGCCCCTTAGAAGGTGTTCAAAAGTTAGAAGTTACGAATTTTCCCATGATAAATTGGTAGATGTTAAAGAAAATGTGGTCTTAACCCTAAACCCTAAACCCTAAACCCTAAACCCTAAACCCTAAACCCTAAACCCTAAACCCTAAACCCTAAACCCTAAACCGAACCCTAAACCCTAAACCCTAAACCCTAAACCCTAAACCCTAAACCGAACCCTAAACCCTAAACCCTAAACCGAACCCTAATTAGTCATAATTGAGCCCTAAATTGATTGCCCCAATCTAACCGAACCCTAATTGAACCCCCTAATCCAACCGAACCCTAAATTGAACTAATTGAACCCTAAATTGAATGCCTCAAATCAACCGAACCCTAAATTGAATCAATAGAACCCCCTAATTGAACCCTAAATTGAACTAATTGAATCCTAAATTTAATGCCTCAAATCAACCGAACCCTAAATTGAATCAATAGAACCCCCTAATTGTACCTAAATTGAAGTAATTGACCCTAAATTGAATGCCCTAATCGAATCGAACCCTAAATGAAACTAATTGAACCCTAAATTGAATGCCCTAATACGATCGAACCCTAAATTGAAATAATTCAAGCGCATCGGATATGTGAATTTTGAACAGTTTTTAAAAAATTTGAACATTGCTCATTTGTTTGATAATTTTAGGTTGTTAATTGTGCGTTTTATAATTGTGATTATTGATCGGTGATTTTAGGTTATTAGCTGTGCATTTGAAGTAATTGCGATTATGAATTGATGATTTTAGGTTGTTAATTGATGATTTTAGATTGTTAATTGTGCATTGAGCATTTGAGATATTGAGATTATTGACGGAGGATGGGACCCAATTGGATTGAATGTGTGATTTTTGTTAATTTTTATTGCATTGAGCATTTGAGAATTGAGAATTGAGATTGTTGACGGAGAATGGGACCCAATTGGATTGAGATACCTGTTAGTTAGCGCAGACACGGACACCACGTCTGATCGACGGTGTCCGACATTTAGAAAACAAATTAACGTATGCCGATGTGTCCGGAGGTGCGTGTCGCTGGGCATCGGACACGTGTCCGGAGGCGTCGGACACGTGTCCAAAGGCGTCGGACACGTGTCGGTATGTGTCAGACACGTGTCGGTATGTGTCTGACACGTGTCCGGAGGTGTCAGAAACGTATCGGACACCATATCGACACCCTATATGAGGTGTCGGAATTGAGGTTGTTGAATGTGCATTAAATTTAGGTTAGTTAGGTTAATGCGACATTTTTAGCATGCACCCCCTGGAATCTAATCGTGGCTCCAGCGCTGGCTATAATTAGCCCTAATTAGTCCTGATTAACAATATGTTAGTAAATCAATTAACCCTAATTAGCTCTAACGAGCCTAATTAGTTTTAATTAACCCTAAGAACCTGATAAAATTCAAATTAGCTGTAATTACCTCAAATTAGCCCAAATGAACCCAATTATGCGCATATTGATTGTAGTTAGCCTAATTAGTCATAATTTGCACTAACATAACCCAATTACGCCTAATTAGCGCTAGTTAGGACTAATCAACACTACTCGGCACCATCAAAACCCTAATTAGGACTAAATAACCCTAATTAGTCCTAATCAACCCTAATTAGCTATAATTATTCGAAACTAGCCCTCACTAACATTAATTAGCTCTAACATAACCCAATTAAGCCTAATTAGCCCTAATTAGGACTAATCATCACTACTCGGCACAATTAAACCCTAATTAGTCATAATCAACCCTAATTAGCTATAATTATCCGAAACTAGCCCTCATTAACATTAATTAGCCCTAACATAACCCAATTAAGCCTAATTAGCCCTAATTAGGACTAATCATCACTATTCGGCACAATTAAACCCTAATTAGGACTACATAACTCTAATTAGTCCTAATCAACCCTAGTCAGCTATAATCATCCGAAACTATCCCTCATTAACATTAATTAGCCCTAACATAACCCAATTAAGCCTAATTAGCCCTAATTAGGACTAATCATCACTATTCGGCACAATTAAACCCTAATTAGGACTACATAACTCTAATTAGTCCTAATCAACCCTAGTCAGCTATAATCATCCGAAACTATCCCTCATTAACATTAATTAGCCCTAACATAACCCAATTAAGCCTAATTAGCCCTAATTAGGACTAATCATCACTACTCGGCACAATTAAACCCTAATTAGTCATAATCAACCCTAATTAGCTATAATTATCCGAAACGAGCCCGCATTAACATTAATTAGCCCTAATTAGGACTAATCATCACTACTCGGCACAATTAAGCCCTAATTAAGACTACATAACTCTAATTAGTCCTAATCAACCCTAGTCAGCTATAATCATCCGAAACTATCCCTCATTAACATTAATTAGCCCTAACATAACCCAATTAAGCCCAATTAGCCCTAATTAGGACTAATCATCACTACTCGGCAATTGTTAAACCCTAATTAGGACTAAATAACCCTGACTAGTCCTAATCAACTCTAATCAGCTATAATTAATAATCGTGTCTTGTTCCCTAATAACCCAGTTAGCCCTAATTAGTCCTTGTAGATCCCATAATTACTCCATGTTGCCCAGAGATGGTTCAATTACTCGCTCTTTACAAACCCTGCCTTCTTTATATTAATTGTTGTTTTGAGAAGTCCATTGGCAACGAGATGGTTCAACTCGTTGCCAACGAGTTCTATTTAATGTGGAATTGATAACATATGCAACGATCATTCTGCAGTTTTGATATTTCGGAAAGATTCTTGCATATCTTATCAATTTCTGAACACATGCATGCATAAAAACCCTTAGTTCCCGTTCAAAGGTACTCATTACAAAGTAATGCCTTGTAATGAGCCTTTGGATGTCCAGTTTGGACAGTTTGGAAAAGCTAATTGTTTATAAAACAATATTTTGACTCATGCTTTATGTTCTATGTCGTGGATATTTGGTACACGTTCTCGTGTGTTTCTCCGGGTGCATACAGATCTGGTGTTCTAACATCCGTCAAACCTTCCTGAGCAAGGTTAGATGAATGTTAGAACACCTAATCGATGTGGTGTACTTGGAGAAATGCGGGGAGGTGCTGCCGAATTTTCCACAGACATCGGACTAAGCATGAGTTATTCACTGTTTTATAAACATGTGCTTTTCTGAATGGGATAGGACCACTACCTGTTCAAGAGTGGAGGGGAAATATGTAGACGTGTTGTAACATTCATGCATTGATATTTACATCGGCAATGCTTAATCACTGGTCATTATTGAAGGTGGTATACAGTACGATAATTCAGTCGTCATGTCAGTCGATCGAAGTTGGATGAAAAGGAAGAATGCTGAAGATTTTGAGTGTCGCGTTGACGAATTTCTCGACTTCGCTTATGCGCATCCTGCACATGTTGACCTTGATAAGATAAGGTGCCCGTGCGGTAGATGTGAGTTGTTGCACTGGAGAAAAAGAATTGAAGTAAAATGGCATCTTCGTCGGTACGGTTTTATGGGTGGATACACAAGGTGGACGCAGCACGGGGAAACGATAGTATTGTCGTCCAACCTGGCTAGTCAAACTGAAGTTAGGGAGGAGGCACGATATGATTTTCGAGATATGATTATGGATGTTGGGCATGCTAATGTTGACTGGGGTAACGACAGGCCACAACCGCCGAACGAGGGGGCTCATCAGTTTTATGAGTTGTTGAGAGCTGCGGAAGAGCCGCTGTGGGATGGAGCTCCGAAACACACACGGCTGTCTGCGGTTAGTAGGTTATTACAGTTGAAATCAGACCACGGGCTGAGCGAGAAAGGTTTTAACGAGTTTGTTACCTTCATCAAAGAAATACTGCCCGAAAGTGAAAAGCTACCGCCGTCGTACTATGACGCGAAGAAGATGATGAGGAAACTTGGGTTGAGCTACGACCGGATAGATGCGTGCAATAACGATTGTGTATTATTCTGGAAAGAGAATAAGGATTTGTCATTATGTCCAGTGTGTGATCATTCGAGGTACAAACCGGACAAAGGGAAGAAGAAAAACATTGCATGGAAGATATTGCGATATTTCCCGGTCACACCACGGCTTCAGAGAATGTACTACTCCTCCAGTACGGCTGAACATATGAGGGCTCACCGTGAGACTCGCAGCAACGATGCCGATGTGCTGACACACCCAGCTGATGGAGAGGCGTGGAAGGAGTTTGACCGCAGGCATCCAGTTTTTGCTCAGGAAGTTCGGAATGTTAGACTTGGTCTGGCAACCGATGGGTTCAACCCTTTCGGTCAGTCTACCACGCCTTACTCCTGTTGGCCTGTTATTATTGTCCCTTACAACCTTCCACCAGGCATGTGCATGAAGAAGCCGTATATGTTCTTGTCGTTGCTTATTCCGGGGCCGAAGAGTCCCGGTAAGGACATAGATGTGTATTTAAGGCCGTTGATTGATGAGTTAAAACAATTATGGAATCATGGAGTCGAAACATATGATGCATCCCTTAAACAAAATTTTCAGATGAGGGCTGCTTTGATGTGGACTATACATGATTTCCCCGCATTGGGAATGACGTGTGGCTGGAGCACACATGGGAAGCTAGCATGCCCTGCTTGTATGGGCGTGAACCCCGGTCATACGTTAAAGCACGGCGGAAAGGCCTCGTGGTTCGGATGTCACCGTAAGCTTTTGCCACCGGGCCATCAGTTTCGTAGGCAGAAGGATAAATTTGACGGGACAATCGAGCGTGAGGTTGTCACGCTGGACTACCCATCTGGTGAAGAAGTACTCTCACACCTGGAGGCACTTGATACTGACATACCACACGGTAAGGGTGTGCCGGATCAGAAGATTGCAGGGTTCGGGAAAGAGCACAACTGGAGAAAATTTTGTATCTTCTGGGAGTTAGCCTACTGGAGGACGCTCGTTATCCGAAACAACATGGATGTGATGCATATTGAGAAGAACGTTTTTGATAATGTGTTCAACACAGTGATGAATTTCAAGGGCAAATCGAAAGATCACCTTAAAGCGAGAAGGGATCTACAACAGTTGGGTGTACGCCGTGAATTGCATCCTCGGACAGTCAGTGGGAGGACCATACTTCCGAAAGCACCTTACTGTCTAGACAAGAAACAAGTGGAGAAGGTCTGTCAGTGGGTTAAGAATTTGAAGCTTCCGGATGGGTTTGCGTCCAACATATCTCGTTGTTGCAATGTTTCGGAATGCAAGTTCCAAGGGATGAAGAGTCACGACTGCCACGTATTCATGGAGAGATTCATTCCTATTGCCTTCCGGGGACTGTTGCCACGGGTTGTTTGCGAGACTTTGACTGAATTATCTCATTTCTTTCGAGATATATGCTCTTCTACGATCCGGGTGAGTAACATGGAAGTGCTTGAGAAGAACATTGTGGTGACGATTTGCAAGCTGGAGAAAATCTTCCCACCTTCGTTCTTTGATTCAATGGAGCATCTGCCTGTTCACTTGGCATATGAAGCTAAAATGGGTGGACCCGTGCAATATCGGTGGATGTATCCCTTCGAGAGGTAATCCTTAAATTGTTACAGTTGTTCGTTTACACTTAATGCGACATCTGTTATCATTGATATTCCACCTAACTCGATTCCCTAAACTTCTAGGTTCATGTTCCATTTAAAGAAAAAAGTCCGTAATAAGGCTCGGGTTGAGGGCTCAATTGCGGAGGCTTACGTAATGGAAGAACTTGTAAACTTTTGTAGTCAATATTTCGGTTCGGATGTTGGTACAAGGTTAAATCAACTAGGCCGAAATGATCCCGGAGCAAGCACAAATTTGGAAGGGCAATTGTCAATATTCAAGCAGTCAGGTAGTCCGTTCGGCCGAACGTATACTCGATGGCTAACAGATGAAGAGTACAGTGCTGCAACAATATATGCCCTTCTAAATTGCGATGAAGTTTCGGCATTCGTTGAGTAAGTTAAAGTCTTAATTCACTTACATTGCTGTACATAATTGAAAGTGTGTTAAGCGAGTTAGATGCATATTGGTTTGCAGTGAGTTCGATGCGGAATCTTTAATCACTGATCCCGCTGGACTTGAATCTCACCGGAAATCACAATTTGTACAGTGGTTCAAAATCCGTGTAAGATTATTTAACGAAATTATATTATGTGTTATATACAGTTCTGTGGCCAATTAGTATACTGATTTATCCTTAATTTTTACCGTCATCTACAATAGGTTCAGTCAATGGATAGACCAGTGGCCTCCTGCTTGAAATTACTAGCCGAAGGCCCTAACAAACAAACATCCTGTTACGGAGGCTATATCATCAACGGGTTTAGGTTTAACGTAAAAGATGATGACCGAACAAAACAAACCCAAAACAGTGGAGTCTTGGTCAACGGCGACTGTTATGCCGAGAATTGCATGGATTTTTACGGAGAGCTAGATGAGATTGTTGAGCTAACATATCTGGGTTCCCAAAACCGCCTGGTAATGTTCAAGTGTACGTGGTTCGATGTCACATGCAGCAGAGGAATCCGTGTTAGCTCTCAAGGGATTGTAGATGTCAATGTCAAGTCAAGACTTGCATCAGACGAGCCCTTTGTGTTTGCTAGTCAAGCTGTACAAGTCTTTTACGCGGAGGACGTCGCCAATCCCAAATCTCATTGGTATACAACTATCAAGTCCAAGAAATTGCCCGTGACATATGACAGTGAGCTAGACTCCTTTCAAGCCGACCAACCACGTGTCTTGTTCCCTGTTGAGGTCAACAACGAGGAGGACGATCTTCCTCTTCCAACAACACTTCTTGTGGGAGAAGAAGTCGTAGATGATGACGCGGAAGATGTTGAAAGTGTTGGAGATGATGTGACCGAGTCTACTGATGAAGAGGATGAATTAGAAGATGAAGAGGACGACGAGTCCCACGAAGAAGAGGGCGACGAGGATAGTGATGAAGATGATTCGCAAACTGAAAATGATTGACTTGTAATGTTGTAACATCACGGGAAAAATGTAGTAACATTTTAGAACTTGGTGTTTATTGATGTGTTTTTGCACATCCGTTCATATATATATATATATAGTGCCGATGATGATTTATGCCTAAATTATTGTTTTTCACGTGTTAATGTCTTTGTATATAATCTATATGAAGTCAGATATGGATAGGATACGGGCTATTCGTGGCCGGGCTGGACGCCGAGCTGCTTCCTCCCCGGTTAGTCCCACCTCGTCATTGCCTACTGATGACGGGGCACAGAGTGATCGCGGACAGCCATCGGGGGCCCAGCCCCAGCTGTCGCCGTCACCGTCGCCCCAGCCATCGCTGTCGCCCCAGCCATCGCCGTCGCCCCAGCCGTCTCCATCTTCCGTGGGTTCTACCTCAGGTATAGTTGATAACGGTGTTTCCTACATTTTCGCTAGCCTTATATTTGAACTGTATTAATGTCTGTGTTTTGTAGGATCTCGACGAGGCCGTGGTCCGACACGCGGGGTACGCATCGACCCCCAGCGTAAACAGAGAGTTACGCTCACGCAGGAGGGCCTGTAAGTACTAAAAATATCACCTCATGCCTTATGTTTAAAAATTTTGGGTGTTAATTTATATTTGAACTGTATTAATTAATTTAATTACTTCTTTGGCAGGATCCTGGAGAATATGGCGAGGACGAAGATCGGCGTTCTTGTGAAGGGCCGATTCTTCGAGCCACGCCTGTACTGGAAGGAATGGGATGCCGCTGCGAGGGAGGCCCTATGGGAGGAGTGGCTGGTACGGTGAAGTATTTTTTTCAGCGTTAGTAAATGTTAAATTACAGTTTGTTTTATGTTGTTAATTTGTGTTATTGAATGCATTACAGGAGGGGTTCACGTTTGATACGCCTGAGCAGCAGGGACTGGGGCAGCAGGCTTTCTTTGCCTACATCGGCAAGAATTACCGCCGATGGCTCCACGATGCACGGGACCGGGCGAAGAGGCGCTGCCCGCGGGTGCCCCGATGACGGACATGACGAAATATCCCCCACATTGGATATCTCACCGTGTATGGGGGGAGATGATAGATCGGTGGGCTGCGGATCCAGGTTGGGACGCCAAGAGTAAGAGCGGGGCTCAGAACAGACAGAACAGAGATCCGACGCACACGGGGGGGTCGGTGCCACACGACATCGTCCGACATATGAACGCGGTCGAGCACCCGGATCTAGAGGAGGATGAGGTCATAGCTCTGACCTATACTCAGACGCACGTGCGGAAGAAGGACAAGGACGAGACGCACCAGGCGGGCGACTATATTTCAGATATTGCCCGGCGGATCGATGTGAGTCAATTTATTTAAGTTAATCTGTTTCTTTCTATCCTCGATGTCTGTTTCGTTAATTAATGCCCTAACATATCGTTAAACCACTATTTTTGCAGGCCTCGTATGAACAGCTAAGGGGGTCCGAGCAGCAGTCCGGACAGCCATCAGCGTCCACTAGTACGGCTGCGAGTACTGGGGGGTTGAAGCGATGGCTGGATACGCCGGAGGTCGTGAATCGGCCGAAAGGCCGCATACGCGGCCTGCCTAGCACGACTCCTCGTGCCGTGATAGGAGCGTCCTCACCCCCTGCTGCCCCTCCACAGACACCGGCTCCTCGGCCTCAGTTGGCGAGGAGGATATCGAGCGCATTGCTACAGTGGTGTGCCGGATGATGAGGGAGCAGGGCACTGCTGGACCAGCCGCCCCGGCCCCGGATCAGCAGGATCCAGATCCGGGACTCGGGAACCCCTGATGAGCCCCTTCCCGTGCCCGTTCCTAGCTTCCCCCCCCCCCCCGCGCCCGGGTTGTACTCTTCTCCCCTCTCCTAACCGGCTATCCGGTTCCCGGCTTGTACATGTATTAGTTTCTTTTATAATAAATATTTTTTCTAATTGATTATATATATTTTTTCTGTATTTCGCTTATTGCGCGTTGTTGTTGAGAATTGTATTTCTGTACAGGTTTAGGTAATTGAAAAATAAAAAAAAAATTTAAAAAAATATTGACTTTTGGCGACGGATTTATTCCGTCGCTAAAATATTCCTTTCAATTAAATATTTAGCGACGGAATATTCCGTCGCTAAATAGCTTATTGGGCGACGGAATATTCCGTCGCTAAATATTTAATCCGTCGCTAATTGGACGAAAAAGAAAATAAATTAAAATTTTAAAAATATAATTAGCGACGGACATTCCGTCGCTAATGAAAAATAAATCCGTCGGTAAAAATCACATATTTAGCGACGGATTTAAAAATTCCGTCGCTAAACTATTAGTGACGGGCTTTTATACGAGGGATTTTTAGCGACGGTGAATCCGTCGCTAATTCTTCAGCGACGGATTTACCCGTCGCTAAAAGTCTGTTTTCTTGCAGTGATTTACGTGACTAAAAAGAGTAAAAAATCAATTCTACGCATTCTAAAACTTTACGTAATCAATGTATCAACATAGTAGGACTTAATTTTGATGATTAACACTTCAAAAATAAAATAAACACTCAAATATAAAGAAAACATAAATGACACGTCATCATGTTTGTTTTGGTGTTCTTTTTCGCTTTTACCTCTACTTATTAAAGTCACACACATGTATCATGATTCTTTATTATAACTTATTATTAAAAACTCGGTGGTA